>CM031243.1:632624304-633186776 GCA_018340775.1 Taxus wallichiana var. yunnanensis | reverse complement strand
TGTAATAATATTCTCCCATAGAAACCTAGTTGTTGTAGCTATTGTACAATCCTTTATAGGTGCTACTTCTACCCACCTTGTCGATAGTCTCAGAAAGTGATGATATAGCATGATCTATTCCTATGCGTGGCTAGTGAATTAGGACCCACAAAATTGATAGCGCATTTCACAAATGGTTCTCGCACTAGCAATAGGTCTTGAGGAATTTCATCTCATTAACTCCGGTTTCCCAAGATGCGACAATAATCACATGCCTTACAAAATTCCTTACAATCTTTATACGGGGTCTCCCACCATAACCCAAATGAGTAGAATCTTGTGCACGTGTGGTATCACCTACATAGTGGCCACCTGCAATACCACCATGAGCTTCCTCCATGATGTATGTTCATTCATGTTCCAAAGACACAATGGAACAATACTTCATCCCTTCTTAATTTTTATTGGTCACCGCTAATCAACATATAGGGTGCCACGTGTATAGAAAGTTATTTCTTCTCTAAGGATTTCATTTCTTCTAGTGCCATACATGTTCGTAGAAAGACATAAATGTCCTCTAATTCTGATGGTGCATGTTGTAACCTATATAACTAGGCATCTAGCATGGTATCTTCAATTACCTATGCTTCTTCTCCTGACTATATTCTAGATAAATGATCCGATCTAGAATTACTTTTCCCTGGTTTTACCACAACTATGAAATCAAATTCTTGAAATAAGAGTACCCATCTACATATGTGCCCTTGTAAAATGGGTTTGTTTACCAAATACTTCAATGCCATGTGATCTGTATAAAAGACAAATGATGTAGCTAGCAAGTACTATTTGAATTTATGTAGCACATAGATCATTGATAAAGCTTCACGCTCTGTAGTGGTGTAATTTTGTTCTACAGAGTCAACTTTCTACTAGCAAAACAAATAGGATGATCTATAATACCTTCTCCATGTTGAGCCAATACTACACCAATGGTCATGCTAGAGGCGTCCACATGTACATGAAATGGTTGGTCCCATAAAGGAAAACACAGAATAGGCACGGTAGTAAGTTTCTCTTTTAATGTCTCAAATGCGCGTTGTTGTGGTTCTCCCCAGTAGAACGTACCTTTCCCTTTTAGTAACTCCTCCAATGGTGTGGAAACTTTTGGCATATCCTTTAATAAACTTCTTGTAATATCCTGTATGGCCCAAAAATCCACACACCTCACTTTGAATGGTAGGCTCTTTTAGGCCTATAATGACTATAACCTTAGCTGGATCAACCAACAAACCTTCCTTGTAGATTATGTTTCCTAATAGTATTCCAAATGGTGTAGCAAATATACACTTCTTGATGTTCAAAGAGATACCTAACTATCTATATATTTCAAACATTAAGCACATGATTGTCACAATGATCCTTAACTAATCCATACACCATCCAATCATCTAAATAAACCTATAAGAAGCTATGAATAAACTCCTTGAATGTTTGAACAACTATGCATGAAAATACAGCAGGTGCATTTTTCAGACCAAAAGGCATCATAGTATAGGTGAAACTACCTCATTTAATAGTAAACATAGTCTTTTCCTGATCCTCCTGGGCAATCCTAACCTGATGATACCCAAAGAACCCATCTATAAACAAATATATTTCACACCCTACAACACCTTCTAGTATTTCCTCAGTGAATGGCATAGGAAACGGATCAATCACATGCAAAGATTTTGGTACCCCGTAGTCCACACAAATAATAATCCTACCATCCTTCTTGATATCTATCAACATTAGACTAACCCATTCGACTCATCGAGGAGCTTGATAATCCCAGCACTTCAACATTTTGTCAATCTCTTCTTTGACCTTTTCATGCAAGTTAGGTTCATCCTATAGGGTCTCTTTATAACTAGACATGCACATTCTTTAAGCTTTATCCTCATCTCTCCTAATGAATCATGAACACCTTTAAGTTCATGGTACCTTCGAGGGAATAAGTCCTAATAATCCTATAGTAGCTCTATGATTTTTACCACTTTAGATTCTGACCAATAGTCTCCAATTATGGCTTCCTTAGGCTCAACATCTGATCCAATATTCACCTTCTTTGTCTTCATAGGTTCATGATAGGCACGCGTGGTCTTATCTACACTATCCAACACCTCATGTCTACCTGTTGAATGGTTTACATCTAGATTTTATACTTCTTCATCATCCACTAAGTAGACCATTTTTACTTTTTTCTTTCTCAAGGTAAGCATGTTGAAGTAGTATTGCATCGACCTCTTGTCTTCAACAAAATGCGCTCTTGAGTCTCCTTCATCAAATAACTCTTGAATTATTTCTTCATCCTTGAACTATCTCCCATATTTAAGTGCTTTATGACCTTTAATGCTTCCTCTAATGGAGGCTTGGTAGATAAGAAGTCAAATTCTTAAGTCATCCCCGTAATTAAACCTGTCAATTTCCGGGCTCTCTATGGATTTTGGCATAAACATACCAAGCACGTGTGTAACCTTGTAAAGTGGAATAAAAATTGTGCACCCATAGTGAAGGTGCTAAAGCTTCCTACCCCTATGTCCGAGTCTCTCACACTTCCGAATGTGATGTTGAATGGTTGATTACCATGATAAGTACATATTTGAGTAGGTGCATTACTCCTGAAGAACCTAGTAGTAAGAGAAATCCTAATTTCATTCCATCCTACAAGATTATCCTTGTAGACCACCCACTAGTGTGTTGTTTTCCCACATAGTGTATATGTTAGCATGTTTCTCATTTCCAACGGGTCTATCCACTGTTTCTCCATGGCGTGCAGGAACACCATAGGATCTCCTTCTCTAGTGTAACAAGGTACCAAGTTGTTACCTATTCTCCTAACATAACACGGTTTTCTACCCTTAGAAAATATGCTCTTTACTTCATTCCCTACTAACTCATAAGTTTTATGAGCCCAATTGTCACAAGAAACACTTGTAGTATCACTAATAGATTGTGCATCCTCCCACTAAATTATTCCTTCTTTAGATGGCTCAAGAATCTCTGGATCCCAGATGGCGTGTACATAAATCCTATTTAGGTCTTCTTCACTTAAGGGCTCAACATAGGGCATAGATTTTCCATTTGTTAAAGGGATAATAACTCTTTCCTAATTGTTTTCAAATCTGATATAACCCTTGTTGAACCAAAGATCAGCATTATTTACATAGCACCAAGGACACCCCAATAGAGTGGGAAGATATCTGACTCTACCAAAGTGCTAAAACCTCAAAATATCCTGTGAACTTGACCCTTGTATGGTAATAGATGCATCTTTCAAAACTTTGATGGGAGTGGCCTTAGTCTGATTAGCCATGAACAATACATTAGAGGATGGTTGTAATGGGGGCCTCCCCATTTGTACCCATGCATCTAAAGTAAGAACATTGACTTTTGTGCCTGTATCAATCAATATATTACTCAATAGCCACCCATCCACAACAACATTCAGAGTGATTTCCTTGTCATAATCTAGGATATGAGGGGGAATATTCACATGCAGGATCTGTCATCCGGTCTCAATACTTGTGCATGGAGTGTTTCCTTTAACCAATTCCCCAATAGTGGAATGATATTCTCCTGGTGCAATAACTTACACACTTCTCTTAAGTCATCCATATCAGTTTGGACTATCTTTGATGCTTTCTTTTGCTCCATCTTCCATGATTTCTCCTTTAAATATTGTATTTCACCCTAAATATTCCTAAGTACCTCCATGGTTTCCTAGTAAACCTCCTTCGATGGGAGGGATATGGGTATCATGCATGTAGAACTTCCTCCTTAGTGATGGTAGGCTTTTGATGTAATGCTTCTATTGTGTGTGTCTCCTTAGTGTGGAACATGATATTTACTTTACTGCAATGCATCATACTCTACTTCTAACTTAAGCATCCACTAATTTTCCATAGCACCCTATATCCTAACCATCCATGTGCCTTTGTTTTCTTATTTATGCTACTTGTTAAGAATCATAGTCCATCACTCCTCATAACTATGATTCTTTCATAGAAAGAACATGTAACATTTTGAGAACATTCATGTCTAGTGTTAGAGATCCGCATGTATAACATGTTCCGCAAGGAAACTTGCTTCTTCCACCACCACGGCCTCATCCTCTGAATCCACCATGGTATCCTCGACCTCTACCACGACCACCTTCAAAATGCTCATCATTCTAATCATAATGCAACTGATTGTGATCCCGATCCCGATGTTTTTCTTTCCTTTAGAGTTATTTGAAACTCCTATCTCATGTCATACACCAATATCTATAGCATCCTAGATCTGACTAATCAATTGATAGTCTTCTGTTTCATGAGTCATGGACCTATAGATTTTGCAGTAGCATGAAATGTTCTTCCTTATCACACATTGTAGTAATGGGCAGTGGATAGCATCATGGTTTAAATGGCATATCTCACAGTCTAACAATAGTGAGCGCATTGATTTTTGGGGAAAAGTATCCTTTGTGTGACTTTCCACTTCATAATATGTGCACCAAATCCTGTGCGCATCTCGTGTGCTAAATTTTTGATATTTTCTCCAACTAATTTTCCATAGCTGTGATGTGTGCTTCTAAAATAGGCTCACCCTAGTTTCTATACTTCCAAATACCTCAAGACATAAAGCTAATTCAAGTACTTTTGTGGATCAAGATATATGTTTTATGTGATATCCCCTCCTAAAAGGTGTAATCAGGCCTCCAACGAACCATTGTGCATGTTGTCTTGCATGAATATCATAAGACATCTTAGATAACAATGTTTTGAAATGGGCATCATACTCTTTGACACTTTTAGTAGTGCCTTGGTTAATATCCTTGAGTGCACTTATACTCTTCTACTCAAACTTAGGGATGTGAAACTCTTTAAGGAATGCATCTTTTAAAGTTATATAGTCTACGCAAGTCTAATCAGGGTCAAAAATTTTGTACCATCTGTGTGTGCGCCCTTGTAATGTAGTAGCAAATTGGCTCTCCCTACACTCAGAAGTCATGATTCCTTTTGTGTTCCATAGTATTGCACACATGTGTATGTGTTCAATGAGCATCTTTTATGCCCCTATACTCTGGAAGATTAAGAGACATATCCATGTAAATATTATGGAGTTGGTGTGGACCTTGCCCACCTAATCTAGAACCTCCTATGTTTCCTCAACCTCCAGAACCACTAGATCCATCAGAGCTAGAGCCACCTATACCTCATGATCCTAAACTTGTAGCTAGGGTCGGACCAGAAGATGTACTTCCTAGTGTTCTAATAGTAGTACTAAACTACACCCCAACATTCTGCGAAGCATTACTACTCCCAGAAGAGAGTCCAAAAATATGCATGTCTAAATTTTGCATAGATGATACACCTGAAAAGGTATTCCCATATAACAATGAAGTCATCCATCAATTTACCTTTTATAATATTGGCTCCTTCTCTCCCACTACTTGAATTAGCTTGATCGCTTGTTTTGTATCGATGCTAGAAAACTAAGTACCAAGGAAAGGTTTCCAAGTGGATTCGGATGTGTGCCCATGGCCCAAGTCATATCTATTAGCATGCTTCTACATGAGGCCAAGGAGGGTTCCCTGTCATGCTTTCCCAAATAGGGGAGTTCATGATACTTGGGTTCCACGTCTTCTACATGAACTTCAACTCCTTTCCAAACTATCTCTCTCCATAACACCATTTTCTTTACAACCTCCCGCTACTTCCTTACCTCCCTCTAGCACCTCATTATACTTAAGCATCCTTTCCTCTCTCTACCTTTCTACCACTAGGTCTGCCATATTTCACTAAACCTTCTCCCACCCCCATGCATGGTGGGGTTTTAGTTCACCATTGGTTTTCTCTCAAAATTCAAATTTACCATTAGGATCTTTATTACCAAAGGAATGCCTTGCAAGTAAGTTCCCCTTGATATCATAAAAACTAGAATTTAGCTACCTCTAGGCATGAATAAGTGGAAATTGAGTACTCCAAGATATAACTGTTTAAAACACCACCATAGAACCACGTATCCACAGTGTGATTCCAAATCAAATCAGCATCATAAAGGGCCTGAAATTCTTCCTGCATCTAGACAAGTGTGTGATACCTCTAATTCTGTTTAGACGCATAAGTAACCAGCCACTCATACAATTCTACTAGAAAAATAGAAAAGAAGATCTCATACAAACTTTCATACAGATTTTGTTCCACCCATGCACGTGTGTTAAACTCAGATCTAGTGTTGAACCTCCATGTGTATTCTTCTTCTAGATCATGTATCCACTCCTTAAAACTTTCTAAGGTCAATAGGTATGTATTCATCATGAACCATCCTTAAAACAACTAAAAAAGAGGTCACGGAAATGGAACCAATGATGCATCCTATAATTCACTAGTAAAATCCCAAGCACATGCTCTCAGGCACATCACTCACTCATCCTAGATCGAGTGCTCACCCAAAGAATGAAAACATATTAGGCCCCTCTTTATGGTTACATGTTACAGATGGTAGCATGATGAAGACTTAAAGCATTCAGATCCATAATTAATCTAACATTCTACGTAAACATTTCCTAGATCTAGATCTTAAAGTATCATGAATCAAACAATAATCATAATGAAACCCTTTATGCAGTAATAAACTATAACCATGATTAACACCTTGATTCATCCAATAACCTCCATTATATTAAATACAGTATCTACACACGTAAGCTTCCTTACAATAATAGTAATATATGCTCATGCGCGCATCGATTTGGCAAGCATGACCTCACAATAACTTATCTCTCACCTCTCTCTCATGCTACATAGTTCACTACATATTTATAAGGGTGGGGACTTTCCCTTCACCGCTTATCTAATCCCAAAATAGGTCACATGCTATTATTAGCCACGTGCCATTACAAAAATAGCCACACATGCAAGTGCGCTAACAATAGACTACTTTTAGTTAACTATCAGTAGTAGATCTATTCTTAGCTTGTATCCATGCAAATCACTTCAGTAGCCAATCCTCCAAAAATATCCAATGTGTGTCACACAAGTCTTTGACTGGTTTGTGTGCTCTGCATGCTATCTCCAAAAATAGATCCTCATCGTGAAAATGGCTAAGTCCCAAATCTATCTCTTCTTCACGCACTATCCTTTCATGAGCCTCCCGCACTAAGTGCCATACTTTAACTGATCAACATTGGCACTGTGAAAACTATAAGAAGAAAAAGAAGAAGAAGGTTTTGAGGATATTTTTGGCGTTCGAAGGAAGGAATCAAATTTTTGCTTAGAGATTTCTATGAAAAGTAAAGACAGAGATCTCTATCAGGCATGATAGGCCCTATCCATTAAGTCTATGCTTTTACTTAAGTGCTTCATAAAAACAAATCTACTCTTTATGGAAATCTTCTTGTTCTAATTCTTTGATTGTTTAAGTTTTTTTCAATGGTTTTTTGTTTGTTGCTTTGGATGCATTATTGATTTTGGTATATTAGTTGGAAAATGAGATCTGGGAGTATCGTTTCATACTTCTGGGTAATCTTGCTTCTGCATGAGTCCTTAGAGCAGTGGCTTGAAACTGGTTTTTCTCAGTTAAGAGATATTTTGACTACAGGGTATTATTACAATGTATGTGTTTGGGTTTGTTAGAATCTGAAGATTCTTTCTTGAATGGTTACCTTGTTATCATTGTTGGAAGATTTAGATATATGAAACTTGTAAGATATCGAAATTGTTGTCTGGGACCTTGTTGTTCTGGTTTTTGCATTTGATTTACTTGTTGTTATAGACTTTGAAGACCATCATTTGTTCTTGATTGAGGAAAAACTTATGCTAAGAGTTGCATGTTATGAACATTAATATGGCTAAGTAAAAATCCTCAGATTTTGACTTGCATGTCTTCTTTTTGTTGTCATTAAATGAAATTTTGGAGGATTCTTTTTGTGTAGACAATACACCATCGTTTTGGAAGTATAACATGTTTTATGAATGAGTCTGGTTGCTTGGTAATGACAGTGGGAATTGCTAGTCTGTTTCAACTTGCTTTGGGACTATAGGTTAATTGAGGAATTACCCACTTCGTGTTTAAATCTGGAAACCCATTCGGGCTTTTAGCTACCTTGTCAGATCTTCATAAATAAGGGGAAACTCTCTCTGAATCATTGGTTGATATGGAACTTTGGTGATTGAAAGTTTTTGAATGATTCTCTTTTTCTCTTTTTTAGTTGATAGTTCCTTTAGGAACTAGTTGGAACAGAGTCTGAGCTACCCTCACTTATTTCTTTTGATAAGATTATAGGTATTTAGATGATTCATTGTTATTCAGTGGAAATGTAAATGAAGATTTTACCCTTGTGAAGAAAGGACAATAATTTTTCTTGTTATGATTTTGTTTTTTGTTCTATTTCCAAGCTTATTTGTTGATTTTCAACTCTGAGCCTTATGGCTACCTCAGCTAAGATCTTGTTGATCTTAAGTGGGTTTTCTTCATTTGATTTAGCACTCTACGTGTGTTAATCTTAGGGGAATAGTTCTGTGTCATTTCATCTGTCTTTGCTTAGAATGAATGCATAGCCTTTAAAGAAGATATGGATGTAGCTTCCTCATTAACATATTAGTAGTCTTGTATTGAGAGAAACCTGATTACTTTGGTTATTTCTCTTCGTGAGTTTTTCCAACATTGGAGTTTGGAAATTGAATCTGTTTGATGTATAATTGTTTTCCCTTCTCCATAATTGATATATTGGCTAGAATTTTTAAGATACTTTGATATCATTTAGACTATTTTGTTGAAGAGTCTTTTGAGGACATGGGTTGAAGTCTCTTTCTCATTCTGGAATGTTAATCATGTTATCTTTGTAATCATTCCTGAGGGTGAACTCTAGCATAGGATAAGGGAATGATATTGATTTAGTTTGGTTCTGAAATTTTATCATTCTACCCTTTTTGGGATTGATAGTGGTTGGTTGAAACTTGAGTGATTCTGTTTGTTATCTCATCCTTCTTCTAGCTTATAGGCTATAAGAGTGAAGTTTCTAGGATTGAATAGTGTTGGTCATGGTTTTTCTTTTGATTTGAACTTGAAATGAACTCACTTAGTCCTTTTGGGGTATATTTTCTGTGAGCTAACTTGTTGGTTATAATTGATCAAGTCTTCTTTACTTGGAATTTAGTAGCATAATTTTATCCAATCCAATTTAACCTCCATGTTGAGCTTGACATATTCTTAGTTTTGTGATGGAGAATAATTCTTTTTTTGTCTGAAAATTTCTTCATGTTTAGATTTGATGTTCTCTTGAAACAACATAACAATATACATGAACAGATAAATAGATTGTGTAACTAGCATTAATTCTTGAAAAGTTAGAACTGGTTAATAAGAGGATCCTATTCAGAAATGGAATGATAAGGTTAAGTTAGGTTGAAGTGTGAAATTTATTTCTATAATTATGTTGTTTTATTTCCAGCATGTGGAAAAGAGTCTATTGATGAAAAGATAGGGTTGTTAGGATGATTAACTAATCCTTACCTAGAATTAGAAACTTTAAAACATCTCTCTCTTCTTCTTGGTTTGTATTCTTTTATGGAAAATTCTTTCTGTTATTATTGGTTGTGTTTTCAGGAGTTTCATAAACAACAAAGTTCTTTTTATGAAACATTTAGTTAAAATCACAATGTTTTAATGTTATAGTGCTTATCACGCTCAATTCAAATGAATTGATCCATGCTAACAATTTTATAGATGGATTTCGTAAAAGATGAAAGGAGAAAGACATATAGAAATTTACATTTGTTTTACTAAAGAAATTGCATCTTTATTATGATGAAATGTGGCTTCATTACTTGAGATGTACTTGTTGGAAAAGAAAGTTGTAATAAGATTTAGTTTTGTACTGTTGTTTTGACACTTTGTAATCTCTGAAATGTTTCGGATTCAATGAATGTATCACTCCTTCTTTATGAATAAAAGATGTGATGATTGCTAAATAATAATTTATTGTAATACTTTCTTGTCATGAATTGGGATGTATTATTAAGTATTATCCTAATGAAGGAGGGTTGTTTATATACTTAAATGTTATGAAATGGTTGGGGTGGGAATCAAAATGTTAGTTGGCTTATTTTCTCAATTAGAGATGCAACTTATAAATTTGACACTCATAAGAAGATCCTCAATCAATACAATAAGGACTATATTTGAATTATATGGATGTATGTGTATTAAATCTTGATATAATTAATCATGTACAATCTATTTTCATAAATGGACATCAGTCCATGACAAAGGGAAAAGGGATAATTCCCTTGAGTTCAATCATGGAGACATAATTTAAGAACTCGTTTGATGTGTTATGAATGTTGTAAGTAAATAATTTAAAGTGATCTTCCTTAGGCATATTTCCTTAATCAAATTAGGAATGCTTGGAAAGGAATTAAATGGAATTTATACTTCATCTCCATGAAGTCTAAAATAAAGGTTTATAAGGGACTTATGTAAGCTAGGGCTGAAATAAGTGAAGAATCAATTAACATTTTCATAACTTTAAGAGCAAATTTTGTCATGATATTATGTAAGTTGTTTCATTTAAGACAAACTGAAGCATGTAATTAATCGGTTAGGAAGAATATTTTATCTGCATACCTACCTCTCATGTAGTTTCAACTTGTAACCTTATAGGTTAAATAACCTAGTTGAATCCTTAAGCATTACAGTAATTAATCTTTAATGAAGTGATTAATGAGCTAATAAAATTTTAATCTAAGGTATGTTTGTCCAGTTGAGGAAACTCAGTTGAATGTTGACACACATCAACTACAGTGTAGTACCTTCATAATGATAGGAGTCATTACGAGGATATTATGATGTAGTTGACATGTCTCAACACCCCGCATAGTTTTTTCAACTTAACTGACATAAATGCATGACTGGATCACAATTCTACTCTATGTAGGATATGAACATGATCTAGTATCGAGTACAACTCAAATTGACTTAGGATAACTAGACACATGCAATCGACATAATTTAATTTTGTATGTATATGTACCCTTAGTCATCATGATTATTCATCCACACTAGGACATGTTGCTAACCTTCTCTACTAGGTGAAACTTTGAATCAAGTGGAACTGACAGAAGTTAGTAAAGACCACTCTAGATAATAGAACAAGTGTGGTGAGAGACATATTCTATTTGATGAGTATGACATCTAGGAATGTGAACATGATAAACATGTTTAAAAACTTTGGGAAAATTATCGCAAGATAATGGTTGCGTTGTCCTATGTCACCTAGTTTAAGATGCAAGATTTCATATGAATATCGGTAACAAATATTCAAATAGGCCTCTTAAACAAAATGCTTGGGTACCTTAAAAAGGTAAATGAACCAAGTATATGATGTATACACATTACTAAGTAACATGAGAGATCAATTTAGTACCGAGTCATGAAATGAGAGATCGGTGTTTCACCGAGTCATTATAGTTGCATATTGTTTTCTATTATGAGATAGTTTGGCATTGGAATGTGTGTTCTAAATTATGTTAATTTAGAACAGAGAACATTGTGTATAAAACAATTCCTTGTTTCTAAAGTCTTAAAATGGGAATGTTACAAAGTTGAATGGGCAGGAGAGATGGACACATATCAACAAGGCTTAGTTGAATGTTTGTCATAAGATCTCGGAGGGGAACATCTATAACCTATCGATTTTATAGCAGAAGAAATCATCAATGCCACACGTGATGGAGAAAATATCATGTTTGGTAATATCCTCCTTACCATTGTATTTTTAGAGATTGGAGTGCCCGATGGGCCAGATAAATTTGTTTGGGAATACCCAGATGAGAACCCTTCCCCACCAAAATATTTGAGCAATACACTTGTGACACCATAACGGCCACCCACAAGGCGCACCTAGAAAAATGGTATAAATAGATATGACACATTTGGCATTGAATGGAGAATACCCGAGCGGCTTGCCTATTTTACTACAAGGCAAGGCTGAATTTACCATGTACCAACATTTTTGTATTGGCAGGTTTACTCTAATAGATGGCGCCAAGGGTCCCTGGTGTAAATTTTCATTCTCCTTCATAGCACAATACTTCTAGAGTGGGATCAATCACTTAAAATAGGTAAAGAAGCTAAGGTTTGACCTCAAGATAGTAAACCAAGAGTATCGTGAGCTATGCGGAATATTGATATATCAAAAAAGCACACCTATGTGGAGAATTATGTCTCCCATGATGTACATATGTTAAAGCCAATGAAATTACCTATTGCTGGGAGGACCACAACAAGGGTATACCTGTGTATAATTCCTAAGTATGAGAAATTTTCTTACATTGAAACTGATGTCTCTATCCTAGAAGACCCCACCGTAAGGAAGAAGGCCATGCAAAGGAAAAGGGGGAGAGAGGAGGCCCCCGATAAAAATCATCAAGTACACATACAACGTAGTTTATAGGCACGAAGAATTCCCTAAAGAAGAGAAAGAGAAGACACTCCCCCAAAGCAAGAGAAGTCCCCAGAAAGAAGAATTACCAATAAGAAAGGAGTCACCTAGGGAAGAAGAAAAATAAAAGTCTCCTATATTGGAATCACCAATTAGGAAGAAGAAAAGAGTAATAGAAAGGAGGACTCGGAAGAAATAGAGAGCATGGAGGCTGACAAGGGAAATGAGGATGATGAAGAGCATGGTGAGGCTCAAAACCATCCTATGTATGATGTACACAAGTCGAGGAAGAGGGAAATGAATAGAAGGAATAGGATGGAGGAGGCACTCATGGAAAGGGGGAAGTGAAGAAGTAAACATGAAGGATCAAAATAATCCAAGCTTGACTAAGGAGTAGATAGAGGATGCCGTGGAGAGGGAGGTAATAGGCATTATAAAGGACTTGGTGGATCAAGAGGTGGAGCACGAGATCTGAAGAAGTACTAAAGGATATGGAGGAAAGTGAAAGTGTGGGAAAGGAGTATCAAGCATGGGTGGAGACCTAGATTAATATTAAGATTCCCAAAGGTAGTGCGCACAGTGGAAAGGGTGTAGTAGCGGTATAGGAACAAGAAATGACTTATGTAAATAATCCAAATAAGGTATTGTGTTTCCAAATTATTGTGCCTTAAAACCAACTCCTTCCATGGTCTTCTTTTGATGAAAAGGGTGTGTTATCCCCGTTTTGAGTAAACGACAAAACGATCGGATAACCCCTACAAAATTTTTGAAGTGATTTTGCATTATGACCTCTTTTAGAGCAAATCGGGTTTTCGGAAATTCAACGCATCGGAACATACTTGTGTTAAAACATGCTTTGTGTCGCGTGACTTCCGAAACCCGAAACCCGCCTTGTATTGAACAAACCTTTGAAATCGGGTTTTCGGAACTCTAAAGCATCGGGACATTCATGTTCCAAAACATGTTTTATGCGCCATGTTCTCCGATTCCCGAAGTCCGCTCAAGCCTTTGTAATCGGGTTTTCGGAACTCTAATGCATCGGAACATTCGTGATTCAAAACATGTTTTGTGCTCCATGTTTTCCGAAGCCCGAAACCCGAAATGCACTAAATCTCCTCGTGTCGGGTTTTCGGACTCCTCCAACATACTGACCTGGCATTCAAGCCGAATGGTTGGTAAGTTGGCACGTGCCGAGCTGAAGTGTATTTATTGCCATTTTCGTATAAAAATGCGGATTTCCACGTCGTTCTTACTGTTCATATTTTTAACTCGTGGATTTTTCGCATGCTCTGCCGCTCCCAAAACCCGCAAGCTCGCATTATCATACTGGATCGATTGTTTTCATTTTCACCTGTCTCGATTGGAAGGTATTAATCGTTCCTCCTTTGTTCTTGATTTAAGAAACGTTTTCCGTGTACTTCCTTGCCGATTGTTGAAGATTTTTCTTCCTTATTTCCTCTGAATCGTTTTCGAAAGCGTTTTGGGGTTTTCTAGGGTTTATTTTCTTCTTGCAAATATCAGTTGGTGTTGTTCCTTCCAAACTCCAATTACTTGCATGATGTATGGATATGAATAACAAAAAAAAAAGAAAGGAAGATGTGTATGTAGAAATTCAAAGGAAAGGCTCTGTTTTTGTTTCTCGGTTTTTGGAAGACTGTTTTGCAGATTCAAAAGTCCGAAATACAAAGGAAGCTCATGGTGACGGGGTTTATCAACATTCCGACCTCAACAAAGGGTGTCGGGTTTTCTCCTGTTTCCGCCATTGAAAGCAAGTGTCGGGCTTGGCCAAGGTTCCGACAGATCAAACTTGTCGGGTTCCTCAAAGTTCCGACATCCTCTTCAGCGTGTTGGGTTCTTCTCTTCTTCCAGCGCATTCATTCAATCGGGATTTCCAGTTTGAACAGCATCACCTGAGTTCCGAGCCTTTCTCCCTCCAACATTCTTCATGTCGGACCCTGTTCCATTTCAGGAGAAGGCCGAGAAGTCAGCAGAGATGAGCTTAAGGAAAAAGTGGAGCAGTTGACAGAGATTTTGATTAAACTTTCAAAACCTCTTGAATCCATAACACCTTCTTCTGTTTCTGCCGGATTCGATTTCTCATCGGTGCCTACGATTGAGAAGATTGCTAATGGATCCAAAAGTTATTCCAACAGGGGAAGGAAGTAGTTCAAGATGATGATTCGGATTAAGTCCAGATGTCACATGCCATTTCTATTTTTAGAATGACATATCTTTTATTTCCGTTTTATCATTATTTTTAATTCATACTTTGACTTGATCTCCTGCGTGAGAGTCATG
Source organism: Taxus wallichiana var. yunnanensis (assembly GCA_018340775.1). Lineage (NCBI taxonomy): Eukaryota > Viridiplantae > Streptophyta > Pinopsida > Cupressales > Taxaceae > Taxus > Taxus wallichiana. Next base: position 633,172,030 of record CM031243.1, on the reverse strand, counting down.
CAAAAGTCAAGCTCCAGCTAATGTGCTACTCTTTTGTGATCTGTCCCCGTTTGATCTCTAGCTTCTTTTGTTATAAATAAGGGATGCTTGTGCATTCTAAAGGGTCGAGAATTTTTGAAGCATTAAGAGGCTATTGGAAAGGAGAAAAACTTTGTGTTTTCTTTCAATCATTTTGAAGAATAGAAGTTGATATTGTTTTACAGACTTTGTGTTGTGAAATATATCTTATTTAAGATATTGTTCTTATGTTCATGATCTTAGAGCTATTCTTTGCATAAAATCTCAGTGTTTCTAATTATCTCGGACACTATATTTGTGATCTAAAACTCGTATGATTATTTCGTGCTCTGTGTTTACTCGAAAGAAAATACGTTTCTCCCATTTCTTTTCTACCGTGCTTCTTTCACTGTAATAGTTTCTAACCTATTTCACGTACGAAAGCAATATCCTTGAATCGTGTGAATGTGGATTTCGGGATTTCATCCCAACCCCCAATGGTTAGATTAGTGTGAATATTGTATATATTATTTACTGTGTTTTAGATTAGCAATAAACAGGCAGCCTCACCTGTCTTTGAGGAGGGATTAAATCCCATGTACTGTGGTTGAACCTCATATTTTGGTTTGACAAAATATCCAACCAACAGTTTTTGGCGACTCCGCTGGGGATCTACAGATCCATAGTATAAAGCTTATCCTCTCGGTGTCTGGCGACTCCATATTTGCCTTATTTTTAATAAGATCTCCTTTCAGTTCAAGCTGGCCAGGAGGATCTTCACTCGGTCTCGCCGAGCTCAAGGTGAAATTGATCCACTCTTCGAGTTGCTGCAACAGCACAATTTCAGCCTTTCTCCCAACAGCGTTGTCTCTAATCGAGCCAGAAGCTCTTCACCTGTTCGGAGAAATCGGATCCCTGAAGAACGTGAAGCATCTGCAACTTGCCGTGCACTACTCTTGTCTGATACCCGGATCCCTATACGCACTCTTTTCAGAAGGATGGCGGTTCAACCTGTGCCTTGGGGTGCAGCCATTGGTCCTCTTACTTTGACTCCTCCATTGCATGAGTTACCACGTGGATCACGTAAAATATTCCCAAGTTTAATGGGGATGGGAAGCAGCATCCTGATGAGCATATTGCGTCTTTCTTTGTTGCATGCGGTGTCCTTGGAGTAGCCCATGAAGACGTCTCTGTTCGGCTCTTCGTTGAAACATTGCAGGGAGTAGCAGCTGAATGGTTTTATCACCTCCCGAATGCATGCATTCCAGATTGGGCTACCATGCGGACCAAGTTTGAGGCACGTTTCAAACCAGCCGAAGATTCTCATGCATTGTTAGCCCAGCTTACTCATATGAAGAAGGAATCGCATGAACCTATGCGGGAATTCGTGGCTAAGTTCAATAAGCTGATTCGAAAATTCCATTAAGTCGTACTCAACTCGAAAACCAAAAGTGCTTCTTCATCAATGCTCAACCTCCCGATATAAGCTTTTTTTTATTACGAAGGTCGGTTATCCCAGATTTGCTACCGCACCAACGGCCATCAAATAGAGGATGATCTCATCTTAGCCTAAGGATCAAGAAAGATATTCCCAAACTAAAAATCAAGGTTCTTCTCAAGGTAATACTGATCCTATGTTTCAAAAAATGGCTAATGATTTGATTGCTTTAAAGAAGCAAGTGTCTCAGCAGTGAGCAATGTTCCATATCGGGATATTCCTAGGCGGAATTATAATAACAACAATGGTGCACCTGCCAGAGATAGGCCACGGTTAGCTCCTCGCCACCGAGATCATTAATCAAGCTCCGCCCGCATTAATGCAAAGCAGAAAGGAACTAATTGAAGAGGATGATGAACCAGAAGAACAAGAATCCCATGAGGCTTTCGAAGCTTCAGGATATGCTGATGAGTCTTATGATGAGTCAGCTGGCGACTCCAGCATTGGGTATTTGGAATACGATGAAGATGAATGTGAGCCGATGGTCAATCATTTGCTGTTTTCACTCGGTCTCAATCTCAGAATCCCAGAAGACCTCCAGAAAATACTAAGGAGAAGAATAAGGAACCTCCCATATCCATAGTCAAGAGGGGTACACCTATTTCGGCACAAACTGAAAAAGAGGTTACTAAAAAGACAGCTGCTCCTTATTCTCCTTCTCCTAAGGCCAGTGCCCCAGCACAAGCTCATGTAATTAGAACTGAGCCTACCATCATTCCTTCTTATACTGCTTTTGATATTATTGATCATGCAAAGAGAACCAAAATTCAAATGTCAGAAGCAGAATACCTTCAATCAAATCCTGAACAATTTGAAAAACTAGCCAAGTTCATCAGAAGTAAAGCGGCTATTCCATCACCTTCAAAAGGTCTCCTTCCAAATCCTACTCAACTCACACCTCAGAATAATCTAACCTCTGCTTCTTCCTTAGGAAAGATTGAACCATTTTATTTGTCTCTACTAATAAATGGGTTTAAACTCAGCAATTGCATTATTGACTCAGGGGCCTCTGATAATGTTATGCCCGCAAAAGTGGCCCATGCCCTTGGGCTTACTTTGACTAAATCATATGGACGGTGCTATTCCATGGAAACTAAACAAGTCCCTTTGATAGGTCAAATCAAAGATGCACAGTTTGCATTTGTTGCTTTTCCTGAGAAGAGAATGAAAATGACTATTCTGGTTGCCGACATCCCTGCAGCTTATGGTATCCTCTTGGGTAGAGGATTTTGTAAAGACGTCGGAGGAGAAATTAGTATGGATTGGACCAAAATCAAGATCCCAGTCAAAGGGGTTCAACAAGTTCTTCATCCTGAACCACAGGCAAAGTATTTGGTGACCAAATCAGATGATCCAAGAGCTCAGATTCTTTTTGAAGATGCTGGCTTTGGAAATTATTTCATGGCTTCAGAGATACCAATTGTGGATGTCGAAGAAGAAGATCCCAATGCTATTTGGACTCTCGAATTTGATGCTGAACCTCCTGATAAGAATTTGGTTACTATAACCAGGAAACTAGCAGATCATCAGAACAGAGTAAAGAAATTTTTTGACAAGAAATTAAAGCAGCGTAACTTTCAGATTGGCGATTTGGTGTTGATTTGGGACAAAAGGAGAGAACGGAAAGGAATGCATAGAAAGTTTGATCCTTTATGGAAAGGACCTTTCAAGGTCCATCGATGAATGGCGAAAATAGTTTCCTGCTATCATATCTGGATGGAGGATTACTTCCGTTGCCTTTCAGTGGGCAACATCTAAAGCTGTTCCACCATTAATGCAAGATGCTCTCTTGCATTGTACATATTTTGCTTTTGTTGTGTGTTTGCTTTTGGTTTTCTTTCTTTCTTCGTTTTGTTTTGTTTTGGTTTTCTCCTTGACCCCGTAGCCTAATGAATAAGACCAGAGATTCTGAGTTCTCTTCCTTTGGTATTGCAAAGAAAGTCCCCAACTGGAGCCAGCTGTTATCCCCGTTTTGAGTAAACGACAAAACGATCGGATAACCCCTACAAAATTTTTGAAGTGATTTTGCATTATGACCTCTTTTAGAGCAAATCGGGTTTTCGGAAATTCAACGCATCGGAACGTACTTGTGTTAAAACATGCTTTGTCGTGACTGAAACCTTGCGGTCACAGCGTAACCCGAACCCGAAACCCGCCTTGTAGACAACAAACCTTTGAAATCGGGTTTTCGAACTCTAAAGCATCGGACATTCGTGTTACAAAACATGTTTTATATGGCATGTTCTCCGATTCCCGAAACCCGCCAAGTATTAAGAAAATCCTTTGTAAATCGGGTTTTCGGAAGTTTAACGCATCGGAACATTCGTGATTCAAAACATGTTTTGTGCTCCATGTTTTCCGAAGCCCGAAACCCGAAATGCACTAAATCTCCTCGTGTCGGGTTTTCGGACTCCTCCAACATACTGACCTGGCATTCAAGCCGAATGGTTGGTGAGTTGGCACGTGCCGAGTTGAAGTGTATTTATTGCCATTTTCGTATAAAAACGCGGATTTCCACGTCGTTCTTACTGTTCATATTTTTAACTCGTGGATTTTTCGCATGCTCTCCGCTCCCAAAACCCGCAAGCTCGCGTTATCATACTGGATCGATTGTTTTCATTTTCACCTGTCTCGATTGGAAGGTATTAATCGTTCCTCCTTTGTTCTTGATTTAAGAAACGTTTTCCGTGTACTTCCTTGCCGATTGTTGAAGATTTTTCTTCCTTATTTCCTCTGAATCGTTTTCGAAAGCGTTTTGGGGTTTTCTAGGGTTTATTTTCTTCTTGCAAATATCAATTGGTGCTGTTCCTTCCAAACTCCAAATACTTGCATGATGTATGGGATATGAATAACAAAAAAGAAAGGAAGATGTGTATGTAGAAATTCAAAGGAAAGGCTCTGTTTTTGTTTCTCGGTTTTTGGAAGACTGTTTTGCAGATTCAAAAGTCCGAAATACAAAGGAAGCTCGCGGTGACGGGGTTTATCAACATTCCGACCTCAACAGTGGGTGTCGGGTTTTCTCCTGTTTCCGCCATTGAAAGCAAGTGTCGGGCTTGGCCAAGGTTCCGACAGATCAAACTTGTCGGGTTCCTCAAAGTTCCGACATCCTCTTCAGCGTGTTGGGTTCTCTTCTTCCGGCGCATTCATTCAATCGGGATTTCCAGTTTGAACAGCATCACCTGAGTTCCGAGCCTTTCTCCCTCCAACATTCTTCATGTCGGACCCTGTTCCATTTCAGGAGAAGGCCGAGAAGTCAGCAGAGATGAGCTTAAGGAAAAAGTGGAGCAGTTGACAGAGATTTTGATTAAACTTTCAAAACCTCTTGAATCCATAACACCTTCTTCTGTTTCTGCCGGATTCGATTTCTCATCGGTGCCTACGATTGAGAAGATTGCTAATGGATCCAAAAGTTATTCCAACAGGGGAAGGAAGTAGTTCAAGATGATGATTCGGATTAAGTCCAGATGTCACATGCCATTTCTATTTTTAGAATGACATATCTTTTATTTCCGTTTTATCATTATTTTTAATTCATACTTTGACTTGATCTCCTGCGTGAGAGTCATGCAAAGTTGAAGCTCCAGTTAACAGGCTACTCTTTAGGATCTGTCCTGTTTGATCTCTAGCTTCTTTTGTTATAAATAAGGGATGCTTGTGCATTCTAAAGGGTCGAGAATTTTTTGAGCATTAAGAGGCTATTGGAAAGGAGAAAAACTTTGTGTTTTCTTTCAATCATTTTGAAGAATAGAAGTTGATATTGTTTTACAGACTTTGTGTTGTGAAATATATCTTATTTAAGATATTGTTCTTATGTTCATGATCTTAGAGCTATTCTTTGCATAAAATCTCAGTGTTTCTAATTATCTCGGACACTATATTTGTGATCTAAAACTCGTATGATTATTTCGTGCTCTGTGTTTACTCGAAAGAAAATACGTTTCTCCCATTTCTTTTCTACCGTGCTTCTTTCACTGTAATAGTTTCTAACCTATTTCACGTACGAAAGCAATATCCTTGAATCGTGAATGTGGATTTCGGGATTTCATCCCAACCCCAATGGTTAGATTAGTGTGAATATTGTATATATTATTTAGCCTCACGTGTTTTAGATTAGCAATAAACAGCAGCCTCACCTATCTTTGAGGAGGATTAAATCCCATGTCTTGTGGTTGAACCTCATATTTTGGTTTGACAAAATATCCAACCAACAAAAGGTGCGTACCCATGCACGAGGAAAATGTTATCTTGGGATTTTGAGTCCCATGTTAATGAACCCGAATTTGAGGTCAACCAAGATGCATTAATGAAGATACCAAATACTAAGGGAGTAAACCCTCTAGAGAATTCCCAAAATTATCCGATGAGTAATTTTGCAATGCACTCAACAAAGTATTTATAGAAGTTGAGGCAAGGATCTTTGGGAGAAATGACAAAATAAGGGTCTTGCAGGAAGAGCCTGAGAAGAAAAATGAAGAGATCAATGAAAGAGACAAGGAGATAAAACATAAGGAATTAATCAAGTGCTTAGTTAAGTTACAAACCGAGGGATGAAAAGGAAAAGGTGTATGAGATCCATAAGAAGATAGAGATTATTTAAGACACCATAATCTTGAAGCACCCGAGCCTAGCCCCACTTGAGCAGAAATTTGAGTCAACCATGCAATTCTTAGAAGACTTGACTCACATCCGTATTTATGGAAAGACGGTCACTCACATTGGAGTCGCAGAAGAGGCGATGGCATGCCGGAAGGAGGAATAAAAATTGAAGATTGGGGAGATAGTTACTTGGTATTCTAAGCTCCTTATTTTTGTAAAGACTATTGCGTAAATGGTCAAGTCTATATATGACAATTACGTTGATAGAGATAGGAAAGTGAGCATATTGGTTGCAACACATGAGGTGGATCTGAAGGAATTTTAAGAAAAGAACAAAGGTATCGGGGAAGAGTATGATAATATCCTATCCAAGGTTGAGAAAATAGTGGAAGCAATGAAAACCATGCGAGGTTTGATTAAGAATCGACTTAAGGAGCTATATCCCCATGTCACTTGCAGAATGGATGTGTTGGGCGATCTTAGCAAGCAACTAGAAGGCATTGTAGATACACTGAATGCTAAGAGAAACAAATTAAGTTTTGATGAAGTGATCACTCTAGTAGGTGACCTACTTTAGCAGGCACAAGGTGAGGTAGATGCTTGGGAAAAGATTGAGGCAACCATGAAGAAGGAATTTCCACTCCTCCTATAGCAGTATCATATTATTTCATTCTTTATTTAGATTGTCCCAATTCCACTATTATTTATTCTTTGAAGAAGTAGGATGTTTCCAAGGATGAAGAACATGCATAGTGTGGGGTGATGTTAGACCCTAAATATTGGCTAAGTACCATGAGGTGTGCACCTTTGTAGGACCAATGAGAAAAATGGTGCTTAGGGGGAAAGTGTGCAAGATAAAGGGGTTTAAGAAGGGTTTAAGTGAAACCAGGGTGTGTGGGGAGGAAGAACATGGGTTTAAAGGACTTAGCCATATTTTGTGTTCTAGAGGCACTTGAGGAAAAGCATGAGGACCCAACTAGGCGTGATGAGTGGATAAGGTGCCAACCTGGAACCTTAGAGGTCAAGAAAAGGATATTCCCTGCAGGGAATATTCCTAGAAGACATCATTACAGAGAGTGGAGGGTTTGCAAAGGGATAAGCATTCACCTATGGAGGACCACATCAACACTTGGCACATGATCTATACTTAGAGAAGGCATGGCGGTGGGTGTTGATCTTATATAAAGAAATGCTTGGGCCAAAGATAGAGATAAATGAGAGATAGACAGGACACTCAGGCATAAATACATAGAGTAACAAAGTGTTGCAGTAATGCTAGGGTTTAGAGCACTTAGTGTTAGAGGGTTGTAAGGGATGTCATAAGCATATGTATGGGTACTAGGATTTGTAACAAGGGATAAAATGGGAAAAAATATATAGTTAGGATCTCATATCAGGAAGGTTTGTAGGAGATAAGTCTCTATCATTTAATATATATGGTTTGAGATTACCCTTTTGATTTTAATATGGCCACCATAACTCTTTTAAATCAATATATATGTGGGTTCATTTTTATAGCTTTTTATGGGTGTAAACCCTCGTGTTATATGACTTATCATGGCTCATATTTAGTTTATTATACTTCTTACAATGTTATTTAGCTTCTGTGATGCATTAATGTGTAGATCTCATTAATTACATCTTCTACCCTTTTAAGTAAGTGAATATATTTATTCTTCTACAAATAATCCTCCATTAATGGAGGAACCTTAAAATAAATATCACATAAAATAGGTTCTCGGCACCCACGCGTGCCTCTAATGAGCACTCAACACCCACCGAGTGATAGGCCAACGTGCTTGGGGTTATAAATAAGTATTAAGGGTAAGTAAATGACTACAATCCTTTGATTGGAAGTCATAACTACCCTTGTTAGTACATACAGCATGTTCATCTTGAACTTGACATAAGTGTTGACATCGAGATGATCATTTATACGTCGAACTATCGTTGAGAAACATAAGATGTAAATTGATGATTGATTAACTGGTTTACTCGTAAACTTGCATGATTGTTCCTTGTGTGATAATAGTTGCATAGACTTATATCTAGGAAAAATCATTAGATTCTTTGATTCTTTAACCCATTATTCATTAAAACATTGATTGGTGAAACATTGAGACTTTAGGCAACTTATACCATGTTATACCTAGGTTTGTTACACCTTGATTACACTTAGAAAAAACCTAGTATAGAAGAGACTAGTGATGCCACCTATCACAAAAATGGCATCTAAGAGATTTGAACATGAATTAGAGTTAAATCCTTTTAGTTCAACCTATCCCTTTAGTGGTCACAACTTGGGTCCCCTCTTTTCGGAGGTTAAAGACACAGAAGTATTAATTGACCATAGTGGGGATGATATTGATTCATCTGAAGAGAAACACACCCTTGATCTCACTCACTTTGATGAACTCTTATTCTATAATAGAGATCAAGTACTCACACAAGTCCTAGAACTAGGATCCAAATTACCACAAGAACATGAAGTGGCTATCAAAACCATTAACCTAGAGGTGGAAGAACCACAAAGACCTCCCCTTATTAACATGGATAATCCTTTTGATGGAGGATATGCTTCCACTTCTAGTGCTCGTAATAAAAACTTTGAGAGTGAAGGGCCAAAAAATAGATGGTTCTCAAAGACCATACTTTAAAGTCACTTACAAAGTTAAGATCGAACATGAACACAAAGAGTTACCTCCTCAATATGACAAAGAAGATGATCCTCAAATTGAAGAAGAGGTTATACAAAGACAGATACTAAAGCTTAGTCAAAATTTAGAAAACTTAGGTTCCTCAAGAAAAGAGTACACGTAAGGAAAAACTTAAATCTAAATCAGTGAATTTCACATAGAATCTTACGACAAAGAAACATTAAATATGACTCGAGTTAATAGACCATCATCCCCTACAAAAGAGAAAATCATTACACAAGAGTTGAAATCCATGAAAAACATGCTCACAACTCTCCAGGAGAGAAATGTGGGCCATAGTATAAAGTACCAATACAAAGGTCCTTACCCCTTTGATAGAAACATGTTATGAGTGTCATTCCCTAAAAATTTTGATTTTCCTAAGTTTGAAAAATATAAAGGTAAAGGTGATCCTCGTGATCACATTAAATACTTCTACATGGCTTACCAGGAAGTGGCTTTTAGTGACAACTATCTCATATCTTTTTCCCTCGTATATTAGGAGGACAAGCACTAGAATGGTTCCTCCACATACCTAAGGGAACGATCGCAACATGGCATGTGCTAGCTGAAAATTTTGTGCGTCATTTCTCTTTTAACATGGAGAGTGACATTACCATGGTAGATCTTTGTAACGTAAAATAAAAACCAAATGAGAACTTCATTGGTTAATTACAAGGATGGCAGGGGTTAGCAAGCCACTTTCCTTATCCCATTCCGTAAAATCAAATGGTTATTGTCTTTGTTCCTAGCTTGAATCAATACATAGCCTTTCATCTACAAATGCATTGCATCACTAACTTCGAAGAAGTTATTGAGAAGGGAAGCCAAATCAAAAAGGATCTCATAGCAAAGGGAACGATCAAGCCCTTTTCAAAAGAAAAAATGAGTCAAAATCTACAGAAAACCCCAATTTCTTCAATAAGAACAATAATGTTGTTGGATATGGCATCACAGACTCTAAAAATTCCAAGCTATACAAAATAGTTCACTCTTGAAGCTTACACAAGGACCTCACCCAAAATCAGCCCCAAAACAAACATTTACACCTTTAATGGAATCATTATCTGATCATCCTTAAATAATTAGATGTTGTAAACATGGTGCAAGTATCCAACTACAATAGTACCTTATCCAAATGATGCACCTAAACTAGTATGGTTCAAAGAACATGAATATTGTGAATTTCACCATGTCAAAGGACACAAGACCAATATATGTATGAAGTTGTGGCATTTCATCCAAGACCTTATTGAAGAAGGAAATATTGAGGTGGATTCACCTAAATCGAGATAAGGTCCTAATGATAAAATGGGAATATTCAAACAACCTTTCCCCAAACATGATAAAAAGGAAACAAGAAGCCAGATCAAGGTCAATCCTCTAATGACTATAGAACTGCTAACTATGTGTATCCATCAAATGATAATCCCTTTGATTCCCTCATAGGTTGTATTTGTTCATCTAGTGAACAGGTAAACACTATTAGGATCTTAGGTAATAGTTGTGTTATGGGCACACGATGCACTCACTTAGTGATCCTAGAACCTCCTCACCCTATCCCTCGGGAAGGTCAGTATGACTTATTAGAACAATTGGAGAAAACCATGGCTAAGATCTTGATCTTATACCTTCTCAAAATCTCAAATTCTCATAAAGACATACTATATAAAATGCTTTAGGGATTAGGAGTATCCACATATGTAGATCCTGCACCTCCAAGAGATGGTTGCAAATATTAATCCCAATGACTATATCTCTTTTGATCAAAATGAAAACCCACGTAATAATCCTGAACACAACTTAGCTTTATATATAGAGGTCTTCATTACTCGTCGTAAGATAAAAAGAGTGTTTTTGGATGGCATATTTGGTCTAAATATTTGTACATTGTAGCTTGTAAGGAAGCTAGACCATACCGAAGAATATCTGGACACTAATACAATTAGGATCACAGCTATGATAATGAAGAGCGTGATTCGGAGGTACCGTAGTGATCCCAATGGAAGTGGGGTCCACATATCATGATACAAAGTTCCATGTCCTTGACTTGGACCTTCCATATAACATGATCCTAGGTCACCCATGGATTCATGCCATGTAGGTTATTCCTTCGACCTTCCATCAATGTATTAAGCTATGTCATGGAGGTCAAATCATCACCATCCCAATTGATCTAGAACTTTTTACACACTGTAGAGCACTACATAGTTTTTCTCATGCAACATATGAGTGCCCTTCTATTGATATTGTTGTCCTATTATGAACTAAGGCTATGAAGGATCGTATAGATCTAGATACATTGACTTCTTGTAATCAAAATTTTCCCTTGTTATTCAATCCCTTTACCTCATGGGAAGAAACATTTGTAAAATATGGCCTAAATGATGAATTCAATCTTCAACATGCTCTTTTCACATCTTATCTTTCAGTGTCACCTAAGACACATGACAGACCATATTTTCAGTTCAAAAGCACTCAATCTAGTGTTAATGTAGGTTATTTTCCATGTATTTATTTTATGTACATGGGATTCCTCCACATAGGTGATTCATCATGCTTAGGTGTCCTAGGGTGTCATTATGGTCTTACACGTGTCATAGAGCATCATAGGAGTTACATTTGACCAGCTATTCTAGGAATGTAACTCCCACCTCTTGAAAGTACATTTGTGGGAGAGTTACACACCCCACTCCTATTTATACACTCTTTGATCTTGATAAATGTATGGGATTTGAGGCTTTTACTTGCACATTTCTGAGTTTTGGAGTATTTTTTGTTTACACGTTCTTGTTGGCTTCATACTTGAATCCACACAACCTAGTGGCCAATTGTTTTATCCCTTCATCCTCAACACATGCTCCAACATGGTATCGGACCCAAGTAGTTAAGTGCAACTAACCTGATGTAGTCTTGGGATGGATGATCTCTAGGAAGGAATTCCCAATGTTTTTGCCTTCTAATGTTGTTGGACCTAATTAGGTGTATATGTGGTGGGCCTAGAGCTCACGTGGTTGCATCCTACTCTATTGTATAGGGGGTGTTGGCGTAGTAGCAGTTAACACGATGAGATCCTCTTCACCACTAGTTTTATATTTTGGTGTGATGAAAATCATGCATTGTATCATAGCACAAGGATCAAAAACCATTGGCTCATTTTGTTGTCATGGTTTACTTTCGGGTTTGTCAATAAGGTTTATGTGAAAACATTCATCCTCTCGAGTGTTATGCGCATTTGGTCTTCATAGATCGGGTTTTATCTTTGTTGGTCATGATCATTCATGTTATCCCATGCATGGTTTGTGGTTTGAATGTATTTGCATTATTAATTACAAGATCATATGTTACTATTACATGGGTGTGTTTGCATTGGTTTTTCGGCCTTTGCATTCATCCTCGTCTCACCACATTATTCCTTTCTTCTACATTGACCTTGGATTTTGGCTCAATTTGAACATGTTGCATTGTCCTATGTTTGATCTTTAACTCATTCTTTGTTCAAATGACTCCTCACCAATGTGCATTCATACTAACACTCTAATTTGAATCCACCGATCTTCATTAGTCGTTGCATCCTCCTCTCATTTTTTTGCACTAGCCAACATTAGTTCACTTGTTTTCCTATTTTTCTTGTGTTTCTTTTAGCACCTTAGCCATTGGTTTGATGGCTTGCTATGTGCTCCCATGTGCTTGGCTTAGGTTTTTCCTTTGTTGAATGTCTTTTACCATCTCATTTCCTTACATTTTTGGTTCATTTTTGTGTGCTATGGTTTTTATTCAAACTCTATGCTCACTTATCACTTTTTTTTGTGTGCTTGATCTTTGGCTTATAGTTGATTATGCTTATTTTCGTGAGTAATCATTCCATGTTCGATGCTTGGATCTCTTTATGTGGATATTTGTATAGCACTCACTGTTACTTGGCCAAATTAGCTTGACTTTGAATGTTTCACTTGGGAATTCTACCAACCTCGTGACCCTCTCTGCAACAGAATATAACTCTACTTGACTATTTCAACTCTACTCAATGGTTAGGCAACTCGGTGGCTCCAAATGGCTCCAAGCTCCACTCAACTTGTATCACCAAAGACGTGGCACTCAATTACTCAACACGTGGCTTACTCATCCCATCAACCCTTAACTTAGCAACCCTATTGTCCTTGGCACATATACTCTACATTAACACATCTCAGCGTGAACACTTATCACGGCAAGCTTACAAACCAACTTACACACCATCCATCTCAAGATGTTGACACACAACAACTCGGCATCAACTCGTGAAAATATCCTTCTACTCGATCCATGCAAATCCATCCCTTTTAGAATTGTTTGAAGGTTAAAAAAATCCTATTTTTATTTTTAAGGTGAAAACATTTATTTTGGCATTGTAATAATTTTGGGCTTCATTTTTACTTGTTAATGTATGCCCTTCCTATGTGCATCGAAAACAAAGGATGAGGTCCAGGGTAGGCAGAGGCTAATCCCGCCTCACAAGAAAAACAAACCCTATCTAAAATTTGATGTCGTTTCCAACAAGTACAAACACAACACCCTTTGCACACATTTTGGGCACTTTTTTAATCCATTTTTAGGGCTTATTGGCTTTTTCCATCAGTTGTGAGAATCATTTTTTTGCTACAAATTTTGACCATTGCTCAATTTTGAGCACTTCTTTAGTAAAAGTTGCATGATTTTTCACACACTACATGATGGGATTGTCATTTTTGTAAATGCACTACTTTATAAAGTGTCACATTCAGGGGTCACTATTACTCTTGGGTGTTGTATTACACGCAGACGCATTATCGATCGATTCCAACGTCTTGAATTCACACACCTTACACTTCTTGCTTCCACATCATGGAGGGTTCTCTTCTAAAATTGAGCGTAGTAGGATCTCCTTACAGCCTCCACCAGTTCTTATTGGGATAGAGAACTATTTAGCATGGCGTGCTTCTATGGAACACTACTTCACCCATGAGGTTCTTTCACACTTCTTGATTACACCAGTTCCTACACCCACTAATCGTCATCATCTTGAGGAATTTCTTAACACTTGTGACCATGTTTTTGGTTACTTGATGATATACGTCTCTAGACCTCTCCACATTCACGTGGCAGACTCAGATCCTCCCCACCATATCTGGAGCATCTTTCAGTCACTTTATGGATACCCTTCACATACCACTACCATTGTTGTTGTTTTTGATCAAGTTGTCTCCTTTTCTTATTATTCATGTGATGGTTTTTCCGATGAGACAGGTCTTGTTTGATTCTAATTTTGATAACAATGATTTTTCTCCATGTTTTGATGCAGAGAGTACTACAAAGGACTTCTCTCCTCTTTCTCTCAATATTCTAGAGAGTGTTGTCACCCCTCCCATCTCATCGACATTAAGAAGTCCCATACTCAGCCTCGCATAGTTATTGCACCAGCCTCCTTTCCACTTCCAAAGTGTACAAGGCCCCTTTCACTCATCTACCTTCATTGGATGACTTATACCTGTCTAACATCACTCTTCTCTTTGTCGATCCCCCTCATTGGGATGAGTATATTCCTAACCTTGGTCATCTTTTCGTAGAGCCCACTTGTGATGCACTACATGTTTCTCATCCATCTACAAGTGCCTTAGAGGATTTCATTATCTTCATTTTTGGGAGTGCCCCTTTTGGACTCTTATCACCTCCACCTTTCCAAAGTTCTTCACTAATCTACCTTTACTTGTGGATCCATTTTCTATTGTGGGAGTTGGTGTGTTGCCTTTACATCACTTGGGCTTATTTTTTGTGGGTGTTCACTCAAATTTCTACACATGTGGCATTACCTTAGGTTCCTTGAAACTCATTTGCTAGACCTATGTCACACTTTTATGGACCAGACTTAGAGTTCTTCGTGTTGCTTCCTTCATGGATTGGGTGAACTTCCAGCACTCTATCTTTATCCTTCCTAAGGGAAAGCGCACCATTTGGTGTGGGTGGCTCTTCTTCATCCATAGGTAGAGGACCACCACGCCATCAACACTCTTCTCGAGAGACTTCCTAAAGTTGCATATTTCATATCCATCCATGGCATCTTTTGTTTTCCTCTCATCCCCCTCTTCTCTCATCTTCTTCTTTATGAGATATTGACCTTTTGTACATGGGTACTATTTCACCCGATTCTTAGATTGTCTCTTTGAAGTGTTGATGAAATAGATAGTGTAACTTGAGGCGTAGGAGGAATACATGTTAAAATGTTGGTTGATGGGTTGTTATGTGCGTATGACTTCGGATCTACTGACTAATCGTGAGAACTTTCTTTTGGCTAGGAGGAACTACCTGTAGTGAAAACAAGACCACCAGAAGGAATTAAACAATATGGGCAATGAACTACCTAGTGTATGCTAGATCCGGGAAGTATGATACTTCCTAGATGGCTGTCAATCCACTGTTTTAAACAACTTAATGTTGTAAACAAAGTAAATCCTATTGTTATTTAAAATTATTTAGGTATCTCACTTAAAAACACAATAAGAAATAGATCTAATCTAATAGGCTAAGCTAGAATAGAATCCAAAGGTCAAATGATTGGTTCTGGGTCTCTGCAGGTTTGATAGAGGTCTCGGGTAGATCACAGGTGAATGGGGGTGAGATGAAATTTGGTGGGTAGGTCTTTGTTCTAGGCTGTGTGGGAAAATACAGAGACCGGTGTCGGTCAGGGGTGACCAACAATAATTAGGTGTAACCGGTGCTGGTTACTGTGAGATCTGAAAATGTCACAGAACAAGTTGTGGTCTCCTTTGTGTAAACACAAAGGAATTTGGTGAGTCGGGGTGAAATATTTGGTTACTAGAGTAGGATTTTATGAGGTTTTAATGGGTATATGGAGGTGAAAATGTTAGAGAAGGTGAATAGGGGGCAAGATAAACAATGGATGATAAAATGATGATGAAATGAAATAAACCAGAAAGTATGATGTTATACTTACTTAGATTCCATTCCTGAATGCCTATGTGTGAGGGATGGAGGTGCTGATGATGGGTTTGAAGGTTGCAAGTGATCACCAACTGAAAAAAGCTTTTGCATGGGCTGCATGTACACTCCTCTTTGCTTGGATAGATTAGATCATGGTTGGGATGGCTGTGCAGGAGAAGATGCTCAATCTCCTTCCTTGCATGTGAGTTTTCACTAGAATTTTCTCTCTGAGATGTGTTATTTCTCTGTGTTCTTTCATCAACCTTCTCCCAATGTTTTCCAACCTTAAGAATAAGGTAGTTTATGGGTTAAAAGGGTAACCGACAACGGTCCGGTTTAACCAACTGAACGGGTTAGGGGTAATCGACATCGGTCAAGGTGGGATTTCCTAGGTTTACTAAACTAGGGAGATCCTCCCGATTTCCTTGATCTCATGCTTCATTATCCCATGGATTAGACTAAGAGCCTCTTGTGAGCATGTGGGAATGTGGTTGTAGGGAATGTAGATTTTTAGAGGGTTGGGTAAGTCTTATTTAGTTATGGCAACTTACTAAGAATAGGTCTTAGGTTGAGTTGGTTTGAGTGAGGTTGTCTAAGTGAATTATGTGTGGATATTATTTAAATAAATATTTAAATAATAAATATAGTGAGGATAATGCATTAATTTAATTAAATTAATTAAATTAATATTAGTGGGGTGAAGGGGGTCATGGCTAGGTAAATGTAATAAAGGGTGCTTATATGTCGAGGGACCAAAGGGGAGTGTGACCTAATTTTAGTGTCTACATTTTTCCCCTTTTTGTTGCATAGCTTGTATTGGTAAGTGACGCTAACAAAAATAAGATGTGGTTTCCCCATGTGTGGGTGAAGGTGATCCCCCTCAAACCAAGAACTGACGAGGCAACAAGCTAAAGCGGTAAGTGGTTTGATAAAAGGTAAATGTGAGGAAAAGGCAAGTGGGTACAGGGAAAAGGGTGAAAGGTCTACTCGGGAAATCTAGGGAATGGGTCAGGGTCAAAGGTAGCAACAATCAAATGCACGCACATGTATAAACTGCAGCACACTACTGGGTTGAAGAGCAAGCAAACTCTACATCATCTAAGGTCGATAGGTTTATCCAACAAGGTTGAAGTGAATCTGGTATCCAAGGTATAGGATATGGTTAGGAAACACAACGTAGGTTAGGTGCAGAAAATTTAGGTATGTTTCGGTACACCAAAGGTAGGGTCAAGATAAACGGTCACGGAAATAGGCTAGGTAAGGTCATTAGGTCAATCAACACAAGTAATAATGCTACAAGGTATAGCGAACACATGAGGTCAAAGGTCACTAGTGATGGTCCAGGTCCAAATATCTAGGTCATGGCATGGGTAAGGCCAAGGTAGGGGTAAAAGAATAAGAAGTCCCCAAAGGAGGAAAAATGGAGGTAGGAAGTGATGAGGTCAGGAAAGGTAAGGTAATGGGTTGGTAAAGGTTGGATGGGGTAAAGGATCAAGGTAAAGGGTGGGTAAAATGGCAAAGTAAGGGTAATGTGTAGGTGAGGGTGACCATGGTGGTCATGGATAACCGACGTCGGTATAGGAAAACCGGTGATGGTTAGGTAGGGCACGTGACCGATGCTGGTCAATGGTAACCGACATCGGTTAGGTCGGGTGGGTTATAAAAATAAAAAATCCATGTTTTTATTATTCATTTTTATTTGCGAAGTGAAGAAATGACAAAAAGAGAGAGAAAAGAGAAAAAGTGTCCAAAAGAAATGGGACATTGAGCTGGTAGTCAGATTTGACGAGGGTTGGGTTGGTGAGTAGCGGGTCCACGGATCAAGGTGAGAGAGTTGATTGGTCGGAGGTTACAAGTAGTTATTCGGTGATGATGGCAGAGATGATGAGAGGGATCGTGCGGACCACGGCACAATGATGGCTAGACATGCCACCGAGACGGCAGCGGCATGACGGCAGGTAAGCACCTAACTCTAGATTGGTGATTAGATAGATTAGAGGTTTTGGTATTTGTTATTTATAGGGTTTTGTGGGTTTTGGTTTTTGTGGGTGGTTAAAAATAAAATGTGGGTATGGGGGGAATAACGGGAAAAAAGAGGGGGGGAGGGTAGTAAATTGTATAGGTGGGGTGGGTAGGGGTCTTGGGGTAGTGTAGGTCATTGTAGGTGGGGTAAAAGGGACAGGTGGGAGAGTTTTTATTTTTTTAAAGGGGTTTGGGAAGTCATGGAATTTTCTCGTGATAGTGACCAGCATCGGTCAAGCTTGGCCAACATTGGTTGGGTAGAACCAGTATCGGTCACCAAATAGGTGACCGATGCCGATAAGTGGTAACCATGGTTGGTAAAGATGAACTGGTAGTGGTCACCAAACAGTGACCGATGCCGGTTTAAAGGTGACCAAGTCAGTTAGAATAAACTAGTACTAGTCAGGATTTTAGGCACAAGGGTGCAAAAGTGATGTAGGTTAGGTAGTTGAGATGGGTAGGGTAAAAATAGGGTGGAGGGTAATGATAATTGGTGAATATGGTCATGGTAAATAGGGATTAATGTCGTGCTTGGATTGGATGTAGGGGAGAGCATAGTTACACATGCGGATAGGGTTCCACCTCTACTGGTGACATTATGTGGCTTAACGACCCCTTTGGAGCTATAGCACATGGAGGCAGTGGGCTTGAGTGGGATTTGGTGCTACCAACATGTTGTTTGGTAGCCCAACTTGATGGTCATGCTCATCGATAGATGGGACTCCGTGACCAACACGTTCCACCTTTCAATGGGTGAGATGACTATCACCTTGAGGACGTGTTCCATATTTTGTGGTTACCCATATTGGGTGCCCAGGTTTACTCTATCTCCTTCGAGGCCTCAGAGGAGCTGATCAAGACATTTTTGGTGAGGGGGTGGATCTAAGATTCCATAGCACCAGTTTGAGCTATGGTGAGATGTACCTAGCCCATCCGGATGAGACGAGGCTAGTGGTTCTATTGATGAGGCAATATGTGCTACTATGCACTGCCATATGCAGAGGGTGGATGCTTTCCCTGATCACTGATGGGGGTGCTCCATGATATGATGGTAGAGGAGACCCAGTTTTCCTGGGCACCAACATTCTTGGTGCAGCTATACCAAGAGTTGTGGGCATATGGGTGGTTGCATAGGTTTAGCTTGTGTTGTACATTTATACTACACTGTTGGGCCTATGAGCACATAGTCTATGTTCGACCTATAGGGATGCCCCAAGTAGATGCATTTCCTACAAGATCTGTGTGGGTGGGATAGAGGAGATGGGTGCCGGTGTAGGAGAGTGGAGATCAGATAGGCCGACATATGATGTGGCCCATTTTCGGTAGTTGTTGGAGGGGTTATCCAGAGTGGACATTATCTGAGGCCATATGTGGGATTCCCCTCATATAGGCACATGCATGAGGAGCTAGCTAAGCTCTAGCTAGAGAGGTGGATACAGGGTCACCGTGCTGGGGAGGATGAGATGATCCCAGTAGATAGGTCCGATGGTAGTTCGGGCTTACAGATATTCCTCCATCCTTCCCACAATATCAGAGAGATGACGTGGAGAGGCCTCTACCTCTACCACAGCCTACAAGTGCTGCACAGGGGGAGGAGGAGCCAGTGGATCGGTGGATAGATGACATTGGATGTACAGATATAGGTATAGGCAGTGGTGGGTGGCTCAGTTACGAGCCATACCACCTAGACCGGGGTAGCCAGACTTAGCTACCATTACAATGTAGAGAGACACCCTACAGGGGCAGGTAGCGACACTGATTACCTAGATAGGTATACTACGCAGACACAGCTGGAGGGGTCAGAGGTAGAGGTAGCAGAGCTATAAGTACAGGTGGCCAGTCTGCAGGCCCAGATGGCGGAGGGAGAGGATGGAGGAGATGGAGGAGATGGAGATGGAGATGGTCGGTGGTAGCCTTACTGGCTCAGGTGGTAGGTTTACAGGCCAATGGCCACAAGCCCAGAGCATATATTGGGGCCTTATAGGCCCAGCCGGCCCACATAGGCACACAGGGCAGGGGCACCACCACAGTTCACGAGAGCTAGTCCCAGCCATAGGTGGCAGTAGGTCATCATATATAGGGTAGGTAGGTATAGGGGCCGAGACCTATGGGACCACCACAAACCATGCATGTATCTAGGTTATGGGATGCCCTAGGTGAGGTGAGATATTATCAGGATCAGCTCATGGCGGTCGAGATAGACTTCCTATCCTACATGGAGAGTACAGAGCACAACAGGCATCTAGTGAGAGGATGAGATCCCGCACACATAGTGTGGAGAGCACAAGAGGTCAGCGAGCTCCAGGCCCGATCAGGAGAGGCCACCAGTGCACACGGTGACTAGAGCTAGGTGATGTGCCAACAGGGACATAGAGGCCAGGGTACATGTGACACAAAGATGGAGGACATCCGGTGAGATGCTTGAGATGCGGTCACCTGATTTTTGATGTATACTAGTGATTTTTGGATATATATGCCGGCCTGTGTGCCAAAGGTAGTTGTATTTTTTATCACATACTCGGCTGGTGCCAAAGATAGTGAGGATGTACGAGTGATTTTTGTATATTTTGAGCATATACCGGCCTACGTGCTAAAGATATTTTGTATTGATTCATTCATTATTTTTGTATATATGAGACCGGCCTGTGTGTCGATGACATTTTGTATTATATATATATATATATGTGTGCTAACATTTTGAGATGATGGATGAGATAGACACATATGAGATACACATTTATTGATTTGTATGATGAGATTCATGGTATTTCATGATTTGTTGATGTGTGTATGAGACATTGGTTTATGGCTTGTATTAGATGAGATATGGATTTGTTACTTTAATGTGGTTTGAAATTAGGTGAGTTAGGCATGATGGAGTTAGGTTGGTTTAGGCATGGATCGAGTCAAGTTATAGGCATGGATCGAGTTAGGTTTGGTTAGGCATGGATCGAGTCAAGTTTGGTTAGGCATGGATTGAGTCAAGTTATAGGCATGGATCGAGTCATGTTTTAGGCATGGATCGAGTCATGGATCGAGTCGGATTTTGGTTAGGCATGGATATGAGTTAGGTTTTATTAGGCATGGTCATGTTGAAAGTAGGTTTAGTTATGATTCATTATTTTTTACAATGAATGATACTATGGGTCATATGTGAAATGTTGTATAATCTATACATAGTGATGATAGAGGGATGGTAGGTTAATTTCCAATTTTGTTAAAAAGGGAACTAAGTTAAATGTGATGTAAATGGTGAGTTAGGCATGGTTGATGAATTATTTTAGGGTAGAGAATGGCCAAGCTAACCTCAAGGGGACCCATGCCCTCGGTGTGTTGCCTACATAGTCCCGGTGAAAAGGGACCTCAGGCCGATGTAGTTCTCCCATGAGCTAGGGAAGAATATGAAAATGAGTTGGTAGGTTTTTAGGCATGTTGTGGGTTTAGGTTTAATAGGTGTGGGTAGATTATAGGTAAAAGGATGTAGGTGAAGGTGATTATGGCGAAAGGGGAGGATTACCTCAAAGGTAAGCGTCGAGGACCAAGTCTTGTATAAGGTAATCAAAATGTAAACAAAGATGGTTAAAAGATAAGAGGGGGCAATAAAGCCACTTGATTGGGTAGGATCATACTAAGTAGATCATACCTTGGAGGAGGTGAGGAACATAAGACCCTAAAGACATTGCACGATTGACATGTTCTATGATGACGGTAGTCACAGGATCACCAAATGTCTAAATTCCAAGATGTCCCTTGAGGAAATTGAGGAAATGAGAGTGGAAATGGTAAGGTGGGTGAAAGGTAGCTAATTTTATATGTTTTGAGTGATAGGGCCCTTGGGCAAGGGGTCCTAGGTCACAATGGGCAAGTCCATGACTAAAAGTTTTTGTTTTGATAGACTGATCGATGCGGGAAGTCTATATGGGATAATGAATATGGTACTCCTTGAGGTCTTCGTGAAGCTGATCGATGCGGGAAGCTTCGGTTTCTCTCCATTATTTTTTTGTTAAAATATTCACATAGCTGTCCTTCGAGGGAGCAATCTATTTATAGCAGCAATTTTGTCAAGAGGAAGATGTCCTTTTGAGGGAGTCATCTTTTATTAGAAGTTTGACTCAAGGAGTTTGGTCCCATGTGAGGTCTTTGAAATCATGGACAAGACCAAGGTGGAGGATAGGACTCTTGTTCAAAAGGCAAGGTGGAACGACCATGGGATCTCATCTAAAGGTAGACAAAAAGTATCCATGAGAATCATGCTATGTGCAATGTCATGGTACACATATTCAAGAGAAGATAACAAGTGATGAGTACTCACATGATTCTTGTTTAATCATTAGGGAGGTGTATGGAGTGGATAGCTCAAGGGACAAGCCTGTAAAGAGACAAAGGGTGAGGTAGGACAATGAGTCAACAATAGAATGGTCGAAGATGCAATGCGTTAAGGGGCTCAGGTTCGGGTTTACCATCAAGTGAGGATAAATGATAGGCACCTGATCCATAGGTATGAGTTACGATGTATGGTCCAAGCCAATTAGGAGAAAATTTACCTTATTTACTTTTTTCTACTTTGGTTACATGTTGATTTTCTTTCAAAGACAAGGTCACCGACTTGGAAGGTTCATTCATGAACACATTTGTCATAAGAACATTTGATACATTGTTGGTAAACTTGAAGGTGATCCAGAGCATTAAGATGAAATTCATCTAATAACTCTAGTTGTGCTAAGTGGTCCTGATGAAAGTCATCATCAGTAAGCATGTCATGGAGAGAAATGTGAGTGAGGGGATCTAGACTTTGAGAGGTAGAACAGCCTCATACCAGTAGACCAGCGAAAAGGGTGTGGCCACAGTGGAAGTGTGAATACTAGTGTGGTATGCCCATAGGGAAAAAGGAATGTGCGTATGCCAATCCTTCCCAGTATCGTCAACCACTTTCATGAGAATTTTGTTGAGGGTTTTGTTAGTGGATTTGGCTTGGCCATTGGTTTGTGGGTAATAAGGTGATGAGAAACTAAGTTGAATGCCAAGGCATCGTAAAGTTTTTGCAATGTTTTGTTTTTGAATTGTTTTCCATTGTTAGTGATGAGGCGATGAGGAACACCAAAGTGACAAATGATGTGATGGTTAATGAACTCACATATCTTCTTGGCTTTTCATGGAGATGAGTGGTATGGCTTCCACCCATTTTGTGTAGTATTCGGTAGTAGTTATGATCCATTGATGGTGTTGGGAAGAATGAGGATTGATTTCTCCGACAAGATCCAAACCCCATTGAGAGAAGGGCCAAAGGTCACGAGTGACCTGTAAGGCATGATTGGGTGTATGATGAAGGTTGGAATGTTGTTGAAATTTTACACAACATTTGACATAGTCACAACAATCATGGTTAAGGGTCGGCCAGTAATAGCCTAGGTGAAGAATACGCTTAAGCACAAGAAGGCCACTAAAGTGACCTCCACATATGCCATCATGAACCTCCTTAATGGTATAAGGAATTTTAGAACTTGTGAGGCATCGTAAGAGAATACCATCAAAGCCACATTTATAGAGGAGTCCCCCCATAATGATGAAATGAGAGACCTTTTAAGGAAGGCGCGTTGTCCGTTATGGGTGAGATCAGGAGGTAAGATGGAGAGAGAAAGGTAGTCGAGTATTGTTTATACCAAAGGTCACTTGGGTCAGGGGTGTCGGTTCCGATTGAGTAAACATCGTGAGGTAAATAAGAAGGTGAATGGAGGCATTGTATGGTGACAAAGATTTTGGAATCGGCAAGGGAAGTGGGTATTTGGGAAGCTAAGTAGGCCATGGTATCAAAAAATTTGTTGGTTGAACGTGGGATGGTTTGAAGGGTGTAACGATCAAAGGTGGTCAAAAGTATGTCTACATGATGTTTATACTTTTTAAGTATCTCATTATGACATTGGTATATACCATTGACTTGGTTGATGACCAATTGTGAATCACCAAAGATGTGGATTGATTTGACATCTAGGGCATATGCGGCTTGAGACCTAGTACGAGTGCTTCGTACTCGACAATATTGTTGGTGCATTCAAATTCTAGTTTAAAATACAAATTCATGGGTTCTCCATCTAGAGGAATGAGGATAATACCAGCCCCACCCCCATGCTGACACTTAGAACCATCAAAGAATAGTGTCATTTAGTAAGGGGGTTCGCCCAGGAAAGAGTAGCAATTGACTCATCGGAAATCAAAATTAGAGGGTTGATCCCCGAGAAATAGGTGCATCGGCCAATGTTAGGTGATATCTTGGCCCTTGATGGAATTTTGATGAATGAATTCAAGGTTAAGATCATCTAAAAGCATAAGCCATTGTTAGATGGCATGCTGATTTTGATAAGGTTTGGTGTACATGAAGTGTAAGGGATCAATGTTAGTCACAACATAGGTTTTTGGTTGATGTAGGTAATGGAGAAGTTTGGTGGCTTATTTGAAAAAGAAGGCTAAGAAAAAAATTTTCCTGGGTGTATCATCTTTCATAGTCTAAAATCGAGTATGGTTTATGTAATAAATTGTGCTCCTATGTTGTTCATCACGATGAGTGAGCATGGCTCCCAAGGAATGATCGGTAGCTGATATGATATAGGTAAAAGGTTGATTGTCTTTAGGTGGAATGAGTACGGGTGGTCTTTAGAAGGTATTATTTTAGGGTAAAATGCTTCTGTGATAGTCGATTCATTCAACATGGTTTGCATCTTAGAGGGTAACGACAATGAATATATGAGTCTTTTGCACCAAGGTAGGTGAGTATGGATTCATCATCCTGACATTGAATGATGTTAATTATAGGTGTGTCATCATCGATCATTTCAGGATACAAGAATGGAAGAGTGGAAGGGGCCTCACCTTCACATTGATAAGTCAAAGGCCCTAAGGAAATGGTGTTTATGAAAAAAAAAAAGTTAGGGGGATAGATTCAGGATCCATCGACTCCATCGGTGAGGGTGGTGATGAAGGTGGAGTGGTGAAGGTGGTGATGAAGATGAAGGTGGAGAAGGGCTAGGGTCCTCAATGAGTTCAATGCGGGCCTATTTGGTAGGAGGTTTGGGGAAGCCGATACCACTACTATGGTCATTATGTTTGTGGGTGGTACATGGAATAATAGTATGGTGGCCTTGCTCGTAAAATCCAAAACCAAAACCCTTCCACACATAGCGGTGCAGGAAGGTGTGGGTGAAACAGTGATTGGTAAGTGATTGGAAGTCGCAAGGAAAATGGGTGGGTTTGTGATGGTGGTTCAGGTGTGTAAGTGGTAGTATCAAGTCCCCCATAGGTGAGACTAGTACAAAGATGAGGAGGACCATAAAGGAGGTGTTCTCCTATATGGTGATCATAGCGAGGGTGTTGGTGAAGGATTCCATACTCATGCGAGTAAGGAATGTGTTGACACTATATAGGTGGTACTCCCCCAGAGTGAGGTGTTGAAAAACACCTTCCAAGGGATCAATGGTTGGTATGTAGGTAGCTGGAATGGATGATGTGTCAGAGGTCATGTGGAGGTGGAGTTAATGGATTGGGAAGCTAATGGGTCAACCATGGAGGTTATAGTAGTGGTAGGAATGGAGGAGGTATGTGTGGTGAAAGCAATGGTTGTACTGGTAGGTGGAGGTGTAGGTGAAGCAATATTGGTTGCGGAGGTAGATGGCTTGATAGGTATGAGCACATCATTAGGTCGGTAAAGCATGTTGCATGTTTTGAAAGGTGATGGGTCAGCTAGAATGGTATAAGTGTGTCCTTCATGTTCAAACTTTACACAACAATGTAAAGTGGAAGGAATGTAACCCATGACATGGATCTAAGGTCTACCAAGCAATAATTTATATTGGAATTCCCCCTCCAAAACATAAAACAATTCTGGAATAGTGCGGGGCCCACGCAAACATGAAGGATGATAGTTCCTAGTGTGGAGGTGATAGCATCGTTGAATGAATGCAACATGACCGAGATGTTTATGCATGTAATTGTCAGGTATGCACATTTGAGAAAATGCATGGGATGAAATGATGTTAATGCTAATGCCTCCATCAATCATCACACGGTGTACCCATATGTCATCAATGTGGATGGAGATGAAGAGGGTTAGGTCTGGGTCATCATTTTGGTGTGGCGCGATCTCTTCCTCTGAGAAGCTAAGGGAGGCCACTTGGTGAACAAGATGGGGTGAAGATGAAGGTGGTAATTTGGTGAGAGAGGCTACATGATGGGGTGTGATAATGGAGGCTATGGGTGTAGGGTCATTGGGTAAAACCTCAATAGATTGAAGAACCTCCATGAGGGCTTGACGATGGGATTCTGAGGTTTGGATGAGGTCATATAAGGACATTTTGAGGGGATAATGGTGTAATTGTTTGAGCATGGTGTGATGTGTGATGCCATTAGAAATGGGGTACATGGGGCCATGAATAGTTATTTTAGGTATGGGTGCAGATGGTATGTTGGGTATAGGATTGGTTGGTAGGTCATTTCCTTTTCTTTTCCCTTCTGTGCACATGTAGTGACATGTATCATGTTGATTTGAGGGGAGTTGGAAATGGAGAAGGTGTAGGATGAGTGGTATAATGACATGAAGGGAAAAAACCTACTGGAGGAGAAAATCCTTGTGAGGTGAGTTGGGTGCAATGACATTGGGGTGGTGGTGTGGCAAGTTCTCTGATGTGAACCATGTTAATTTCAAATCTTGGGGTGGCTCTAGGAGCTGTGAGGGTGGAGGTTGTGGTTGTTGAGTGGGCAGTGTGGGAATGGGTGTCAGTGAAGAAGGATCCTCATCAAGAAGGTCATCATCATCAAAGTTGGTTTCTGGTGGACACAATTGGATAAGGATGTTTTTAAGGCCTTGCAGCTCTCCACATCATGCCCTAGCACATGATGGTATGCACAAATTTTAGTATCATCAAACCCTTTTGGCTTGGGTTTGAGGGGGTCATAAGGTCGGAGTGGTGGTAATGTGATAACAGAGGTCTCGAGGAGGTTGGTTAAAATTTGGGCATAGGATCCTACTAGTGGATCACAATGGGAAGTGAACGTGGGTTTGGGTGTAGGTGTGGTATGATTGATTGTCGAGAACTTTTTTTAGAAGAGGAGGAATGGGTCGAGCTATGGGTTTAGGTGCCGATGTGGTTTTAGGTATCGGTCATGTTTTTTTGGTAGGGGTACAATAGATGAATGGGTAGGAGGGTGTGTGGTTGTTTTGACTACCTTATTGTGGGGTAGTGGGGTTTTGTTTTTGGGTTGCACTTTCTTGGGTAAAGGTGATGTGGGTGTACGAGGTCTAGAAGGAAAAGTAGATGGAGGAAGAGGGTGAGTTACCCATGGGGATAATGGGGGTGATGTGAAGGTAGATGACATGGGTCATACTTGGGGTGTGGGACAATGACTAAAGTGTAGTGGGTAGTGAAGCAATAGCTTGAGGGTATTGAGGTATTGGTGGTAAAAGACTAGGCAGGGTGCGGGTGTAAGTCATGTTGTGTGTTGGGTAGGTTAGAGGTTTGTGAGGAAGGAATGGGTTGTTGTTATTATTTATGGATGGGTGAAGGTTGTTTGACCATGTTGGGTAGCCCAGGTCTTAAGACAGATGGGACAAGTGCAGTGTGATTGGTGCGGTCGGGGTATGAGGTCGATGAGTTTGTTTCTTTGGTTTGGGTGTCAAAGTAGGTGTGGTATTGACGTTGGAGGATGTAGCTAAATCTAGTTTAATAGGTGGATGAGTAAGGCTAGTGGTCGGGGTGACCCCTAAAGTGGTAATAGGTTTAGTTGAGGCAAATGTTGTAGGTGTGGGTTTGGGTTTAGATGTAGGTCTAGGTTATGGGTAAGGGTGTGGTTTGAGTGCTAACAGGTATCGTGGAAGGGGTTGTGACAAAGGTGGTTATATTTGGTTTGATTGGTCAAAATGTGTTTGGGTAGATAGTGGAGGTATCAACGAGGGATCTCTGCATCTGTGTTGAGACGAGGAGTAAGAGGTGCCCCCATAGTAAAGCCCTATCCACATAATCTAAGTGATCAGCCAAATGTGAGAACGACATGTCTATGGGTGGAGTTGGTGAGGACCTAATGGAAATTCTCGTAAAATGTGTCTTAGAGATGGGGAATTGGCTAGCTTCAGCTTCCGTGGGTAAGAGAGCCGAAAGTAGGCTAGGGGATTCTAGTAGCTGATGGAGAATGCTCACCAAGAGGTAAAGGTATCTCAACTGGGTCGATGATAGGTGGAGGAGATGATGGGAGCTCCTCTATAAGTGGAGGAATAGATGGGTGTGCCTTTTTGGGTGGAGGAGGCAATGGGTGCTCCTCTGTGGGTGGAGGAGATAATGGGAGCTCCTCTATGGGTGGAGGAGGTACTGTAGGTAAAGGTTCTCTAAGTGGTAAAGCTAGGGGTGAGATGGGCTCAATGTTAGCAGAAGACCCCCATTGGTGATGAAGGAGATGAAAGGTGTTCCTCTTGTTGGTGAAGGAACATGGAGGTTGGTTCCAATGTGGAAGGAGGATTTTGGGCTAGGATCTCCTCTATGGAAGGAATATGGGGTAATTGGGAGGTGACAGGTACCTTGTTAAAGATAGTGAACCTCATGGGTATGGGTATCATGAGTTGATGTCTCACCGGTTTGATTGGATGAAGGGGCATGGTTGGGAAACAATTTTTGAAGATTTGTAGATTTTGGTTGGGGTGGCGTTGGGATTATCCATAGTTAACTCACCTTTCTCGAGCATTTCTTGGACAATATTTTTGAAAGTGATGCAGTTTCCATCACTATGACCCTTTACTCGATGATAGTTATAGAAATCATGTTCTTTATACCATGCGGGCATGGGGCGAGTAGGGTCAAAACTAGTGTGTGGTTTTATAGGTGGAAGGGTGATGGCTCCGGCTTTGATAAGATTTTCTAAGACAGAAGAGTAAGGTTCCCCAATTGGGGTATATTTTCTTGCTCTCATCTAAATTGAAAGTCTGGACAGGTGAGAGATTAGATGAGGGTGTAGCTTGATTTGATGGATGAGCTAGGCCGGCCTTGAGTACCACTGCATTAGTGGTGCCCTTAGATTTTGAATAATTGGTTTGTGGTTTGGAAGAAGAAGAGGTATCATTCGACTTGAATGCCGAATTCTTATTGCATAATTGGATTTTCTTCTCTTCGATGGCCCGAATCTCTAACTTTCATGCCATAGTGAATGCCTCATCGAATGTTTAGAAGGTTTGGACCTGCAAGGTCGGGGAGATATGTCTAGCACAAGCCCATGTGAAGAGCTTGATGAGTTCAGTTTGTGGCAGTTGGAAGGTAAGTTGATTGATCAAGCTGCGCCAACGAGTGACAAAATCTGTGATAGATTCATCCTCATACTGACATGTGGAATATAGATCGGTCATGGTAACCTTCTTGATGATATTGATAGAGAAATGATCCAAGAAGGCTTGGGCTACCTGATTGAATGAGAATATAGAGTGTTTAGGTAACCCACTATACCAATCTAATGCAGGTCTAGTGAGGGACATGGGAAAGGTTCTCAAAAGCAAGGCATCATCATGAGCGATCAGATAACACCCATGTTTGAACGACCACAAATGTTGTTATGGGTCTTCTTTGCTATTGAAATGATTGAATTTAGGCATTTCCCAATGCATAGGGTATGAACGGATAGGAATGGATGGGTGAATAGGCTCATTGCAAATCTTGTCATAGGTGAGAGTGTTGTGGGAGCCAAAAACCAATGCCTCCAATGTCTGCATCTTGTCCAACATCAATTTAATTAGGTCATTGGTGGGTTGTGATGATTGGATGCCTCCTGTAGCATGAGGAGGTTGGTTTTGGGCATATAACATGGGGTGGCACTCTAGTGTATGGGGCTGCCATGTAGGGTGGTGGAGAAGAAGGTAGTGAAATAGGGGTATGTACCTAGAATGAATAATGGATGAAACAGAGGTTGTTGGTAGTATGTATATGGGGGTGGAAGGGTCGTGGTAACCCTAGTGGAAATAGGGGCTAATGATTGTGGAATGGAAAGAACCACGTTCTGAAATGGGGTAGGGATCACCGACACTGGAGGTGGTAATGTAGCTATGGGTATGTGTGAGACATTAGGGGTGGATGAGGTTGTGTTTGGGGTAGTTGTCGAGGGTACGGTGGATGTAATGGGTGCCACGGAGGTAACAGACATGCAGTCATAGCGGGTATAAGACCTAACTATAAAACAACTGGGGTAAGGTGGATGTGGGCAGCACGGAGCTAGATGGGGCCAATGCGGGAGTGGGTGCGAGAGTCGGAGGGATAGATATGGGCATGTTGTATATCAACTGACTTGAGGCGTCTCGAAGTGGATGAGTGGGAAAGGTAAAACTACAAGGCGGTAGGGTTCTGGTCAAGGAGTCGTGTGAACTCCTCATCTCTGGTAATGATAGTAATAGGTTGGATGGGATCCATGGCTGATGATAAAATAGAAGGTGGTGAAGGACTAGGTGGGAGTGGTTGGGAGTGTGAAATACGAGGTTTTGTTGTCTTGGTCAAGCACCATGTGAACCAAGATCGATCGTAGAGGCTTGTTTCTTTGTAAATGACACAGAGAATAGCAAGAATAGTGAATCTAGTGACAAAAAGTAGATTAAGTACCAAATGGTGGTTGGAATGTGAAATAGGCTAACCAATGCCGGTTAGGGAAAATCGACGCCGGTGAGGGGTAACCACTGCCGGTTACTGTAGAAAATGACAGTGAGTAAACAACAAGGTAGAAGGTAAAATCTGACAGTATGCCAAATTTGAGGATGTTTAAAACATCAATGGGAATAATGATAGTGATAGAGACTGTGAAAAGTGGAAGAAAGTGAAGTAAAATGTCCTTTTGAGTAGGTTAGCAAAAGGACCTGGAACCGATATCGGTTGGGTATAACCGATGGCGGTCAGAGGTAACCGATGATGGTTATTGTGAAATTGAAATAGTGATGAAAGAAAGTGGTTGTGAATTAAAATCTGATGTAGAATCAGACCTAGAATTCTAATAATGATGATGATATGGCCCAAGAACACTCAGGTGAAGCCGGAATACACCAGTGATGATGAGGATGAACAAAAAAGTGACGAACGTGATCTCTCACCTCAAAACGCAAGCCAAGAAAAAGTACTAAGAAAATGTGATCCTAGGAGTGCCTTTTCTATTATGTTTGTTTAGCTTATGCTATTTAGGGACTGACACATGAATTGTGAAATAGAGTTTTTGGTGAGGATGGCTTCCTACAAAGAAGGAGATCTAAAAGGTGAGGTTTTGTATGTTATGGTGGGGCGGGCTTCTCAAGTATGACTCGACAGAGCAAAGTGAGTCGGTGCCCACCGTGTCGTGATCATGTGATCACCTACAACTTCTTCCGTAGGATGTTTTTTAAGAATGTATGTATTTTGAATTTTTGTGTGGTTTGGTAAGACTCAGAGAAAGAGAAAAGGATAGAAGTGCTTTTCTATGATTCATTTATCAACCATCAGTTGGGCATGACTTCCAACATATAGGTTGCCCTCAATTAATGTGAGCTAATGCAATAAATCAAAATGGAATGCACTTATTTTTAAACCCAAATCAAAAATGTGAAATTGGATGACACAATAAGATGAAGAGGAAGAGGGATGCTCTTTCACTACAATGCAAAAAACATGAAGAAATGGTTCTTTTTAATTACACCAAAATAAAAGTTTCCTTTAGAGCAAATAGAAAGAAGAGGTGGGTTACCAAGGAAGAAAATTAGTGTGTACTATTTTCAGAAGGGAAACAAACACAAATTTTTTCCTAGGAATGAATGAAATTCAAGGAACCTTGGATGGGTCCCACTGGCATGCCAAAATGTTTCACCTTTTTCTTAGATCATTTCTTTGAAGTGTTGATGAAACTAGATAGGGTAATGGGCATAGGAGGAATACCTGTTCAAATGTTGTTGATGGGTTGTTGTGTGCGTATGACTTCCGGATCCACAGCTGATCGTGAGAGCTTCCTTTTAGCTAGGAGGAACTACCTGTAATGAAAACAAGACCACCAGAAGGAATTAAACAATATGGGCAGTGAACTACCTAGCATATGCTAGATCTGGGAAGTATGATACTTCCTAGATGGTTATCAGTCCACTTGTTTTAAACAATTTAATGTTGTAAACAAAGTAAATCCTATTTTTATTTAAAATGATTTAGGTATCTCACTTAAAAACACAATAAGAAATAGATCTAATCTAACAGGCTAAGCTAGAATAGAATCCAAAGGTCAAATGATTGGTTTTGGGTCTCTACAGGTTTGATAGAGGTCTCGGGTAGATCACAGGTGAATGGGGTGAGATGAAATTTGGTGGGTAGGTCTCTTTTAGGCTGTGTGGGAAAATACAGAGACCGGTGTCCATCGGGGTGACCGATGGTGGTTAGGTGTAACTAGTGCCGCTATCGTGAGATCTAAAAATGTCACAGAACAAGTTGTGGTCTCCTTTGTGATTACACAAAGGACTTTGGTGAGTCGGGGTGAAATATTGGGTTATTGGAGTAGGCTTTTATGAGGTTTTAATGGGTATATGGAGGTGAAAATGTCGAGAGAAGGTCAATAGGGGCAAGATAAACAATGGATGATAAAATGATGATGAAATGAAATAAACTAGAAAGTATGATGTTATACTTACTTGGATTCCATTCTGAATGCCTGTGTGTGAGGGATGGAGGTGTTGATGATGGGTTTGAAGGTTGCAAGTGATCACCAACTAAAGAAAAGCTTCTACATGGGCTGCATGTACACTCCTCTTTGCTTGGATAGATCAGATCATGGTTGGGATGGCTGTGTAGGAGAAGATGCTCAATCTCCTTCCTTGCATGTGAGTTTTCACTGGAATTTTCTCTCTAAAGATGCGTTATCTCTCTGAGATGTGTTATTGCTTGTCAACCTTCTCCCAATGTTTTCCAACCTTGATAATAAGGTAGTTTATGGGTTAAAAGGGGTAACCGATGGTGGTCTGGCTTAACCGGCGAACGGTTAGGGGTAACTGACATCGGTCAAGGTGGGATTTCCTAGGTTTACTAAACTAGGGAGATCCTCTTGATTTCCTTGATCTCATGTCGTTATCCCATAGATTAGACTAAGAGCCTCTTGTGAGCATGCGGGAATGTGGTTAGAGGGAATGTAGGCATTGATTTTTAGGGTTTGGGTAAGTCTTAGTTAGTTATGGCAACTTACTAAGAATAGGTCTTAGGTTGAGTTGGCTTGGTGAGGTGTCTAAGTGAACTGCATGTGTGGATATTATTTAAAATAAGATATTTAAATAAAAATATAGTGAGGATAATGCATTAATTTAATTTAATTAATTAAATTAATATTAATGGGGTGAAGGTGGGTCATGGCTAGGTAAATGTAATAAAGGGTGCTTATATGTCAAAGGACCAAAGGGGAGTGTGACCTAATTTTAGTGTCTATAGGTACCTTTAGCCTTGTTTGTATCCGAGGACCCATATTTGGTATCTTTCTTAGATTAGAGAGTGTGTTTTTCATCTCTTATGGTGGATGTTTTTCCCATTGGGTTTTCCTTCATTGCTTTAGATCTTTTTCGAAATGCGTGGGTGCATAGTCCTTATTTTCATCTATGTTCCCACCTAAGCTATGATTTAGGGGGTGTTATGGTAGTTTATTTTCCATGTATTTCTTTTATGTGTATGGTATTCCTCCACATAGGTGATTCATCATGATTAGGTGTCATAGGGTGTCACTATGGTCTTACACTCATCATAGAGCATCATAGGAGTTACATTTGACTAGTTATTCCAGGAATGTAGCTCCCACCTCTTGATGGCTACATTTGTGGTAGATTTACACACCTCACTCCTAATTTTACACTTTTGATCTTGAGAAATGTATGGGATTTGAGGCTTTTTCCTTGCACATTTCTCGAGTTTTGGATTATTTTGTGTTTACACGTTCTTGTTGGCTTTATACTTGAATTTGCACAACCTCATGGCCAATCATTATCTCCCTTCCTCCTTGTACATGGTATCGAGCCAAACATTTAAGCATGTCTAACTTGGAGTAGTACTAGGATGGGTGACCTCCGGGAAGTCCCAGTGTCATTTCCTTGTAATGTTGTTGGACCTAATTGGGTGTATACATGGTGGCCTAAATCTCACATTGTTTCATCTGGCTCCACCATGCGGGGTTTTTTTGGCATAGCAGGTTGGTTAACACAATGAAACCCTCTCCACCACCACTTCAAGCTTTTGGTGTGATATAAAATCATATAGCTAGTTTCCCTAAACCCTTTGAGAGGTTTGTTCCTAGTGGTATATTATTAGATGAGAAGATGTTAGATACACCTACCAGATGGATACCTGAAGGAACAATGGATTCATGTCACTAGGATCCATAGTATATTAAGGGTCTCAAAATGATGCATGTCATGGGTTATAAGAGATTTGGATACGATGTAAATGCATAAGGAAGATTAGAGCCCATTCTTATTCCCATTATAAGTCAAAAAACACGGCCTAGGTATTAGACCTCATGACAATCCACCCTCAAAGATATATTCTACCTCTTTTGAATTTGGGGGTGGCTCATCTCATTCAGACAGTAGCACATATTCCCAATGTAGCCTATACGAGGACCTTGCCTTTACTATTCTATTTCTAGATTCAACTATCTTCACCCTTTCTAAATCCAATTCCTAAGCCAGCTTTCAAGTCACTCGTGTATATCCCAACCACATTGATTGGGATCAACAACTTCACATGTCGATTGATTTCTTTTAAAATGATGAGGCCATCACAGAGTTCATGGGACTTAGAGATACCATTCCAAACAATGATCATAAGAAGGGTTTCTCCATTAAATTAGATGCATGCACGTACTTTGGGGAAGAGGTAGAATCGTGTGTTCACCTAAGAAAAAAAATAGTAAGCAAGGGAAAAATTACTACATAAAATCCTTGCAAAAATAATAAGCATAAGTCCCATAGTGAAAACTTCTTTGAGGAACTTGTTGATGAACAAACGAAGAATCAATGAAAAGATAGTTCCACCATGTGAAGGATAAGACTCTCTTTGAGCCACATATAGAAGTGGATCTTACTCTTTCCCCTGATCCTACATGGATGGAAGACACATCAAATATGTTAGTTGAAGAGATAATTAATATCAACATTGGGTTAGAAGAGGATCCTAGAATGATAAGGCTGCAAGATTCACTCTCAACATAGGAACAAAAATCCTTTGTAACACTATTTAGATATTTTTTTGACATATTTGCATGGTCCTACACACGATATGATAGGTTTGGGCCTAGCATTTTTCATGCATAACCTTGTTGTACATCCGGATGTCAAAACCTATCAAGCGAAAGTAAGGAAGATGCACCCAAAATTTACACTACTTCTCATAAAGAGCTAAAGAAACTATTAGCAAAGAGGTTTTATCAAACCTATTGACTATTCAGACTAGATATCTAATATAGTCCCATTCCAGAAGAATCCAATCAACATTAGAATATGCACCAAATTCAGAGACATCAACAAAGCATGTCCCAAAGATGACTTCCCCTTACCTAACATCGACATGATTATCGATTCAACTGTTGGTTATGAGATTTTGTCCTTAATGGATGGATTTTCAGGCTATAACCAGATAAAAATTACATAGGAATACAAACATAAGACTTCTTTCATCACCCCTTGGGAACATTTTTCTATCAAGTAATGCCTTTCAAACTCAAGAATTCTAGGGCTACATATCAACGAGCAATGACCATCATCTTCCATGACATGATGAGTGACATCATAGAGGATTACATGGATGATATCCTAGAAAAATCTAAAACCAAATAAGAGCACCCAAAAGTGTTGAGGTGTATCTTTTAATGCCTCCAAGATTACAAGGTTTTATTGAATCCTAAGAAGTGAATATTCATCATACAATTAGGAAAGCTATTGGCTTTCATTGTCTCACAAGGAGGGATGAAGGTGGATCTCGCCAAGGATGCATCTATTACAAAGATGCCTCTATCAATGAACCTTAAACAACTACGAAATATACAAGGAAAGATTCAGGAAATCCACAAATTCATATCACAACTTGCAGATAAGTTCCATCCTTTCACACATCTTTGAAGAAAGATGTCACCTTTAACTGGGGACCTTATCACAAAAGGCCTTTGAATTGCTTAAGCAATATCTAGAAAGTCCACCTGTTCTCATGCCACCTACCCTAGGCAAACCCCTACTATTGTATATTTCAGCTACACAATTCACTATTGGTGCACTTCTTGCCCAATATGATCTTGGCCACAAATAAATGGTGGTTTATTACCTTATCCACACCTTAGTTTCCTATGAGATAAATTATTCTTAGATCGAGAAGGCCGACCTAGTTGTGGTATTTACATTCCAAAAACTTCTCCATTATCTCCTTAATAATAAAACCAAGCTGATATCTAACATTGACCCTCTCAAATACCTCCTATCTAAACATGCCCTTACAGGATGGATGGCTAATTGGAACATCCTCCTCAGTGATTTTGACATTAATTTTGTTAACCATAAATCCCTAAAAGGATAGGTACTTGTAGATCAGTTGGCTGAAGCTCCCCTACTAGGAATGGAACCATTGTGTTTAGATCTACCAGATGCATCTATGATGTACATTGAGGAATCTTTCATGTGGCAAGTTCACTTTGATGGGTCATTCAACTTTCATGATTCAGAAGCAAGATTGGTACTCATCACTCCCACTGGAGAATTCATTCCATAAGCATTTCATTTGGGATTCCCTTGTATGAATAATATTGCAAGAATATGAGGTGCTCATTGCCGGCTTGAAATTAGCTATCACATGGAACATCAGATAGCTATGAGTCATTGGTGACTCCTAATTGATCATTAAGAAAGTTAATGATGAATAAAGAGTTGAATATGAGATGTTTGTTCCATACAAGAAATTGGTTGAAACTCTGAAGGAGTAATTTGTACAAATTATCTTTGAAAAGTTACTAAGATTGCATAATTGATTAGTAGACTGTTATGGCTGCAATTGGGTCTTTGTTATGCATTCCACCTTAGGAAAACAAGATTCCTTTATTTTTGAACACTTGTGAGTGCACCTTATGACATGTCGAATATTTTCTAGCATGTCAAGTTGTTGGTCCTCTATCTATTTGGTATGATCCCATTTTTAACTACTTACAAGATGGAAAATTTCCCCGAATATCTCCCATACCGAGAAAAGAGAACTTATTTGTCGTATATCCTTTTATACCCTCCTACGAGACACCCTTTATCATCATGGCTATGATGGGATTTTGTTACATTGTCTTGATGTGAATGATTCAATCTAAGAAATTAGGGAAGTGCATGGAGGCATTTGTGGGAACACACAAGCGGAATGGTCCTTACTACTAAACTATTAAGAGTATCTTACAAATAGCCTACCATGGAATTAGACTATTGTAAATTTTCCAAGAAATGTGAACTTTTTCAAAAGTATGGAAACTTGATACATGCACCAGCACAAGATTTACAACCCATCACAACACCATGGCCATTTTCAAAATGGGGACTTGATCTCATAGGGAATCTCACTCCAACTTCCTCATATGGCCACACTCATATTATCACTACCACTAAATACTTCACCAAATGGGTATAGGTTGTGCCTCTCACTTATGTAATCGGTGCGTAGATCTCCAAGTTCATAATGAACCATCTCATTTTCCATTATGGAATCCCCTCCACCATTATAGCAAACAATGGTAAATACTTTAAGAATAAGACAATCAAAGTGTTATGCCAATTCTTCCACATCTGACTCAAGTGGTCAACTCCCTATTACCCTCAAGGTAATGGATAAGCTGAAGCCACCAATAAAACCCTTGTTCATATCATGGAAAATATGGTTAGTAAAATTGGTCATAATTGGCACCTACAAATCCATCTCACCCTCTGGGCCTATCAAACCTCCATCTACACCCCTATTGGTGCTACTCCTCATTCATTAGTCTTCATAAATGAGGCCATTATACCCTTGGAAATTGAGATTCCCTCCCGATAATAGCTCTAAGGGACTATCTAGATAAAGATGAAGACTACATGGTAGCTCGGCTAGCAGAGCTAGAGCTACTAGATGAGAAAAGTATGAGAGAACTCAATCATTTGAAGGTGTAGAAAAAATGATTGTCATGAGAATACAACAAACAAATAATACCTCTTAAATTTGAGGTAGGAGATCTTTTTAAAATAAAATCAGTTTAACATAATCAAGGAAAGAGAGAAGAAAAGAAAGTTTGAGCCCAGTTACTTAGGACCATATGTTGTGTTTGTTAAGAATGGTTCAAGGGCATATAAACTAGCTCACTCATATGGTGAGGAATTAAAGGAACCAATGAATGTAATGCATCTCAATCGGTTCTATGCTTGAGTATGAGGTTCCTCAGAAAAGAAAGAAAAATCAAGAAAAAAATTAAAAATCAAGAAAACACACCGGGTTGTTCCCCTTCACCAAGGCCTAATCCTACTCATTCACCACCATTGCTTCTTTGGCTCTCATCCTCTACCCTCTCCCCCCCTCTCCCTGGCATGAAAACCTAGACATTGCTACCTCGAGTAGTAAGAGGAAAGATAAGAAGGTAAAGGTTGCTCTGCCTCCTTCACAGAGAGTTTTACATAGTCATAAGGATTTGGAGCTTGTGCAGAACTTACTGCACATTATTACTCCTGTGGATCATCCCAAGGAAGTTGACATGCATTCATAGTTAGTAAACTTGAAGAGGAGATCAAAGACTTAAAAATTCCTTGAGGAGTATGGAAACAACAAAAGGTAAGCAGAAGTTGTAAAATCTTGATGACATGGACATTGTTGTTGAGATCTACAAAAAGCTACTTTCTTTAGATACTAGACTAGGCAATGCCAAGGGGTGGTAGGATTGCACCCTCTCGGCTCTAAAAGGTATGTATAATTTTATGGAATAGTATGTAAAGAGCATATGCACCTTAGTGGAATCCCTAAAAATATTTGGGATTCCAATGAGACTAGGGACTATCACTTGCTAAGGTAGACATGAGTGATCTTTCTCATGCCACGGCCATTGTGCTCTTCATATCTTTCCAAAAATTAAGGTCAAGCTTGACAAGGCTGTCAAGTGATGCGGAGCCTTAGCTCGCTTTGATCTTTGAGTTGATGTTGTTTTTGGTAGTTTTGATGATGTCCTTTTGTTGGGATTCCTGTTGTGGATCCCTTCTTGCTTTGTTTTGGCCCTTATGCTCTTCATCGATCACTTACTATTTTGATCTTTTTGTTCTCTTTTTTCTCTTGTATCTCGGCTATTGAGCCTCCTTGTTTAAGGCATTTATCCTTTCTAGATTAAGTTTTTCCTTGCTATTATTTGGTTTTATGATCCTTTTTGTTTACAAGGTATAGTCCCTTCAAAACTATTTATCCTTAATAAAAAATCAAGAAAATAGTAAAAAAGAAAGCATGTCATCTAATTGTGAAAACCACGCAATGGTGGTGCATTGGACAAGTCCTTGGGTGAAAACGGCTTCCAGTAGCTTCAGGAGGATTCATCGTTCACAAGAAACTCTCACATCTAGATAGGTAACTATCACTTCTATCTAGGGCTAGTTTTCCTAAATTCTAGGGATCCTCTTAAAACTATCTTTCAGGCCTTGATTTGGCTAATATATTCTTGTATATATGTGAAGTAACTTCCTTTGTATATTCCCACCTAATGTTGGGGGCACCTTCTCATCTACACCTTCTTGCACATGTACATGTGGCATTATTCCTTGTACATCCCCTCTATCACCGAGGGCATCCACATTTCTTTTTTTTGTAAATAGCTTGGAAAAACCTTTGAAAAACACAAAAACATTCAAATATGTTAGAAAAAATCCTAAAACCAAAAACCTTTTTCAGGGACAAAAACTACAAAAAAATGTGAATAGTAGCCTTGAAAATTTTCTTTAGGATAATACCAAAAACAATAGAAAACGATTCAAAATTTTCCCGCAAAAACAAAGTAGTGGTTTTTCTTTCTTTTAGTGGTTTATAGATTTTGATTGCATTATCTTTACATGTTGTGTACTTTAAATTGGATTCATTTGCTTAGTTTAAAGTGTTACTTTAATCTATTGTACATATGCAATGAGTTCATTTTATCTTACATATTTGTATGTAATTGTGTTATGTTAATTAGATTTGATTAAGTTGTATTTGTTGTTTGTGATGTACAGTCTATTATCATCATAACATCATATCATCTATCCTTTATCATCACATCTATACATCATATATCAATAAAAAGCTAAGATACATCATCATGAACATGAAAAACAAACATGTATGTTAAGTCAACATCATATAATATCACCAAAGAGGGAAAAGAGGGACCACCTTCCGCCCCCACCTTAAACATAGAACATAATAAAAATGTGGAAAATCATAAGTATCACATACAAGACAACATAATCTTATCTACTTCTATCTCAAACACAAAATGTGATAAGTACAACATGAAACATCTCATCAAAACATGTGATATCATCTATATGTTATCTCAAAATTAAAGAATGTGATATAATCATCATAATCATATAACATGTAAAAATCAAATGTCCATATATAATATATGTCTCAAAGCATACATCATCTGGATTTAAAATATGTCATCATGGGCATGACTCAAAATGTGCCTTCCAAGCGAGGCATAATCAAAATAATACATATACATCGATAAAAAATGAGCCTTCATAAGATGCGTACATTAAAATTACATACATTAGTGTATACATCAAAAGAGAGTGTTGTCGACTCAATCTCACGTGAGGAACACCTAGTCTCGAGATGGTGGAGATCCTATCATCCATGGACCACCGTTAGCTTTGACTAGTGGCCTAACTAATGTCTGTCGATGCCTAGTGTCTGCTCAACTGATCTAGCTAACGCCGATGGTCTCTATGATCTCACAAACATCATTTGCTAACTAAAACTAGGTGATCTCTAGCCCTTTAGGACTACCTTGTAATAAAATTATCTATAGTAAGAATCCCTCCCATTGGCTATCTCCAAGTCCATATACATAGGTGGTGTTATTGTGACTTTGTCAAAGACGCCTTTGAATGAGGCCACCTCTACGAGAAAGTCCGGAAATATCTTCCTATCCCACTAATCACTCGGTCCATAAGCTGGTCCCTTTCAATCTAGAGATGATCTCACTTTGATGTAACCTATTGCAACTAGAAGGCCAACTGTGTGTCACTCACCTTACAGCTATGCTTTTCCACCACTACATGATCCCTCTCAAGGATAATCTTCTCTCTCTCTATAGTGACTTGTATCTAGAGAGCTACGACTTGTTGTAGCTACTTTTGTAACATAGTAGCTAGCTCACTACATACTATGGAATCTACTCCCATCCCCCACCTCTGGGACTCTATGGTGGAGTCTCCCATCTATCTCCTCCACCTCCTCCTGGGATGTGTGGTGGACTAAAATATGAACCTATTGTGGAGTTTTTGTACATGGGTCTACTAAAGTACCTATTGTAAGGGAACATCTAACCCTACCTACATACCCATCTGAGCCATCAGAATATGAACATGTACATGTGGCTATGCAAGCACTTGTCTAGGTACTCTATGTGCCTTCCTATGAGCCTATACCTATCTCCGATCCAACCTCTTTCCACCCCCATCATCTCCATTGTCATCATCACTCTCATCCTCACTCTAGTTATCCTTTCGAGGCCCCCAATTTCCTCTCCATCTATGAGGATGTTGCTCTAGTGGTGGCCGCACTCCTACATCCCATGCAGCCTATGGAATAGTGATCTACCTAAGCATAACTATGATGTACCATACAACGTAGGCCATTGTAGTGCCTAGATATCTTATCATCAGAGAGGATCCCATACTAGTAGAACCATCTTATCAAATTTATCCCTAGCCCGATGCGGATATCAAAGCACTAATATCAAAATTCTCCCTATCTCGTCACATGTACCACATCTCAAGATCGGGAACATCCTATACTACCCCAAACTTTTATTGTACTCTATCAATCCTATAATACTCCATATCTGCGGCTTCCAATAATAAAATTCTCAACCATACAAATGTTGAGATCC
Source organism: Taxus wallichiana var. yunnanensis (assembly GCA_018340775.1). NCBI lineage: Eukaryota > Viridiplantae > Streptophyta > Pinopsida > Cupressales > Taxaceae > Taxus > Taxus wallichiana. The sequence goes on along the minus strand of CM031243.1, from coordinate 633,130,153 downwards.
ATTATGTCCTCAAGCCATTGATAATGTCCAGTAAGGCCTCCAAACAACCATCCTCAAATGAAGATCATCTAAATTGTGATGATAAAAATATGTATCCCTTATGTAGCCGTATACATCATCGCTCACGAGAACCTAAACAAACACTAAAGGATAATCCATGTCTGAGCTTCTAATGCTCTTATAGGAAAAGCTGATAGCTATATGGTCCCATGCCCATATCTATAGAAGTGTCATTTGGTCCTACCATCTTTTAATGGTATTAGGTAATCAAATGAAGATCCCAGTATAAATGCACCAATATGCACTGACCCCAACAATAGCACTCTCCTTTGAGAAATCCTTAGATCATGGTAATCATACCTAAAGGGAATGATGTGCCTATCTTGTCAATAAGTAGGATGCCACTGACAAGATCCATGAGATAAAGCGGCACATGATGTAACCTTGGATCAGCAATACACTGATGCATATGTACTATCATACCTCGTCAAGGTATCTCATCTACACTAAAGAGCTCAATCAGGTTATTGGTAAGTTTTGTAGCATCGGTATCATACTCAATCAATCTCCCCACTATCTAAACTCAAAAGATCTGCCAAATATCCTCCAAATAATAGTCATCTCACCAAGAGGAAGTCTAAAGCACGACACTTTTGTTTCACTTTACTCAGCTAAGGTTGTAATAAGGATATGATCTTTAGTGATGTGTAGAATCTACGCCACATAGGTAAGACCTGTCACATACAAAGTAATGTCCAAATAATTCCTCTCACATCACGAGATGGTAGCATCGAGGTAGGCCAATCAGCCATCTCGTTTCCATACCTACAACATGGGTAGTTACCTCTGTAAAATCAACAAAACACTTGTTAGATTTTCTTTCTATCTCACATCGGCTAAAAACTTAACTTATTCATCATTATGTTCTTCTAAGACATTTTCCTATATTTTTTAAAAACATTTTACTATATTTTTCTAAGATTTTCCTAAAAATCTTCTACATTCCTCCAAATAACTTCCCATTTTTCTTCTAAGTGTTCAAAAACATGTTTTTAACACATGTGCACCCTTGATGATGGATGTGTGTGTAATAATTCATGCACCTACATTATGTCACTTGTGTACTCATCTTGGTGAGTGCGTGTGTAAACACTTTACTCCCCCTTCCCGATGCATACACACCTCTAATGATGCATACACCCCTTTTGGCACGCATGCCCACACGCATATAACTTACCATCCCCAGGACATGTGTGTATCCATTTTGATGCATGCACCTATGCACATCCACATTTTTATGCATGTGTGTATGCACACTCATTTCCCACATGTTTACGCACACCCATAAGGTGCGCATACATTTGTGACTCCCATAAAAACCCTAATAAATTCTATTAAATTTGATAAAATCAAATAATGGTTAGGTACTCACGTAGGTTCCATCACCTCGGCATCCTTACGTACTCTCAAACAGTGTCTTCTTGCCTCATATGCCTCTAAACTCGCCCCATCCTACCTCAAGATCAAAGCAAAAGTGAATAGTAAATCAACAAAGGGTTGCTATCAAATGAATTACTCGCGATGATTTTACCCCCCCGGGAGGGGTATATGATGTCATTTTGACCCACCGCGATGCATTCTCACCCATTGTGATGGCTGAAATGTGTAATTTAACCTCTGTTGATCATTCTAACTTCTTTTATTACCCATCGTGATAATTATTTTTATTAAATAATTATTTTTGACCCATTTTCTTCCCGTCAGGGCATATTTTTGCTACATGGCACCCATTTCTTCTCCCTGGGAATTTTTCATGCTTTTAGGAGATCTTCCAATCCATTAATTCTTCTAACCAATCAAAAACTCTAAAAATTACAAAAATCATAATTTTCCGTAAAAATATACAAATTATTAAAAATCCAAAAATCGTAAAAATTCAAAAATTGACAAAATTTGGTAAAAAGCTCATACATGGCTGAAATTTGTGTCACACACATGGTATTCATCTCATATCTTGTTGGCATTTTTCACATGTGTTAGAACAAAATGACTCATGGATCATCTAGATCTACAACCATTTACAAAGCTAGATTGCTTGCTTCATTTGTACTGGGGGACACAACAAGTTACCTGGTATTATTTCGTAGCACACAATGCTTTCTCATTAGACCATGTGTCCTTCATTAATTCCCCTCACATGTATCCTTTCTTGGAGTACCACTTTTAACCCTTGTAATTTATTACAAACATTTGGGAACTGATGCTTGATAACAAAACATTTGTGTAGCTATCTTGAACGTTGTTGGTTTGATTATGTGTGTTTGTACTTGTTTCCCTATTAGATCAGCTTGTTTACTTCTCGTATTGCATTGCATTTTTATGTTGCATGGAGTTGGCATTTTAGCAATGGATAATTGTTTGTATTCTGGATTTTCATGTCATTTTACACTTTTATTGTATGCTTATATTTTTAATGACCGATGACAAATATTTCTAGCAATGTGATGAAATAAATATTGTTTTACATGATATTGGATCGTTGATAGCTCAATATCCCTTCCTCATTATTTTTCTTCTATATCCCCTTTCTTATTTCTTCCCTATTCTACTATTTCACTTGGGGCATCCTATCCCTCCTCATTCTTCTATTTATTCTCTTCTTCTTTTCGATCATTAATCAACCTCTTCCATCACCCCATCGACACTCGAGGGGCATCCTTCACTCTACTAATTTTTCTTCCACTCCTTCAAAAATTGTAGTTGTTTATGCTTTTCTACTTTCTTTGAAGTGGTGTAGCTTAGACACCCCAAAGAGGGGAAAATGTAGACACCTATAATTTTATCAAAGAAACTTTATTACTAAACTTGTACTAACTATTCTACTCCTTGCAAATTGATGACACTTTGTCAATTAGGCTCTTTTTCCTTCAATTCCTCTTAATTGACCATTATACGTTGATTAATCCTCTTTTCTTGTAGTTGACTAATAAATATTCTCATTAGCTAACTCCCGCTTCCAACGCTTCCAAAATCTATCAAAACCCCCTCCAAATGCTCCCAGAAAGCTTCCTAAGCCTACTTGGGACCCCTAATTAATCCTAAAAGATTAATTAGCCTCTAAACCTAGTCAAATCTTGCTTTGACTTGCTAAAAGTGATTTTTGGACTTACCTTTTGTCCCACATGCATCCAAAACATCCCTTTCTTGAAATCAAAAACTATAAATAGACCCCTCCTCCTCCTCATTTCTAAGAACACTTCTCCTCTAACATAAACTATAGGCAAATAGGATTAGAGTATTTCTTCCATTTTTATTGAGCTATTATCTTCCATTGCATATTCCAACTCAAGCTTGGGTAAATGAGGGGAACCATATGGTCTTATAGCCATTAATGGTGAGCCTTCACTCTCAAACCCTTGAGCATCAAAAATCAAATTTGATTACTAGGATCTTCATAGGTTCCTTTTTGTAGCATTCAAAGAGTATAGAGTAGTATATACATGTTTAGTTTGATGTTTTGTCAAATTTATAATGCATGCATAGGAGTAGCTCTTGTTTATCTATTATCTTGATGGTTTGTAATGAATTTGGTAAATATTTGAGGTTTCTTTAGTGTTCTGGCCTCATTTCTATAGATTTTCTAGCTTACTCATGTTCATAATGGTCAACAAATGAAAATATTCATGAAAGGGAGTAAAAGGACTGAACATGAAGAGAGGGAAAAATTAAGATGCCACAAGGGTGACACATGGTCCTTTATAGAGATGAGATACTCTAATCAAAAGGATATGACTAAATATTTTCATCATGAATGAAAGAAGGGATCCAAAGCAATGAATTCAGCTTAGACCAACTTAGTGAAGTATAAAGATATATTTCAAAGTCAAATTTTATATTATATGGTAGATAAAATGATAGTAACTATGAATCATGTTTTCCCATGAAATTTTCCATATTCTTCAATACCTCAATTAAAGGGATATAGACCTAATACAATGATTAAGTAATGGCATGAGAAAGAATGGGCACTAAAATATAGATATGAGAGATCCTACCCTAGTCAAAACCCAAATTCACCCCAAAGGATTCAAGCCCCGCAACGATGCCGATTGTGGAATTTGATATTTTAGTCAAAATAGGAAATGGTTCCAAATATGATAATATCAATTTTTTTTTTTTTTGATTAACTTTTCTTACTTTTAATAATTTCCTTTTTTATTACCTTTTATTGATTTTTCTTTTGATAATAAGGCTTTTCATCTTTTAGATTTTATTTTTCCTCCTCCATGCAAATTTAGAAATTTGATCTCTTGGGTATGAAAGATAACTAAAATGAGGTATCTTACACCTAATTCCTATAAAGGATAACCTAAAAACTAATATTCTTAGGTACATCTAGACCTACCCTAAAGAAAGAGTGCAATCACATCTCCAACCTTAGTTTTCCTCATTAATAGAAGTAAGGGATAAGTGAAATATATAAGGATATAAGAGTGTGATGCAATGATGGGTCAAAATTATAGCTGATCATAGAACAATTGTAAAGAGATATAAAGGTACTCCATATCAGGTATGAAGGATAGTAATGGATAATTTTACCATTATATGAATTGAATATCACTAGAGATGTCAAGAGAAGGAAATGAAAACATATGATAGCTCCAACATAAGTAAAAATTGTGATATTGTAATGTAAGATAATGTAAATATCATGAGTGGATATGAAACATACCAAAAGATCAAATAAGAAAAAATGGTAAATATAAATCCAATAGCTATAAAGAAAGTACTTTTAGCAAGTATAAAAGATCTTAAAATGATAAAACATGCTAATAGATCAAGTAAGAAAAAAACTAGTAAAACTAATATAAAGGATATTGCAAAGAGTCTATAAGTAGTAAAAATATGATGTAAAGGGGTAGTCAACACATGTGAACTAACTAACCTACAAAAAAATGTAGTATTATTATACAATTGTAAAGGGTGGCGAAGGTTTTCTCGACTAACCATTACATATACATTATGGATGCTAAGGGATAACCAAATTTTTCAATTTAATGAACTATCTAATCTAGGGATGTGAGTGGTATAAAAAATATTGAACTACCATCTTGTCTAAAATATGGATGATAATGGGTATCCAAAATTGTAGATATATCATCATGTATAATCTAGATATGTAAGGGATAGTTAAAATATTGAAATAACATCCTCTCTAAACTAGGTATGGTAAAGGGTAGCTAAATTTCTTGAGCTAGAAAATTATCTAAACTATGGATGGTAAGGGGTAGCCAAAATTGTTTAGCTACCATCATTTCTAATCTAGGGATGTAAAGGTAGAAAAAATAGTGAATTATCGATATGTTTGAACTATGGGTGGTAATGGGTATCCATAGTTGTTGATCTACCGTCATATTTAATCTAGGATTAGTAATTGAGAAGTGTAAAAAAGATAACAACTTTTGAATAGTTTCCATTGATATCAATTTGGGTTTTATGGTCATTGATGTCATATTTGGGGAAAATATGCAACTATCATTGATGTCAAGTTGTTATGTATCCTTGTTGATGTAAATCATGATTATTCGTTGATGCATGGTTTGATGTCGAATATTATTGGCATTGATTTTAAAGAGAATTTGAAGTCAATGTAAAGACAAATATGTTCTTGAAAATATTTGAGCATGATAGCTTGTTAAATGAAGACAAATATGTATGAAATATTGTATGACATTTTTGGTCATGAGAACATGGTTTAGTGCTCATGAGCAGAGGTGTCAAGGTTTTGATCCTTTCTCTGTGTTTCTGTTAAAGCCTTATAAAGCAAGAATACCAAGTTGTTAAGAGCAAAGTGAAGAAAACAGTATGGGGTTCAGTTTTCTAGGCATATATACACATGTGAGTATTTTCAGAGGTGTGACAAGTTGTCTTAGGCATGTTCATGAAGGTTGAGGACGGGACATAGAGGAAATTGTGACAAAAACAAAAAAATGTAGTATTATTATACAATTGTAAAGGGGTGGCGAAGGTTTTACGACATACAAAGTATTTTTAAGGTTTGCACCTAGACCACTTCTTGAGATTTGCATGGCCTAATGAAGTAGGTTGATCATTTTTTCAATGTAATTAATCAAATTTGAGCATGGAAATTATTTTAGAATGTTTTTTTAGATGTGTGGGTAAAGTTTCAAGTTAAGGTTTGAATAATTTTGCAAGAGATTGAGTTTTTGGCCTTATCGAACTCTTAGAATGGAGATTTCTTTCCATACAAAGAGAAGCATTTTCTTGTGCTCATTGACACGTGTAAAATCTACATGGGAGTCTAAGATCTTCAAGACAGATGGGTAAGGGTTATATATGATAACTCTTGGAATAATTTTAGAGTTTAAGGTCTTATCCTTTATGAATTAATGTTAACACCAAAACAGATCAAAACCCTTCTTAAACCCTAGTATGAAATAGATAGGAAATATATGGATTAAAATGGCTCGAATGTATTTTTGATCAAATTTGATAATTTTATCATGTGGAGGAATCCTCATTTTAGACAATAGAACAAGTCAAATTTTTTTTTTTTTTTGATAATTGCATACGGTTCTAAATACATAATTTAGAACTCACAATTCAAATAACCATTTATATAATGCATAACCATATGCAGCTGTAATGACTCTAATACCTCCGATCTATTCATTCCATGACTCCTAAACTACCGATCTATTCATGAGTAAAAAGAGTTAGTGTTCTTAATTAACACAATACTCGCGGTTCTCTTCCCTAACTGGGATTCGTAATGTTCTCGTCCAAGGAATCTAATCAATAATCAAGTACCATTATTCATCGGCATCTCATCCCTTAGACTAGGTGAATTAGGACAACGCAATCAGCAGCTTGCGATACTTTGGCCAAAGATTTGAAACATATCTGTTTCATGTCTCGTATTCCTTAACGGCATACTCGCCAACTGAATACGCCCTTCACCCCATTCATATGTTATATAGAATGTCTTATACCGACTACATCACAAATTTTTCTTTCACAAATGAATCACTGGAGGCGATTAACAAGGTGATAATGTTATATGGATGCCTACGAGGATTAGGGATATGAGGACATACCGGTTCAACCTTGCAATTCAACCAAAGTGTCATGATACCCCAAATCTCCGAGGCGCCTTATAACATGGTCACGTTCTTAATCGGTCCCAAGGTAACTCGTATAAATCAAGTGTAAATCTTAGCGATCAATGCAAAGGGTGTCGCCATAAGTCACCTCGCATTGTTGTAACTTCGAGAAGATCCTAATCTTCTGAGGTACAGCCCTCGCAGCTTCGACCTTATGTCGTCATCCTTTAAATCCGCCTCGAGAAGATCTACCCAAAACAAGCGTTACGCACTAGAGATTAAATTACTTCTTAAGACTTTTCCCTAAGGTTAGCCATTTCCAATCCCTGGATTCATTTTCTTAAGACGACCCTCCTCCATTAATCCCATCACTTGGTAGAGGTATTAAGGTCTAGCTTCTATCAAGGAGTCATTAGAATACATCTGATTCTAAGCAATGTATCTGCATAATATCTCATAACCTATGCTTGAGATTGCCACCGAACTCCATTGATTGCCTATCGCTCTTAACTGAATTTATATCATACTTTTTAGTTTAAAGATATAAATGATTTAGAATCCAATTTACTATTGTCCTGTTATACTTAGGACTAGGGATTAGTAATTCAATCCAACTTGTTTAGCGTTATCTTTTAGGCTCAATTTTAACCTATCCTCTTGAGAGACAATAATTAAATTACAATATTGCATTATCCAGATCAAATTAGAACTACTAAATACTCATAAGAATTTAGTCTAATTACTTACAAGCTTTCATTGTCAATCACAAAAGCATCCATATTATACAAAGATAACTATGCCTCTTCGTTACGTAAACCGAAGAAGTTCATCATTCATAATAGAATACAAAGACATAAGTATCAAACACTTATTTTCATTCCTTTCAAACTCGAACAATTACATTTTATGCAACAAAGATACTTGATATAATGCTAACGGAAAAGAAACATCTTTTCTCATATAGTACATCCATAAAATCAAGTCAATTCATAATAAATCAAATAAACTATCTCGACGATCGCCAGATCTCGCATTGTATTTACCTCTTACGGCAACCATCTCGCAAAAATAGTCAACATGAGTCGGCCTTCAATGAACCGAGCATGATAAGCACTAACTTTTAAAACAATTGCAATCCATCAATTGTTTTCATTAAACACCTGCGTTTAAATGAAATCGATATATTCACATAAGTAAACATGATTAGACTATGCCCTCGTAATACCGAATGATTACAATTATGTAACTCTATCATTGTTACATGCTTAGTCTTAATCATTTTCTAATATTTCATCAAATATTAAGAAACAAGGAACGAATGCACACAACAATCATTAAACCCACAATCACAACATTGGTCGATTGTTTCATTCTCCAAAAAGGAAATATCATAACAATTCGGATTCCACCAATATGTTACAAACAATTTCCTACCGATAGTTCATTATCAATAATATTAAATAAAGGAAGAGAAAGAATTCAAACCATTCATACTTCCTTTTACATAAGTTCATCACCGTGCATCGCTTCACATATGAAAACAAATAACCAAGATATAAATGAACAAGTTAGACAGCCGAAATCAAGATCACTGCTCTAAATCACGAAAATAGAAACTCAAAGAAATCTCTTGTACAAAGAACTAACACATCAACATTTCATGTAACAACCATAAGCCCAATGCAAGTTCCTTTTGCACAAAAAAGCCTTATCCCCAAATGAAAACAAGAGCTACAAGCGTATCGCTGAAAACAACAACTATTGCATCAACAATCTAAGGTTTCCCAAAGGACTATGCTATGTTGCCCACACGGTACTTCCAAATCATGCACAATGATCGGACAGATCAAAATGGAAGGAATCATAGCATACATATTCTTGCTCACCAAAATCGGATCAAGTGAAGGAAAGGAATTCAACCAAACGATCCTTACCTTGCAAAGATGCAAGTCTTGGTGCGTTATTCGCGACTTACCCTAACAAGGTCAAAACACGAAACACTATCCAAACACAAGGACCTCACAAAGTAACAAAGATACCCAAGGTCAAGCTCAAAAAAGACAAGAGTACAAGTTACCTTCCCGAATTTCCAATGATTCAAACGGAGGTATCAATTCATGCAAAAGCTTAAGAATTCATACAGCATAATCCTCAACAAAGCATATCAATAGTCGACAAAGAAAATACTCTCTCGCCAATCATTTTACACTAATTTGCTCAGTCAAAGACATACATGTCCACCTAAGAATCAGACTTCAAATCCCAAAAACACGAAGGAATTCCAAATTGCAATAACAAAATCGAAATACATGTTATTCCATTAAGTCGCCGCACTTAAAATACCAACACTTAACTTTATTCAGCTCATGAACAAAATGAATCATTCATTCGACTCCTCGTAGTCGCCCAAGTCGAAATAGCAAATCTATATATTCACACAAAGGATCGATAAAGGTTTGCACGCATAACCACCGAACCCTACAAAGAACGCATAATGACATAGATTGATAAATCCATATATGCTATTCATGGATAACATTCAAAGAACAAGCGAAGCAAATTGAATATCCATTTCTAGCAAGGAAAAGCAACTAAGCCGCTTCGAACTTTCTAACACTTTTTTCACATAGAAAGGAAAATGCATATACAGAAGTCTTTATCTTTTAACTACTTCAAATAACAAGAGACAAAAGCCCTGCTTTCTTCTTATCGCTTTTACAAGAATCCAATCACAAAACTTGCGGATAAATCTACATTCCAAAGAAAAGAAAGCAATACGATTCACCATCGACTCCACCGAGTCGATACAACAAAGTACAGTGTATTTATATTATACACAAGGCACAAATATTCCCGCTAACCTAATAACAGGGAAAACAACTTCCGCTAGGTCGAAAAGACTATGGTAACACTACAGTTACCTGTTCCAAGCCAAAAATTGAAAACAAAATGAAACCCGAAAGTATCACTAGTCGTTGTCAACAATCCCATGACCGAGCACCCAAAGAAGCGATAATACCAATCATTCTTACAGTATTCCTTCAAATCATTAATACAGTTTCTATATCAAGAAACAAATGACCACGAATCAAGACATACAGTGGTCCTATACTTCTCATAGGTATATTCCAAGGGCTCACGCCAAACAGGCCGAACACTCGCATATTGTTAATAAATACCTCTCATGCATAATCCAGGAAGAATGTACAAACAAGTAGAGTTAAAATTCGATTTCCACAAACACCCAACAAACGGATTTGAAGAAAAATCGAACTTAAGAAATACAAAGCCAATAATCAAACTAGATCTCATAGAAAATTCATCCAATCATCACAGTAACATTTGAACAGAGTTGTTTTAATGAAATCACTTGAAAAACAGCAAGATATTTAAAGGTTAGGGCCTAAAGATGCCTGTTTGTTGATCAAATTTCCGAAGGCACTACAGAAGAGCTCAAACTTCCTTTTCTTTTTCCCAAATACAAATGACCAACAAAATTTCGCTGTCCTATTCACAATATATCCTCCATGGCCGAGAAAAGAGCCGAGAATTTCATTCTCGCCATGCAACTCAAGAGAATCAAAAGCTAAGAACAAAACTAGCAGAGAAAGAGAGAGAAGAAGACCGAAAATCGCGATACACCAAACAAACTTTCCAACTTCTCGCTTGATGCTGTGCTCCGCGAGCTCCGGCTCGACTCCCTAGACATTAAGTGCCATTAAACCAATTTTCCCGCTTAATCTCAACTCCCACCGACCGCCGAAATTGGCGATACCCATCCAAAACTCAAGTTCATTTCCAAACTTAGTAATTGCCAAGTCTCGCCAAGGTTAGCCGCCGCCTAAGCCTCCGCCATATGTCCTGTCCCTCATCCTTATCCTTCCCATTTATTGCCATAGAGAATAGCGCCCATGGTTCGCCACCCTTCAAAGGCCCCTTCCCAAAACTCTTAGTTAGCTAGGTTAGTATCTTAGGTTAGAGTTTTAGGTAATGACCATGCTAACCATTTTACACTTAGTTTTTATTTTAGGATCATAACACATAGCCTAGGTCTAGGTTAGACTAACAATAATCTAACCCCTAGGTTAGGTTATTGTTTTAGGTTACTAACCCTTAGTAATTCAATTTGGTCCTTCTCCTGAAAACCCGGAGAGACCTGTATCATACTTTCTAGAACAGAGCCACTCCTGTTCTTATTACAGAATTGTATGTCAATGAATTATTACCTGGTCTTTAATCGAGACCTTCCAGATATACTAAATATCGGGAACCGTTTCATTTCTCGAGATCAGCCTGAGTCATACTCCTGACCCGCTTTCTAAATGCTTCCATACCTTGCAACCTGTTCAAGGTTCGTGATCTAATTTTATCACTTCGCAAAATTAAAGCATTACTTGGATCAATTCCTCTGGTCCAAGTCTAGATATTATTGATGAATACCTGTATAATTCATTCCGTGATCAGATTAATATTCAGTCACAAAATGAAATAAATAAAAGAGTCTATTAATATTTTGACTACCAAGATCTCGCAATCTGCAAGAAATTTAATACATATCAAGCATGATTTCCGAATCGAGGTACACAATCCATTTACTAGAAATCACATATCAACACTTGAATGCTTAGGAGAAAGTAACAACAGTTCAGGGTGTTACATGCTTCCCTCCTAAAAGGATTCATCGTCCCGATGAATTACATATTAACTTAACCTTCCGGTCAATCAATTTATTAGTACACAAACAATGTGTTTACTTCCATATTTAATAGTTTCAGAAATCAATGTCACCACACCTTTATTCAACCTGAATAAAGTCTGCCTTAATCAGGCTTTCATAAATACTTAAAAACAATCAGCTCATAAAAGTATTTCATCAACAGATTTCATTCTGTTGCAAAAAGAGAAGGAAAAGCAGTTTTCATCTCTTCCAGGTTTTCCCAAGTTGCACTTTCTTCGTTAAACTGGTCCCACTGGACCTTACATTGCTGTATATCACGATTTCTTAAATGCAATTGGCGAGTTTCCAGACTCGTGTGGGTTTAACCACGATTATTCCCGGGTCTTGACCTGCAAGGAATTCCAATTTAAAACATGTGACAAATCAAACGTATTTCTTAAGCAAAGAAATATGGAAAACATCATGCATACGAGATAGATGAGCAGAGGCAATGCTAAACGATAAGCTACAGGATTGATTATCTCGACAATTTCAAAGGTCCCACATATCGTGGTGACAACTTGGCAGCCTTGCCAAAAGTTATAGAACTCTTTCTCGGGTTTAACACGCAGAAAAACCTTATCACCAAGCTCAAACTTTCTATCAACCCGCTTAAGGTCAAAGATAGCTCTTCTCGTCTATCCGCCGCTTCCTTTAATCGCTCACGAATCAGCTTAACTTGCTTGCTCCATCTCTCGTGAGAATCTCTCGTCCAATTACCACTCTATCCTCTACACTGTCCCCAACTTACAGGGGTTCTCGCACTTTCTTCCATAAAGTGCTTCAAAAGGTGCCATCTTAAGAGATGAGTGATAAGTGTTGTTGTATGCGAACTCAACTAATGGGAGATACTCTTCCCACTTATACCGTTGATCCATGCAATACATTCGCAACATGTCCTCCAACACTTGATTTACCCTCTCGGCCTTGCCCCCACGCTCGGATGATATGCGTAATCAAGTTTAGTTTCGCTCCTAGGGCTGCGTTAAGCGCTTGCCAAAACCTCGACGCCATTCTAGGATCCCCGCCGAAATAATCAGTTCTGTGCACACCATGTAATCTGAAAATTTCGTGTACGAACCTTTTGGCTAGCACTCGAGAATCATCCTTTAGATTTCCAAATGATGAAATGAGCTACCTTAGTTAGCTTATCTACAACTACCAGATAACATCATGTTTATTCCTCGACATAGGTAGTCCTTGTACAAAATCCATGGTTATTACTTGCCATTTGTATCAAGCGCGGTATGCTATGAGGATACAACAATCCAAAGATGCATATGCTCTGCTTTCACCCGCCGACATTCCGCATAATGAGTCACAAAATTTATCACATCCTTTTTCATACCTTTCCGTATATTGCTGTTTCAAATCAGCTAGCATTTTTGTGATACCTGGGTGTCCAGAGAAAGGTGAATTATGAAATTCAACTAACAACTTCTTTCTCAAATCATCCAGCACAGCACATATACCCTATTTTCATAACGCAAGATTCCTTCATTATCTAAATGAAAACCTTCATACCTTTTATCTTTAGGTTCTGCAGCAAGCGCTGCTTTTACTTGCTGAAAATATGTATCTGATTCTGAGGCACTTTTTACCTCGTCTTTAAACTGAGTTCTTAATGTTATAAGAGCAGAAATGTGCCTCCTACGACTTAGAGCATCACTACTTATTCTCCTTTCCTTTGATATAGCTGATATCAAAGTCATATTGTGATAGAAATTCTAACCACCTTCTTTGTCTCGGCATTCGATTGGGCTGAGTAAAAATATATTTCAGTCCCAAGTGATCGGCCAACTCAAAAGGTTTCCCTAGTAAGTAGTGTCTCCGCACTTGAAGTGCGTGAACAATGGCAAAGCAAGCTCCAAATCATGAGGGGCATAATTCAGCTCATGAATCTTAAGTTTTCTACTCTCATAAGCAATGACTTGATCATTTTGTAGCAAAACACCCCCAAGACCTTCCCTGTAGCATCGCTACCACCGTAAAATTTCCATTAGGGTCCTGGCATGCCAATATAGGTGCAGAAGTCACCGGTCTTTCGACTTTTGAAAGCCGCTTCACACTTGTCATTCCACATGAATTTCTTATCCTTCTTCTCGCAATGAAGTTATTGGTGCAAATACCTTAGAAAAATCCTTTACAAATTTTCTATAAGAACTCAAAGAAGACCCATGAAGCTTCTTACTTCATGCACATTCTTTGGTGTAGGCCACTCAGCTTATCGCCACTATTTTCGAAGGATCTACAACGATTCCTTCCTTGCTTATGACATGACCCAAATAGTGAACTTCGAGTCAAAGAAAGAACATTTGGATAACTTACCATACAGCTTTCTTTCTTTCTCAAAATTCCCAAAACTATCTTCGATGCTCATTGTGCTCCTCAACGCTCTTAGAATAAATGAGAATATCGTCCCAAGAATACAAGTACAAACTTGTCCGTATTCTTGAAAAATATTGTTCATTAAATTCATAAAGGCCAGCAGTGCATTAGTTAACCCAAAGGCTAGAACCGTGAATTCATAATGTCCGTACCTTGTTCGGAAAGCCGCTTTTATGAATATCTTCCTCTTTAATTCTTAGTCGATGATAACCGTATCAAGATCTATCTTAGAATAAACCGCTGCTCCACGATCTCGATCAAACAGATCATCGATCCTAGGAAGTGGGTATCGGTTCTTAATCGCTGCTTGCTTCAACATCCGATAATCAATACACACCCCTCGCAGTTCCATCCTTCTTTTTCACAAATATCACAGTGCTCCCAAGGTGAAACACTTGGTCTAATCAATCCCTTTGACAAAAGCTCTTGAATCGAGCCTTTAGCTCGACTAACTCAATAGTAGTCATCCGATAAGGCGCCTGAAATAGGTTCAGCCTGTGCTTGATTTCAATAGAAAATCAAATCTCTCTCTGGTGGTAACCCTGTAATTCCTCAGAAAACATCCTCAAACTTTGTAATAAAGGGGATTTGCTTCATGAAATCACTATCTTCTTCAAGATTCAGATATCTTTACCGCATAAAGGGTACATCCTTTATTCTTAGCCTTTTTAAGCCGCATAGCCGATAAATTTCTAACTCGAAATTTCTCGCTTCACACCTTGAATCTCTACTGATTCCAGCTGATCATCTAAACATTCTATGTTCTTTTCATAGCAATCTACCTTTGCTTTATGATCAGCTAACCAATTAACACCGATGACAATGTCATACGATCCCAAAGGTGCAACATAGAGATCAACTTCCGTGGAAAAGTTAGGTAAGTCAAGGACTGCTCCAAAAAGACACATACTCACTGTATGAACAGAATTATTACCATACTGTACAGTCCAAGATTTATCCATTTTTCCAGCTTTTCTTTTAAGTTTAGAAGCTAGCTTATTAGATATAAAACATTCAAGAGTCTCTCGTATCAAAAAGAATAGTGACAGTATGCCGAATAACTTACCCTAACTTCTATAGGTGTCACTTGCTTTTCAAATTGTTTGTCCGCTATCGCAAAGATGTATCTTATGTCATTGATTACGATCATCCTTCTTCAAAGGGCACTGATTTGCGTAATGGTCTTTACCACAAGTGTAGCAGCCTCCTACAGGTCCCTTCTTAGGCTCAAAGTTGCTTCCAGTTTTATAATTGTCACGCTGTCCTCCATAGGACTTCTGACCATTATTGTAATTTTTAGCAAAATTATCCTTCACATTCCCAGCAGTCTTATTTACTGCTGTTTTCTTATTGTTATCTCCTGGAAACTTACTCTTGTTTCCAAACTTTTTCCATGGTCCTTTTCTGGGTGCAAGAGAGGTCGAAGAAGGGTTTGCAGTCTTCTTCCGCACTTCCTCCTTATGAGCAGTAAATAGCCTTTAATTTCTCGTTTTGCCTTATGGCCTTTTCAACAACTCCTTCCATAGTGGTTGGACCGTGAACATCGACCTCTCCCCTATCACAGATTCAATCCCATGATGAATTTCCGTATCCCGAACTTTTCGCCGCTTGATATCATGCGGTACATACTTGAGGAGTTTTGTAAACCGCTCCTGCATCTGCCATCGTTAACTTCCCTTGAGTCAAGTTCTGAAATTCGTCATTTTCTCGATCATAGAAAAGTTGTGGCAGCCAACGTTGCCTAAAATAGCCTTTTAAATTGATCCCAAGTGATATTGGTCTCATCAATATTTAGCTCAGCTTTTCGGCTATCCCACCACGAAGATGCTTCGTGAGAAAGCCGATAGGCTCCCCATATAGCCTTGGTTTCTTCCGAGAAGTTCCTTATAGCAAAGTACTTCTCCATTTCACCGAGCCGCCCTCGCCTCCATCTCCTAGTGTGGTGCCATCATACTTAGGTGGACTTATCCTTTTGATATCATTAGTGAGTTCCGCGCTAACTGCCTTTTTGTTTTTCTCCGTCGATGTACATTTCAAAGATTAACATCAACACCCATTTCGGGTTGTCTCGTGAGGTTGCTGATTATTATTATCAGCCTTCTTCTCCTCCTCATTCCCCATCACCCGCTGCTCAAGTACAGCCAAGCGATCTCTTGTGTCCAACAGGCAGCAAGGATCTCATCCAGCTTGGTTGTTGCCGCCTCCTCCTTCGTGGAGCATTACTCGCAACGCTTTCCTTGTTCTAACCATTTTCTGCATACAAGAAAATTCAGTTTTTATCGATTATGGACTCAATAGGTCCAAGAGCTGCAACCTTCACTCGATACCAAGATGTAACATCCTCATTTTAGACAATAGAACAAGTCAATTTTTTTTTTTTTTTTTTTTAATTGCATACCGGTTCTAAATACATAATTTAGAACTCACAATTCAAATAACCATTTATATAATGCATAACCATATGCAAATGTAATGACTCTAATACCTCCGATCTATTCATTCCATGACTCGGTAACTACCGATCTATTCATGAGTAAAAAGAGTTAGTGTTCTTAATTAACACAATACTCGCGGTTCTCTTCCCTAACTGGGATTCGTAATGTTCTCGTCTAAGGAATCTAATCAATAATCAAGTACCATTATTCATCGGCATCTCATCCCTTAGACTAGGTGAATTAGGACAACGCAATCAGCAGCCTTGCGATACTTTGGCCAAAGATTTGAAACATATCTGTTTCATGTCTCGTATTCCTTAACGGCATACTCGCCAACTGAATACGCCCTTCACCCCATTCATATGTTATATAGAATGTCTTATACCGACTATCGTCAAATTTTCTTTCACAAATTAATCACTCTGGAGGCGATTAACAAGGTGATAATGTTATATGGATGCCTACGAGGATTAGGGATATGAGGACATACCGGTTCAACCTTGCAATTCAACCAAAGGTGTCATGATACCCCAAATCTCCGAGGCGCCTTATAACATGGTCACGTTCTTAATCGGTCCCAAGGTAACTCGTATAAATCAAGTGTAAATCTTAGCGATCAATGCAAAGGGTGTCGCCATAAGTCACCCGCATTGTTGTAACTTCGAGAAGATCCTAATCTTCTGAGGTACAGCCCTGCAAATGACCTTATGTCGTCATCCTTTAAATCCGCCTCGAGAAGATCTACCCAAAACAAGCGTTACGCACTAGAGATTAAATTACTTCTTAAGACTTTTCCCTAAGGTTAGCCATTTCCAATCCCCTCGGATTCATTTTCTTAAGACGACCCTCCTCCATTAATCCCATCACTTGGTAGAGGTATTAAGGTCTAGCTTCTATCAAGGAGTCATTAGAATACATCTCGATTCTAAGCAATGTATTCGCATAATATCTCATAACCTATGCTTGAGATCGCCACCCGAACTCCATTGATTGCCTATCGCTTCTCTTAACTCGAATTTATATCATACTTTTAGTTTAAAGATATAAATGATTTAGAATCCAATTTACTATTGTCCTGTTATACTTAGGACTAGGGATTAGTAATTCAATCCAACTTGTTTAGCGTTATCTTTTAGGCTCAATTTTAACCTATCCTCTTGAGAGACAATAATTAAATTACAATATTGCATTATCCAGATCAAATTAGAACTACTAAATACTCATAAGAATTTAGTCTAATTACTTACAAGCTTTCATTGTCAATCACAAAAGCATCCATATTATACAAAGATAACTATGCCTCTTCGTTACGTAAACCGAAGAAGTTCATCATTCATAATAGAATACAAAGACATAAGTATCAAACACTTATTTTCATTCCTTTCAAACTCGAACAATTACATTTTATGCAACAAAGATACTTGATATAATGCTAACGGAAAAGAAACATCTTTTCTCATATAGTACATCCATAAAATCAAGTCAGTAATTCATAATAAATCAAATAAACTATCTGATCGGATCGCCAGATCTCGCATCAGATTTACCTCTTACGGCAACCATCTCGCAAAAATAGTCAACATGAGTCAGCTTCAATGAACTGAGCATGATAAGCACTAACTTTTAAAACAATTGCAATCCATCAATTGTTTTCATTAAACACCCTGTTTAAATGAAATCAGATATTCACATAAGTAAACATGATTAGACTATGCCCTTGTAATACTGAATGATTACAATTATGTAACTCTATCATTGTTACAGTTAGTCTTAATCATTTTCTAATATTTCATCAAATATTAAGAAACAAGGAACGAATGCACACAACAATCATTAAACCCACAATCACAACATTGGTCAGATTGTTTCATTCTCCAAAAAGGAAATATCATAACAATTCGGGATTCCACCAATATGTTACAAACAATTTCCTACTGATAGTTCATTATCAATAATATTAAATAAAGGAAGAGAAAGAATTCAAACCATTCATACTTCCTTTTACATAAGTTCATCACCGCATCGCTTCACATATGAAAACAAATAACCAAGATATAAATGAACAAGTTAGACAGCCGAAATCAAGATCACTTCTAAATCACGAAAATAGAAACTCAAAGAAATCTCTTGTACAAAGAACTAACACATCAACATTTCATGTAACAACCATAAGCCCAATGCAAGTTCCTTTTGCACAAGAAAGCCTTATCCCCAAATGAAAACAAGAGCTACAAGCGTATCGCTGAAAACAACAACTATCGCATCAACAATCTAAGGTTTCCCAAAGGACTATGCTATGTTGCCCACACGGTACTTCCAAATCATGCACAATGATCGGACAGATCAAAATGGAAGGAATCATAGCATACATATTCTTGCTCACCAAAATCGGATCAAGTGAAGGAAAGGAATTCAACCAAACGATCCTTACTCAGCAGATGCAAGTCTTGGTGCGTTATTCGCGACTTACCCTAACAAGGTCAAAACACGAAACAATATCCAAACACAAGGACCTCACAAGTAACAAAGACACCCAAGGTCAAGCTCAAAAAAGACAAGAGTACAAGTTACCTTCCCGGAATTTCCAATGATTCAAACGGAGGTATCAATTCATGCAAAAGCTTAAGAATTCATACAGCATAATCCTCAACAAAGCATATCAATAGTCGACAAAAAAAATACTCTCTCGCCAATCATTTTACACTAATTTGCTCAGTCAAAGACATACATGTCCACCTAAGAATCAGACCTCAAATCCCAAAAACACGAAGGAATTCCAAATTGCAATAACAAAATCGAAATACATGTTATTCCATTAAGTCGCCGCACTTAAAATACCAACACTTAACTTTATTCAGCTCATGAACAAAATGAATCATTCATTCGACTCCTCGTAGTCGCCCAAGTCGAAATAGCATAATCTATATATTCACACAAAGGATCGATAAAGGTTTGCACGCATAACCACCGAACCCTACAAAGAACGCATAATGACATAGATTGATAAATCCATATATGCTATTCATGGATAACATTCAAAGAACAAGCGAAGCAAATTGAATATCCATTTCTAGCAAGGAAAAGCAACTAAGCCGCTTCAACTTTCTAACAAATTTCACATAGAAAGGAAAATGCATATACAGAAGTCTTTATCTTTTAACTACTTCAAATAACAAGAGACAAAAGCCCTGCTTCTTCTTATCGCTTTTACAAGAATCCAATCACAAAACTTGCGGATAAATCTACATTCCAAAGAAAAGAAAGCAATACGATTCTACCATCGACTCCACCGAGTCGATACAACAAAGTACAGTGTATTTATATTATACACAAGGCACAAATATTCCCGCTAACCTAATAACAGGAAAACAACTTCCGCTAGGTCGAAAAGACTATGGTAACACTACAGCACTGCTCCAAGCCAAAAATTGAAAACAAAATGAAACCCGAAAGTATCACTAGTCGTTGTCAACAATCCCATGACCGAGCACCCAAAGAAGCGATAATACCAATCATTCTTACAAGATTCCTTCAAATCATTAATACGCTTTCTATATCAAGAAACAAATGACCACGAATCAAGATATACAAAGGGTCCTATACTTCTCATAGGTATATTCCAAGGGCTCACGCCAAACAGGCCGAACACTCGCATATTGTTAATAAATACCTCTCATGCATAATCCAGAAGAATGTACAAACAAGTAGAGTTAAAATTCGATTTCCACAAACACCCAACAAACGGATTTGAAGAAAAATCGAACTTAAGAAATACAAGGCTAATAATCAAACTAGATCTCATAGAAAATTCATCCAATCATCACAGTAACATTTGAACAGAGTTGTTTTAATGAAATCACTTGAAAAACAGCAAGATATTTAAAGGTTAGGGCCTAAAGATGCCTGTTTGTTGATCAAATTTCCGAAGGCACTACAGAAGAGCTCAAACTTCCTTTTCTTTTTCCCAAATACAACGACCAACAAAATTTCGCTGTCCTATTCACAATATATCCTCCATGGCCGAGAAAAGAGCCAGAGAATTTCATTCTCGCCATGCAACTCAAGAGAATCAAAAGCTGAACAAGAAACTAGCAGAGAAAGAGAGAGAAGAAGACCGAAAATCGCGATACACCAAACAAACTTTCCAACTTCTCGTTTGCATGCTGTTCCGCGAGCTCCGGCTCGACTCCCTAGACATTAAGTGCCATTAAACCAATTTTCCCGCTTAATCTCAACTCCCACCGACCGCCGAAATTGGCGACAGTCCATCCAAAAACTCAAGTTCATTTCCAAACTTAGTAATTGCCAAGTCTGCCAAGGTTAGCCGCCGCCTAAGCCTCCGCCATATGTCTGTCCCTCATCCTTATCCTTCCCATTTATTGCCATAGAGAATAGCGCCCATGGTTCGCCACCCTTCAAAGGCCCCTTCCCAAAAACTCTTAGTTAGCTAGGTTAGTATCTTAGGTTAGAGTTTTAGGGTAATGACCATGCTAACCATTTTACACTTAGTTTTTATTTTAGGATCATAACACATAGCCTAGGTCTAGGTTAGACTAACAATAATCTAACCCCTAGGTTAGGTTATTGTTTTAGGTTACTAACCCTTAGTAATTCAATTTGGTCCTTCTCCCGAAAACCCTGAGAGACTCAGATCATACTTTCTAGAACAGAGCCACTCCTGCTCTTATTACGTAATCAGTATGTCAATGAATTATTACCTGTCTTTAATCGAGACCTTCCGTATATACTAAATATCGGGAACCGCTTTCATTTCTCGAGATCAGCCTCGAGTCATACTCCCGACCCGCTTTCTAAATGCTTCCATACCTCGCAACCTGCTCAAGGTTCGTGATCTAATTTTATCACTTCGCAAAATTAAAGCATTACTTGATCAATTCCTCTCGGTCCAAGTCTAGATATTATTGATGAATACTGTATAATTCATTCCGTGATCGATTAATATTCAAATACAAAATGAAATAAATAAAAGAGTCTATTAATATTTTGACTCACCAAGATCTCGCAATCTGCAAGAAATTTAATACATATCAAGCATGATTTCCGAATCGAGGTACACAATCCATTTACTAGAAATCACATATCAACACTTGAATGCTTAGGAGAAAGTGACAAATCTGAAACGTATTTCTTAAGCAAAGAAATATGGAAAACATCATGCATACGAGATAGAGCAGAGGCAATGCTAAACGATAAGCTACAGGATTGATTATCTCGACAATTTCGAAAGGTCCCACATATCGTGGTGACAACTTGGTAGCCTTGCCAAAAGTTATAGAACTCTTTCTGGGTTTAACACGCAGAAAAACCTTATCACCAAGCTCAAACTTTCTATCAACCCGCTTAAGGTCAGCATAGCTCTTCTGTCTATCCGCTGCTTCCTTTAATCGTTCACGAATCAGCTTAACTTGCTGTTCCATCTCTGTGAGAATCTCTGGTCCAATTACCACTCTATCCTCTACACTGTCCCAACTTACAGGGGTTCTGCACTTTCTTCCATAAAGTGCTTCAAAAGGTGCCATCTTAAGAGATGAGTGATAAGTGTTGTTGTATGCGAACTCAACTAATGGGAGATACTCTTCCCACTTATACTGTTGATCCATGCAATACATTCGCAACATGTCCTCCAACACTTGATTTACCCTCTCAGTTTGCCCATCCGTTTCTGGATGATATGCAGAACTGAAGTTTAGTTTCGTTCCTAGGGCTGCGTTAAGCGTTTGCCAAAACCTTGACGTCATTCTAGGATCCCTGTCAGAAATAATCAGTTCAGGTACACCATGTAATCTGAAAATTTCGTGTACGAACCTCTTGGCTAGCACTGGAGAATCATCCTTTAGATTTCCAGCGATGAAATGAGCTACCTTAGTTAGCTTATCTACAACTACCAGGATAACATCATGTTTATTCCTGGACATAGGTAGTCCTTGTACAAAATCCATGGTTATTACTTGCCATTTGTACTGCGGTATGCTATGAGGATACAACAATCCAGCAGGATGCATATGCTCTGCTTTCACCCGCTGACATTCCAGACAATGAGTCACAAAATTTATCACATCCTTTTTCATACCTTTCCAGAAGTATTGCTGTTTCAAATCAGCTAGCATTTTTGTGATACCTGGGTGTCCAGAGAAAGGTGAATTATGAAATTCAACTAACAACTTCTTTCTCAAATCATCCAGCACAGGCACATATACCCTATTTTCATAACGCAAGATTCCTTCATTATCTAAATGAAAACCTTCATACCTTTTATCTTTAGGTTCTGCAAAGCTAAGCGCCGCTTTTACTTTACTTGCTGAAAATATGTATCCGATTCTCGAGGCACTTTTTACCTCGTCTTTAAACCGAGTTCTTAATGTTATAAGAGCAGAAATGTGCCTCCTACGACTTAGAGCATCAACTACTCTATTCTCCTTTCCTTTGATATAGCTGATATCAAAGTCATATTGTGATAGAAATTCTAACCACCTTCTTTGTCTGGCATTCAGATTGGGCTGAGTAAAAATATATTTCAGTCCCAAGTGATCAGTTTTCAACTCAAAAGGTTTCCCTAGTAAGTAGTGTCTCCAGACTTGAAGTGCGTGAACAATGGCAGCAAGCTCCAAATCATGAGGGGCATAATTCAGCTCATGAATCTTAAGTTTTCTACTCTCATAAGCAATGACTTGATCATTTTGTAGCAAAACACCCCCAAGACCTTCCCCAGAAGCATCAGTTACCACTGTAAAATTTCCATTAGGGTCTGGTACAGCCAATATAGGTGCAGAAGTCAGCTGGTCTTTCAGACTTTTGAAAGCCGCTTCACACTTGTCATTCCACATGAATTTCTTATCCTTCTTCTGCAATGAAGTTATTGGTGCAGCTACCTTAGAAAAATCCTTTACAAATTTTCTATAGTAACCAGCAAGACCCATGAAGCTTCTTACTTCATGCACATTCTTTGGTGTAGGCCACTCAGTTATCGCCACTATTTTCGAAGGATCTACAGCGATTCCTTCCTTGCTTATGACATGACCCAAATAGTGAACTTCTGAGTCAAAGAAAGAACATTTGGATAACTTACCATACAGCTTTCTCTTTCTCAAAATTCCCAAAACTATCTTCAGATGCTCATTGTGCTCCTCAACGCTCTTAGAATAAATGAGAATATCGTCCAAGAATACAAGTACAAACTTGTCCAGGTATTCTTGAAAAATATTGTTCATTAAATTCATAAAGGCTGCAGGTGCATTAGTTAACCCAAAGGCTAGAACTGTGAATTCATAATGTCCGTACCTTGTTCGGAAAGCCGTTTTATGAATATCTTCCTCTTTAATTCTTAGCTGATGATAACCAGATCGAAGATCTATCTTAGAATAAACCGCTGCTCCACGCATCTGATCAAACAGATCATCGATCCTAGGAAGTGGGTATCGGTTCTTAATCGTTGCTTTGTTCAACATCCGATAATCAATACACAGTCTCAGAGTTCCATCCTTCTTTTTCACAAATATCACAGGTGCTCCCCAAGGTGAAACACTTGGTCTAATCAATCCCTTTGACAAAAGCTCTTGTAACTGAGCCTTTAGCTCGACTAACTCAATAGTAGTCATCCGATAAGGCGCCTTGGAAATAGGTTCAGTTCCAGGCTTGATTTCAATAGTAAAATCAAATTCTCTCTTGGGTGGTAACCCTGGTAATTCCTCAGGAAAAACATCCCTGAAACTTTGTAACAGTGGGATTTGCTTCATGAAATCACTATCTTCTTCAGAAGATTCAGATATCTTTACTGCATAAAGGGTACATCCTTTATTCTTAGCCTTTTTAAGCTGCATAGCTGACAGCTTTCTAACTGAAATTTCTCGTTTCACACCTTGAATCTCTACTGATTCCAGCTGATCATCTAAACATTCTATGTTCTTTTCATAGCAATCTACCTTTGCTTTATGATCAGCTAACCAATTAACACCGATGACAATGTCATACGATCCCAAAGGTGCAACATAGAGATCAACTTCCGTGGAAAAGTTAGGTAAGTCAAGGACTGCTCCAAAAAGACACATACTCACCGTATGAACAGCATTATTACCATACTTTATGCATACCCAAGATTTATCCATTTTTCCAGCTTTTCTTTTAAGTTTAGAAGCTAGCTTATTAGATATAAAACATTCAAGAGTAGCTCTGTATCAAAAGAATAGTGACAGTATGCCGAATAACTTACCCTAACTTCTATAGGTGTCACTTGCTTTTCAAATTGTTTGTCCGCTCTTTGCAAAGCATGTATCTTATGCTGCTGATTACGATCATCCTTCTTCAAAGGGCACTGATTTGCGTAATGGTCTTTACCACAAGTGTAGCAGCCTCCTACAGGTCCCTTCTTAGGCTCAAAGTTGCTTCCAGTTTTATAATTGTCACGCCCCTCCATAGGACTTCTCTCGACCATTATTGTAATTTTTAGCAAAATTATCCTTCACATTCCCAGCAGGCTTATTTACTGCTGCTTTTCTTATTGTTATCTCCTGGAAACTTACTCTTGTTTCCAAACTTTTTCCATGGTCCTTTTCTGGGTGCAAGAGAGGTTGAAGAAGGGTTTGCAGTCTTCTTCCGCACTTCCTCCTTATGAGCAGAAATAGCCTTTAATTTCTGTTCTTGCCTTATGGCCTTTTCAACAACTCCTTCCATAGTGGTTGGACCGTGAACATCGACCTCTCCCCTATCACAGATTCAATCCCATGATGAATTTCCGTATCCTGAACTTTTCGTCAGTTTGATACTGCGGTACATACTTGAGGAGTTTTGTAAACCGCTCCCGAATTCCATTACTTTTAACTTCCCTTGAGTCAAGTTCTGAAATTCTGTCATTTTCTGATCATAGAAAAGTTGTGGCAGCCAACGTTGCCTAAAATAGCCTTTAAATTGATCCCAAGTGATATTGGTCTCATCAATATTTAGCTCAGCTTTTCGGCTATCCCACCACGAAGATGCTTCGTGAGAAAGCTGATAGGCTCCCCATATAGCCTTGGTTTCTTCTGAGAAGTTCCTTATAGCAAAGTACTTCTCCATTTCGCTGAGCCAGTTCTCAGCTCCATCTCCTAGTGTGGTGCCATCATACTTAGGTGGACTTATCCTTTTGATATCATTAGTGAGTTCCGCTGCCAATCTGGCCTTTTTGTTTTCTGGTTGGACAGGTACATTTCCAGCATTAACATCAACACCCATTTCGGGGTTGTCCTCAGGAGGTTGCTGATTATTATTATCAGCTTCTTCTCCCTCCTCATTCCCCATCACCTGCTGTTCAAGTACAGCCAAGCGATCTCTTGTGTCCAACAGGGCAGCAAGGATCTCATCCAGTTTCTGGGTTGTTGCCGCTCCTCCTTCAGGTGGAGCATTACTCGCAACGTTTCCCCTTGTTCTAACCATTTTCTGTTACAAGAAAATTCAGGTTTTTATCAGATTATGGACTCAATAGGTCCAAGAGCTGCAACCTTCAGCTCTGATACCAAGATGTAACATCCTCATTTTAGACAATAGAACAAGTCAAATTTTTTTTTTTGATAATTGCATACTGGTTCTAAATACATAATTTAGAACTCACAATTCAAATAACCATTTATATAACAGACAACCATATGCAGCTGTAATGACTCGGAATACCTCCGATCTATTCATTCCATGACTCGGTAAACTACCGATCTATTCATGAGTAAAAAGAGTTAGTGTTCTTAATTAACACAATACTCTGGCGGTTCTCTTCCCTAATCTGGGATTCAGAATGTTCTGTCCAAGGAATCTAACTGAATAATCATTACCATTATTCATCGGCATCTCATCCCTTAGACTAGGTGAATTAGGACAACGCAATCAGCAGACTTGTGATACTTTGGCCAAAGATTTGAAACATATGTTTTCATGTCTCGTATTCCTTAACGGCATACTACTCGTCAATCTGAATACGTCCTTCACCCCATTCATATGTTATATAGAATGTCTTATACTTCGACTCACGCACGGTCCTTTCTTTCACAAAATTGAATCACTCGGAGGCGATTAACAAGGTGATAATGTTATATGGATGCCTACGAGGATTAGGAATATGAGGACATACTTTGGTTCAACCTTGCAATTCAACCAAGGTGTCATGATACCCCAAATCTCCGAGGCAGTCTTATAACATGGTCACGTTCTTAATCGGTCCCAAGGTAACTCGTGCGAAATCAAGTGTAAATCTTAGCGATCAATGCAAAGGGTGTCGCCATAAGTCACCCGCATTGTTGTAACTTCGAGAAGATCCTAATCTTCTCGGAGGTACAGCCCTGCAGTCGACCTTATGTCGTCATCCTTTAAATCCGCCTCGAGAAGATCTACCCAAAAACAAGCGTTACGCACTAGAGATTAAATTACTTCTTAAGACTTTTCCTAAGGTTAGCCATTTCCAATCCTCGGATTCATTTTCTTAAGACGACCCTCCTCCATTAATCCCATCACTTGGTAGAGGTATTAAGGTCTAGCTTCTATCAAGGAGTCATTAGAATACATCTCGATTCTAAGCAATGATTCGCATAATATCTCATAACCTATGCTTGAGATTGCCACCGAACTCCATTGATTGCCTATCGCTTCTCTTAACTGAATTTATATCATACTTTTAGTTTAAAGATATAAATGATTTAGAATCCAATTTACTATTGTCCTGTTATACTTAGGACTAGGGATTAGTAATTCAATCCAACTTGTTTAGCGTTATCTTTTAGGCTCAATTTTAACCTATCCTCTTGAGAGACAATAATTAAATTACAATATTGCATTATCCAGATCAAATTAGAACTACTAAATACTCATAAGAATTTAGTCTAATTACTTACAAGCTTTCATTGTCAATCACAAAAGCATCCATATTATACAAAGATAACTATGCCTCTTCGTTACGTAAACCGAAGAAGTTCATCATTCATAATAGAATACAGCACATAAGTATCAAACACTTATTTTCATTCCTTTCGAAACTCGAACAATTACATTTTATGCAACAGCATACTTGATATAATGCTAACGGAAAAGAAACATCTTTTCTCATATAGTACATCCATAAAATCAAGTCAGTAATTCATAATAAATCAAATAAACTATCCGATCGGACCGCCGATCTGCATTGTATTTACCTCTTACGGCAACCATCTGCAAAAAATAGTCAACATGAGTCAGTTCAATGAACTGAGCATGATAAGCACTAACTTTTAAAACAATTGCAATCCATCAATTGTTTTCATTAAACACTGTTTAAATGAAATCGAGATATTCACATAAGTAAACATGATTAGACTATGCCCTTGTAATACTTGAATGATTACAATTATGTAACTCTATCATTATTACTGGTTAGTCTTAATCATTTTCTAATATTTCATCAAATATTAAGAAACAAGGAACGAATGCACACAACAATCATTAAACCCACAATCACAACATTGGTCGATTGTTTCATTCTCCAAAAGGAAATATCATAACAATTCGGGATTCCACCAATATGTTACAAACAATTTTTATTTGGGACTTTATGTCCTATTCATTATTTATAGAGGATTTAAATGTGCTCATATAGGTGTTGGAAGGCAAGTTCTTCTTGACTAATTTTTAAGGTGTGTTGGCGCTTTGGTGACCAAGTTGCAAAGTTGCACTTGAGCCCTTATGCCTTGTTTCATGGTGTTACAATATGTTGTGATGTTTCGAGGTCATGTTGTATATTTCCACATATTTATTTTATCATGGTTAATTTGGTCAAGGTGTTTCAATATTTATCTTGCAAGACATACTTTTTGGGTATATTGGCCTACTAGGATAGTTTTGTTCTCAAGATGTTTTCATGGCTGATTTGATTTAATTTGAATTAAATCTATTTACAGAGTAAATATTGTAATAAATAATATATGGATGCTAAAATACAATAATGACACATGAAAAAAAACATATAAATGTGAAAACCCTAAGCAAGAATGATAGATAGGAGGGCTTAGCTAATTGTGAAGTAGACTAGAGGTGATCTAGGTAGGTAAATGTGCTAAATAGGCTAAAAATAGCATCATTAATGTTTATTATAAATTATGGGATTCATGAATGAAGCACAATAGGGGT
This sequence comes from Taxus wallichiana var. yunnanensis, assembly GCA_018340775.1. NCBI lineage: Eukaryota > Viridiplantae > Streptophyta > Pinopsida > Cupressales > Taxaceae > Taxus > Taxus wallichiana. The sequence goes on along the minus strand of CM031243.1, from coordinate 633,101,354 downwards.
CTCTATGGGAGGGGAAAAGTGATTGGGTGCTTGGTAGTGGATCTAGGCGTTGGTGGCCATGCGGATGGTCAAGAACTAATTTCTTTTGTGTTGTAAGGGCCTCGATGTCGTGTCTTATCTATCACTTGATATTCATTTTTATCACCGAGGGTAATTATAACTTGTAAAATAGAATTACTACCTATACATGTCCACAAAACACATCAAATATAATAAAAAAGATGCAGAATGTGGAGTGATACCGACTCAGAAATCACCTAAAGCGTGAACTTATTGTTGAGTGTTGCACTACATCTTAGACCCCATGTAGTTTTTGTGTGTGTGTGTGTGTAGAAATGATGCCATAGGATTCCCTTGTGTAAGTTACACAAATGATAGTGGGCTAGATATAGAATGTATCAATGTAATAGTATGTGTAAATGGAATAAAATAGACTTCCCCTCCTATGTAGTGTATGTAGAAGTGATGCATTCCTTTTCCCTTGAATGAGTGCTATATGGATGCCTTTGGAGTGCTTTTGTGCCTTTAGAATGCAATATTAGGTGATGATAGTAATTCTAAGTGCTTGGCCCTTATTTTTGTAGAAGTAACTAAGTATATATATGATTCCCTTATTTGAATTCTCAGTAATTGACAATTGGAAGGTTGACCCATAAGTGAAAAATATTCCCAAAATATAAAAGAGACCCAAAAAGAGCGAGTAAAGGTAAGAAAGGGTCAGGAGCACCTAATATGGATAGAAGCACCTAGGCACCGATGTCCTAACTAGGTTCCAAGATTATCTCGGGACCATAAAAATATAAATCGTTCGTATTGTCAAGGTTGTAGGGTGTGTAAGAGAAAAGAGAAAACAAGAAACAAAGAAAAGATGACAAAGATAGTTGTCAAACCACTGGTGTATTTATTAGGATTCATATATGCATTAGTATGCATTTGGACCTAGAAATGTAACCAAGTGTGTGATTTTATGTCTACATTTTCCCCACTTTATGTTTTTGAGTGAATACTTGATAACATAAAGTAGATAGAAGATGTGTACCTTATGATCATGTAGAGAGTGTGGTGAATAGCATACCGAGTGGATAAGTGAAGAGTGAAGTGATTGCAAATTAAAGTGTGGAGACTAGGAAAGGGAAATGGACCCTAGGGGTGAAGCGTATACGTTGTAGCATGATTTTTTAGCTTGTACTTACTACTTCTTGTAAGGAAAGACTTGTAAAAGAAGAGAAAAAGAGTAGTCAAAGTTATGTATATAAAAATATTAACAAAGTATGTAAAAGTGTGTAAAAAGGAAAGTGTGTGCCTGATATGTAAAAGATTAAAAGATAAAAAAGTGGCATGTTGCTTGAATTTGTTGATTTTGAATGCCAAAGGTGAGGTTTTGGGCAATCTAATGCCAAGAGAGAATTTTTGGGAAATACCACGCCAAGAATGAGTGTTTTTGGGTGATCTCATGCCAAGAGTGAGTTTTTGGTGATCTCATGCCAAGGAGAAAGTTTTGGGGAGAGAGGTATTTTTAACTCTCCTTCCGTGACTCTACCTCATAAGCACCATCAAGATGGTACATCCTAATTTATTCCATTATTCTTGATTTGTTCCGATAAGTTTTGAATTATTCCGATTGAATCGATAGTAGGAGATAGAATGCATTTTTGACTGGAGGTTAGTGACTAGTAATGTATAAATTTTCTATAATATGATGTAGATTGTGTTGTACTAAGAAAAATATTATCTCTTCCCCTAGGACATTAACACCTAGGGGTGGATAGGAGTGCCCAGATGCTAGTGTGTATTTTTGGTCACTAGTTTTTGTTACGTGTTTTGAACCCAAGTCATGTTAAGGCCATTATCTGATTGTGTTCTTGCATTTTTTCTATATTGTGTTGATCCGAACTATAGCTTTAAGTTGTTGTAGGGGTGATTTTTTCACCCAATATATTCCCCCTCATTTAGGGTCCATGCGATGATAGTATGAGAATGCAGACTAAATGAGAGGTCTTGGTGTTGTTCTAAAGTGGATACCTATATGGGGTAGGGTATTTTCATGGTAGAAACCCAGGCACATGCAAATAAAGTAGGCTAGTACAAGTGTTAATAGTAAAAAGTACTAGCATGTAGAAGAAGACAATGTAATAATCAAGTGTGTAGACAAGAGAGGCCATAAAAATGGGTTTGAAATATGGGACATCTTTCACAATGTCACAATACAATTAGGTTAAAAGATTCCTAAAGTATATAATGATCACATAAGAAATAGGTCATAACCCACAAACAATAGCAAACAAGATTAGACAAAATCTATTAGATAATCATGGTGGCATAGAGTCCCATGATGTAAATGCTACGCAGGAAGCACCCGTTAGCATGTTAGAAAGATAAATAGTATGTGGAAGCATGTATAAATCATCGAAAAGGTGGCTTGTAATGAGAAATAGTGAAGAAATGTAGCAATAGAACTTTAATTGTGTAGAATGTGGTAGTAGTAAAATTAGATGCCCCTAAGAGTCATGGGACTAGTAAAAGGTACAGTGTCAAGCATCATTACAACATGTAAAAACCTGTAAGAGATCTACATTCACCTCAAAATACCAAGTGAACATGCATGTGTATATATAGAAATATGATGACATACTAAGAATCCATCTAACATGGAAAACAAAGTGTAACATGTAAATAAAATAAGCTAGCAAGAGTAAATGCAACCAAGATATGCAAATGTTGTGTATGAGTGTGATGGTGTGGTATGTAAAATGTGAATATGATAGGAGAAGCATGCCCCCAAGGTGAATGTGTATGAGATGAGGTTCATTTATAGGGACCCTCAATAATCAAGAATGAACCATAGAACAAGAGTGTGTCATCGGGTAATGTGTGTGAGAATAGATGCTAGAAAGATGTATCGTGAAACATAAAGCATGAAATGTGTAGTGGATGTGAGGTTTATTTCAGAATTAAACCCTCAATAGTCAAGTATGAACCATGTAACTAGAGTGTGTCATAGGGTAATGATGATACAATGTGTGTATCAAAGGGTATGAGTGTGTGTAGGAAGATTATTCATGAAGTGCGGAGTGTGAAGTATGTGTTATCCTAAATTTTCACCCCTTAAAATTTTGGATACCTCGTAAAAAATGGACTTAGCCATTTTTACTCTAAGAGATCCCCGGGAGACTAAGTTATTCATCTACGGAGTATACAAACTTAGTGTTCCTAGGTTCTCCTAACCCGTGAAATAAAGGAGCATCATTTTGGGGCTTAGGAGGATTGACAATGAGTAAATACCTTCGTGGAACTAATCGAGTCTCTCACGGGTCAAAGGTAAGTCGGAGCACTATGGGTTTTCGGCCCTTAAAAAGTTTGAAAATCAGCTAAAGACAAAATTCATGGAGAAAATAAATGAAAATCTTAGTGCTTCGTGGATTAGAGGCACAATGTCATACAAAACCGTTATACATAGTATCATGTAGAGTTTGTCAATTCTATGGAATCAATGATGAATTTCTCTATGTATAAACCCTAATGTGAAGAAACGGTGTTCTAAGGTACCATGCGGTAATGGAATATAATTGAAATGTGACTAAGGATAGAATCTTCAAAACATTATCCTAGTATTATATAGGTTTCTCAATTACAGTGTTGTGTGATTTCTCTTGGAACCAGGAACAATGAAACACGGCCACATGACAAAATGTCGGAGTAAAGGAGAAGGATAGAGCGTCATGACATAGTGATGACATCGAAGAAAGAGAGTGTAATTTTTAAATCCATGTTTAAAGACGTGAAACATGTAAATCCATAGAACGAGGAAAAGTCCACAAGAGGCACAAAATCCACACCTAGTTTGAAATTCAAAGGCTCAACCAATCCAAAAAAAAATTTATTGAATTATGGGTGTCATCCTCCATGTGCTACAAATCTAATGGCATGTGATAGTATCCATTTCAAGTGCCCACATATCTTTGTAGGCATTGATGGGAATTGATCTTTAGTGGTTGAATTTCTGATTTTGGTGTCTCTCTCTCTTTCTCGTTCTCTATAAATCTAGAACTCTTGCATTATAAAATGAATCTCTCTTTCATGTAATGGCACCATGCCAAAATGGTGGCTAACTTCCTATAAACTCTAGACCTCTAACTTGTTCTTTTCAATGTATTCTCTCTCTTCTCGCTAGGAATGTAATGGTATGTGCATATTTTAAGTAATAATACTTGTTTTGTGGCTATTCTCTAGCCTAGTTCATTTTATTTGGATTCTTGCCTATCTATTTACGTTTTTGGCATGTTGTGTGTATTTCCTACTTACAGTTCCATTTTTCTATGTTGTCAATGTGTGGGAAAGGTGAATCAACATGGTTATGGTATGTGGCAGGTATGTTTTCCCTTTCTCCCATGTTTTCTCTCTTTCCTTCCCCTTTTGGAGAGTGATCAACCCCTTTTTCTGGTGCTATCACCACCCCTTTAGCTTAGGATTTCCCTTTCATGCATATTTCTAACCCTCTCTCTCTCCCTGGTCCCTTTAAATACATAGGTTAGGATTAGTTAGTTGTATTTTCTTCCTTAGGAGTATTTTTAGTGGTAGAAATAGCTAGAGGAACCACTTTCGCTTGAGGTTTTCTCGGTTTGCAAGGTCCCATAACTTAGAGACAGTCCCATATTGCCTCAAAATTATGGGTTGTCCATGACTCGGGAAATATATAAGTTTGAGCTCCAACAATATGATAGGAGGTGCTAGAGACAATCGATAGTGTTAGAAAGGGGGAAATTACATTGCCCCCAGTGTGTTGATGATGGAGAGCTATGTGATGATGAAAGAGATACATTGCGATGGGGATAAATTTTTAAATGCATCATGAGAAAGCATATTGTCATCAAAATGAGAGGTAGAAGAAAGAATAGGGCCATGGTTGGGTTTTGGGTTGATAGGAGGAAAAAATTTTAAAGGAGGTTTCTTAGTTGGAATGGGTAATGTCGTAAAAGACTTGATAGGAGGAGAGGATGGAGGATAGATTTTGAGAGGTGGTTGCATAGTTGGTGTTGGTGCTCAATCCAATACCTTGGATTGAGATGGTATTTTTCATGGAATCCCCATAAATTTAACTAATTATATGTGTTTCATATTGTTCCCCATGCTTCAAAGATTAGTCTGAGACAAGGAGAAGTGTCAATTTGTAATAGATCTTGTGCCTTAGCAAGATAAATGAAAGGATTCAAAAAATGTTGGGGGACTGGTTCAGTTTACCATGGAGTGTAAGAACTTAGTGTTCTACGGGTTCTCCTAACCCACGAAACAAAGGAGCGTCAGTTGGACTTAGGTGGGTTTTAATTAAACACGTAGGAAGAAAGTAAAATCTGTACAAAAATAATAGAGCCTTTGGACATTGAAAGGCCATGGTTAATGAGGGACCAACACATGATATGATTATGAGGCTCCTTATTTCTTTTTGGCTCTGGTAGACGCCAAGCCCTAGGATGAGTTATAATTCATAAAGATTTCAAGTCCGGTTTAATTCAAAGAAAGGTGAAGGAAACATGGCGAGTTAAGAGATGAGAGATGGAATAAGATCAATGACCAAATGTGGACACTTGTCACCATTCTAGAAAACTTTAAAGCAAATCCATTACGTAGAACTCAAGTTCACAGAATAAATCAAGATTCGAGAAGGCTTTGGGTCCAAAAAGTAAAGGGCAATCAAGGTAGGATACGTGGAAACCTTTTTAGGAAGCCAAAAGTTTCTAAGTCCCCCAAAAGGAAAAGGTTGTGACACAAAGGCCAAACCAATCAAAAGAAAGCATGATGCAAGGAAGACTAACAAACTCGAGGAATGTGGAGCTTTTCTATTGGCTCGCATTTCACAATTATCAGTCAAGGCTAAAGAAAAGGTAAAATGTGAAGTAAGTGTGGAGCTTTCCTATTGGCTCATATTTCATTGTTATTAGTCAAGTTAAAGGATAGTCTAGCATTTACAAAGAACGTGGCATTGATTTATTATCTCGCATTTCTAAAAGAAATAGACCTACCCGCAAAGGAAAGTAAGGAAAGAAAAGAAGCAAATCCACGATCCAAAGAGCTAATTAAAGACTCGACATGTGGCAAAGGAAATTAGTGCACACACCCAGGAAGAGGAAAACCCCTAGCTAATCAAAGGCTGCCACGTGTCACATTTCTATGCATCCCAACATGCAAAACTTTAGAGGGCCATATCTTTCGATCCAGAGCTCTAAATCTTATAAAATTTATATCGTTGGAAAGGTATCTTCAATCCCTTCACTTTGGCATCATTAGATTCAAAAATTGATGATAGTTGGTGGGAGAAAAAAGTATAAAACAAATTTATCATTCAAGTTTTAGTCTCATTATTGGTCAACCACCCGACTTAATGAAGTATGGTGTATGTTTCTTCTATAAAACACACAATAAAGAAGGAATGAATGAATTTTGCAAGATGCCCATGCTCCTTTGCAGAATTTTAATGCATCATGTTGGTAGGTGAAGAGGAAATTATATTTTTATTATTTCTCTCTCTTTCTCATCTTCTATATATTGTAACAATCTATCATTTTGGCAAGGAGGTGGATTGGGGGTAGTTGTAGAGTTTTGTTTATGATTAATTTTGGTTTTTTATTGTATTTTCTAGCTTACGGCAAGATGTTGTTTGTATCTAGTTTATAGGGAAGAGATAAAGCGGTTGTATTATACACCATTAGCAGGTTTGTAGGGAATTTGTTTGCTTCCCTAGCCAAAACTTACATGAATAGACTTCTCTGTGATTGATCAAGCTATACTTTCCCTTTCTTATGTTTTAAAGGAATGAAAGATGCAATATTGTTTTTGTTACTATCTTGCATTGGCTTTACTTTGTTAAGTACACAAGGGTCTTTCTTAGTCATTGTATTCTTCTGGTCATTGTAAGACTATTACAGAATAGTGTATATTAGGCAATAGCTCAGCTCAGTTGTAAAATCCTATAGGCAGCATCACTTTTGAAGAGTTCTTGTTATCCCTTAAGGGTCTTTTGGGTGTATAAGACAAATCTAGCAAGTGCTTTATCTCAGCTCTAACTCCATGATTTGTAGTTAGGATTGGGAAGATTGTAGACAACATTTGTGCTAATTGAGTATCAATGAATGCAAATGTTATTTCATAGATCATGTTAAATTGATTGTTCTTTTCAAGCATCATAGTTAAGGATGGATTCATTCCATGGGAACACTAAGATACCAAGGTCATAAAAAGAAACTTCCCTCCCCCTCCAAATCTCCATTGAAACTAAACAATTAATCCCACCCCGTACTTCCATCCATTAATTTTTTTTTCTTCCATGTCTCTAACTATCATTAATTTCCCTTTATATTTTATCCAGAGAATGCATGAGCAACCAAATTTTACTGTCTATAGTAACCTGTGTCTAGTGAGGTAAGCATATGCAGCACTTTATGTGACAACTCATGAGAGTGAAGTGTTGTGTCCATGGCCATGTTTATCCCATACTAACCCATCATTTGAATAACTCAAGGGAAAAAATATCCCATCTCTCCCTCTGCATTTAGGTTACACCGTGGGTCCTCTCACCCTGGTTCAAGGCAAGACCAAAAGTAGTAGGAATAGGCCATCCCCTTTGTGCGTGACCCTCATCCTAATGCTTGATCCCAAGGAAATTTTAGACCCTCCCCGGATAAAAATGACACACTACCACCTGTTCTACCACCATTCGAAGCATTTCCCCCTTTCCTTGAAGATATTTTTTGTCAATATAATCGGGGTGCAGATTTGAGGACCAACCGTTGGAATTATTAATGTTATAGAAGACTTTCTAGGAGGAGGGGATGGAGGATATATTTTTAGAAGATTTTTCTTAGTTGGAATGAGTTGGATAGGCATCTCTTGACTTACTAAATAAGGAACATTAGTGATTATGGATTGATGTTCATTAGACATGGAAGGACTAGATTTAGGATCCCATTGGGATTTAGCAATTGGATATGTAGCAGGATGTTGTGAAGAAAATGAAATAAAACCCTGATGCTCAAGGTGCTTAATTATTTTTGTAAAACACATAAATCATTTTAATGATGTCTATTAATTTTTGATAATCGTAAGAAGACCTATGTACTTGGAAAACTGATAAGAAGGACATAAATTACTAGTTGGCAAGTTGATCAATTGGTGATTAAGGAGCTTAGGAATAATATCATGTTTCTTAACATTTAGATCAAACTTGAGAGGTGTTGGTAATGGTAATACTTGAGGTTCACTTATATGAGCACATGTAGAAGACATAGGATTGGGATGAGGTGTAGAAGAAGAACTAGCATGGGCTTGAGAAGCATCCTTGAGATGTTGGATTTTAGTAGTGAGAGATGTAATCATGGTTTCCATAGCTTGAATTTTATCTTGAAATAAATAATGTAAAGCTTGAATTGATTTACAAATGGATTGATTAGTTGTGGTATCATGATCAATAGGGTCATTAGAGATACGATCGAAGATGGAACTTACTTGTGCAGGTGGCATATTGTGAGGGAGATACATAGTGTCTAGGTATTTTTGGAGAACATCTTTGCAAGGTGGGTGCATTTAAAGTAAGTCATGCAAGGAGATTTGAGGAATTTTAGGAGCCGTGAAGGAAGCTCTGAGAGAATAGGAAAAATAAGGATCCAAGTTTTTGATTCATGTTGGGTTCACCAAATTATTTAATTTAAATTAAACTAAATCTAATTGCATCTAGTAACTATTGCAGTAAATAATATATGAATGCTAAAATATAGTAATGACACAAGAAAACAATCATATAAATGTGAAAACATTGAGAAAGAAGGAGAGATAAGAGGGATTAGCTGATTTTTAAGTAGACTTGAGGTGGTCTTGCCAAGAAAAATTGTTTAACATGTTGGAATCAGCATCATTAATGATCACTATAAATTATGGGATTTAGGAATGATGTAGGACAGGGGCACCCACGAGAGGGAAGAGGTTCCTTGGTGCTAGACACCGAGATCCGGGCACCGGTGGTCATCTAGATGCTCAAGAATTGATTTCTTCAAAGGTGTCATAAGGGTATCATTGTTAGTTCCTATATGTTTCTTGATATTGGTTATTTGATCACTAAGGGTACTTGTAACTGTAAACAGAATGACTACCAACACATGTCCATAAACCACATCAAATATAATAAAAATATATGTAGAATGTGGAGTTGGACTGACCTCAAAAAAATCACTTGAAGAGTGAACTTACTACCGAGTGTTGCACTACATCTCAAATGCCATGTAGTTCTTTTTTTGTAAGTAGAAATTATTCCCTAGGATGCCCTTGTGCAAGTTTAAAAATTATACCAAGTTAGATCTAGAATGTACCAATGTAATAGTATGTGTATATTAAATAGAATAGACTTCCCTTATCCCTTGAATGGGTGTTTAATGGATGCCTTTAGAGTTCTTTAGTGCCTTTAGAATGTAAGGTTAGGTGATGGTAGTAATGCTTAGTGCTTGGTCCTTATTTTTGAGAAGTAACTAAGTATATATTGTTGGTGAGCAAATTTTTCCAGTGGAAAAATTGTGGATTTTTCGCTAACACTCTTGGAATCTAAGTCCCTCTACTTAACTAGTACATCTTTTATATACGCATGTACGAGTAAAGGTGGAATTTCCCGGTGGGCTTTCTCGGCCATGGATCCAACAGGACACTCCACTAACCCTATGGAAAAGTTAGCAATTTCTCACTAGAGAGGAATTTGTCAAGAAGCAGAAAGGGAGTGAGAAAAGAGAAGAGGGGATTAATGTAGTGGGTAGAAAATCATAGTACCACACCCATTAACCATAAATTTCACACACACATTAAAGTTAAGAAGAAACAACCATGTAAATGGAAACAAGATGAGTTAGGAATGAGAACTCAAAGTTTGTAAAATCTCCTCATCAAAAAAGGCATGAAACTCCTTCTTCTTGCATTGATTCTTGAGCTGAAATTGTACATAGCATAGAAATGGAAAAAATTTGAGAGTAGGGGAAATGGAGGAAAATGGTTATCTCCTTTGTTCTCTCTAAGTACAAGTGCACTCTTGAGTATAAAAATCGATCACAAACCCTTTGAAATGGGAATGGATTTACAATTTATAGGAAGAGAAATGAATTTTCACATACTCCCCAATGAATCTTCATATGTCTTGACATGAATTAAGACTCTTCACCTTCCTAGGAAAACATTAAGTCCCTTTTTATAACATAAAGGTGACTTATTACATTAGAAACATTAAGACATATGAAAAGTGCAACCCCAATGCAAGATTAGAATATTGAGGAGAGAGAAATTTGGGGGAGAAGAGAGAGAGAGGTTAGAAAGGAGAAGAAGGAAGAATGATGTCGATGATGATAGATTCTACCTCTGATAAATCCCGTTGATCCTTCTAGATGACTTGATGAAGCGCTCCAATGTGATGAACTATGAATCTCTAAACTCTTGCACACACTAAGAAACTTCCTTTGGATGACATGTGAACACCATGAACTAAGTGTTTAAAAACACTATCGAATGACTCATTCGGTGGCCATGAGTATCACTCGTGAAGATCCTCCTCTGAAGGGACTAGAGCCTTGGAACGAATCTTGTCCTGACTCCCTATAATGTTGTCACACTGCTTGGCTGATTCAGACATGATCTTGATGAATCATATTATGAATGATCTGACGGTGTCAACTACGAATTCCACCTCCCGCATACCAATTGAAGCATGAAATGAGTGTCGAAAGACACTGTTGACATCCTCACTGTCACCTACTCTGTATAGTATGATGATAGAGACTACAATTTTTCTATCTCTTACTTGGAAGTGAAAGACGACATCTGCTTATGCCCTGTCCATTTATGCTTCATGATTTCTTTAGAAAAAAAAACTTACTATTTTTAGTAAGTATGAAAAATTAGCTTGCCTCGAACCTCAATTGGATGTTACAACTCATATTTCCCTTTCTCCATACATTTCTCTCACATTCTAGATCTATTTTTATTCTTACAAGGTGCTTATGCGACCACTTAATATTTTTAGTAAGTGCCAAAATTGGACCAAAATGTCCATTCTGATGAATTCTCACTGCAAAGTGCATCTTCTCGTGTTCGTGTCGCCCTCACAGGTTCTTTTGTTGATGAATTTCCCAAAATAGCAGTCCCCTATGCGAGAATACCTATTATTTTAAAAATTGGGATTACGGAGGTTTGATTGATGTGGAATGAATTTTTATGATATATTTTTTTCCCTAATATCACCCTCTCGAAATCTTAGACCTACCTACTCAATAGTTTAGGAGATTTTAAACTTTTAAATTTTTGACTGTGGTACTTTTAGGCACGATACCATTAATGGACCTTGAAAATTGCAAGTCTGTTTTCTCCTCTATTTTCAATGAAACCACATTTTTATATGGTTTTTACGTATTGTGCTTCCTATGAAATCACGTTTCACCCAATCCGGTTTGACAGAAATCAAGCTTTTTCTGTTGGGCCAGAAAGAGGATTTCTTCATTGTGAATGTTTTATGTTGTAGGAGGAGGGTCTGAAGGTTTTTTTCTAATGTTTTTTTATATAGGAATGAATCAAAAAAAATGGTTTGTCAATCTGTGCATCTGTTTGCAAGATTTCTTCAAAATTTGATTTTGTGGCAATGGGGATTTTCATTGTTCTTCTCCTTAGTTTGATGAAATATTCTTTTGATACCTACGTATCACCATGGGAAAGAGTATTTTATTTTTTTGGTGGAGCTGGTTTGAGCTTTGACAATGGTGGAATGGTGGTAGGAAGTTGCAAAGGAATTTGTAGAGGAATTTATGCATGGGAATGTTAGATGTTAGAAGTTAGAAGCAGGAGGGATATTTAAAATTTTGAAAATTTCAAAGGCATGGAGAGAGGTGAATTTTCATTTCCCTGATGTTCCTCACCTAAAATGGATGTGAGGGACATCAATTTTCACATTGTGCCTCAATTTGACACGTGGTGTAGATTCGACAATAGGGGATTAAAGCCAAAAAGCAGCTTTAAAGCACTAAGGAGCTAAAAGCTGGTCACTTGAGGGACCTTGAGGCATCATGGATGGGATAGGCACATTTTCCAACCTTAATTTTTCTCAACTCAAAGGGACATGATGGACATCAGTTTGCATGGCATGCCAGGTGATGACATGTGGCAGCGATCCGACACTTGAGAATGAAGGCTTAACAAGAACTTAGCGGCTGGAAATTCACTCTTGAAGAGGTCGCATACGTGACCAGGAATCTCTTTAGGGTCTAGGAACATCTTATCATGTCTTATTTCCCTCACCTCAAAGGGGCATGAGGGACATCAATTTTCATGGCGTATCAGGTGATTACATATGGCAGCGATCCAACAGTGAAGGCTTTGAGCTCTCGCAAGACCACTGGGCTGAACTGGCAATCCTGGAGGTTGCATGAGGGTCCAGAGGGATTATGGGGGCTAGGTAAATTTTTCCAACCTTTATGTCCCTGACCTTGAGGTATTTTAGTGACACAAAAGTGTGCCAAGCTCATGGAGCCGACACTTGTCCTTCCAAAAGTTGACTAACTCCTAAACTCACTCCAAGAGGGAAACTTGAAATGGTTATAACTTAAGCTCTCGATGCATGTTTTTGATGAAATTTCATATGATAATGAGTTAAAATGGCATTATCAATCAAATAGTATGTGTATTAGGTATGTATTCCTCCATTTTATCCCTAAAAATTCAAATTGTTTATTTGGTACTCCACCCTGTGCATGAGAATATCCTCGCTTTACACCCATTGCTCCAAAGTGTTGTGAAAAAACCTAATTTCACCATTTTTTAGGGCTTCAAATTCCCTTTCTGAATATTTTCTCATAACTCCATATGGATCTCCTGGAATCACCTTTAGAAGCTTAATAGTTGTTTTGGCATGTGCACTGCTTAGGCCTATGAACCCTAATTTTAGTGAAATTGTCCCAACTTCTCAAGATCCTTCCTGAATCTTCCTAAATCAAATACATGATGTTCCTAGGCATTTTATTCACCTCCATGTATAGTTTGGATTTTCTATTCCACTCCATGGGGTTTCCTAGTCATAGGAAGGCCAATGATAGCCCTTCCAACAACTGCCCGAAGTTTGCATTTTTTAATGAACTCATAAAATCAGCTAGGGGTTGATTTGACTTTCCTAAATCACCTAAGGGAATGAATTAATAATAATTGGGAGGTTACTGGACTGATTGGGTAGACCCAGGGTACCTCGTAATGATAAAATGTGAAAATTTTGGTACATGGGTATCGTATTCATGCTTAGAAATTATCAATTTCCATGTTGCACATTTACACGAAAACAGTTGGTTCTATCTTAGGGACATGACATGGACTGAGCATGGTGAAGACATGACATGAAGAATCTATATTCTCAACTTTATACCATATGATCCATTGACTAGTGCCTTATACATTGGGCCCTGTGGAGTCATGTACAATTTACAACATAGAGAGAGAGAGAGAGAAAAAAAAGTAGAAAACACACACACACCAAAAACTATGAAAGGAAACACACAACACACATGAAAAGGAAATGACACACACAAAATAAAGGGAAACACACCTGTAGTCACCTATGGTACAAGGCGGGGGACATCCTGCTTTCATTGAAGTACTTTTCATTCCTCAAAAGTTACCCCTGAGTGGGCAACACTGAGTGATGTTGTTCTACGAATCCATTGACTAGTTTTAGAAAGTATCCTCCTTTCCTTAATTGTTTATGAAATCCAGGTGCTTCCATGATTGTATGTGTACTTGGTAGGAGTGAGTCTACATGAGCTTCTTGATGCTTAGGCCTTTGCTTAGAAATTACATTTCCTTCACGTTCTTTGAAATCAGTTTCATATTCTCGCCACCTTCTGTATTAATCCATATAGCCAATTATTCATTGAGCATCTCATCGCTGCTCCAGGGCTGCTTTTCGCTCAAATTTCTTGAATATTCTGAACTATTTTCTTTCTCAGGTCTATGCTCATTGACCTATTTTCCATGAGAAACCTTGAAATTATCAATCTTCTTTATTCCACCGTGATGTGTTTGAGTATCGAATAGAGAATTGGAAGCAAAATCATACTTGTCATGTATGGACATGGAATGAACTAAGAGATCAAGAATCAGCTCGGGTCTTCTGCCTTCTACTTCATCCAATAGTTCTTGCATGGAGATCTACTTTGCTACTTCATGTAGCTACTCTTTGTATGCCTTCAAAGAATATTTTTTTTTAGCTCAAGGAAACTATCTGGAGGGATTACTTCAAGATCTTGGGAATCATTGTGTTCTATCACTCCTTTATCAAAAGGATATTTGGCTTCAAAGTCCTAAAACTCCTTGCTTCAATTTCTTCATCATGGAAAGAGTCTTCCTCTTCAAATGGGAAAGAAAATACCTCCATTTCATCATTGTATTCATCAACAATTGGCTCAGGAGGGGCATCATATTTCTCCTCCTACTTTATTTCAACATGGTCAATCTTCACACTAGTCGAGTCTTCCAAATTATATTCATGTTTTTCTTGTAGATTTATGGCTTGCATCAGAGCTCGAGACTTAGCTCAGGGTCTTCTATTTCTTCAGTGGCTCTAAGAAGTTCTTGTATAGACAGTTCTTTCAAATCTCTCATGGGCTCATCATAAGATGGTATTGTCCCTCCATGAATGGCATGGCTGAGATCATCTTCATCTCCAAATGGGAATGAAAATACCTCGATCTCATCATGGATAAGCACATAAGCTGATTTTTCCATAACTCGAATCTCCTCAAATGCTTCTTCAAGATCCATACCTCTCCGAGAAAGTATGTTTGGCCCTTGGGAATATCCTCTTCCTCCACAACTATCACAAAGTGATTCATCCTCCTAGTATCTTGGTACAAGATGTCGGTTCCTAGACTTTCAGACTTTCATACTGTGTACCTCATCTTCTTCTCTGAAGTAGTTTTTCCATGTCTCCCTTAACTGGAATGGTTGCAGAAGACCAATTCATCTCGGATCTTACCCCCAACCGCTTGTGAAAACCCCTTCTTAGTAATATTCCATATGAATTCAAAATGTTTGCTACCAAAATCATCGTTAAAACCTTCTTATCTAGAAATTTGGTGAGAGCCACCTATGCATTTTTAACCTTCCTTACAAGTGGGACCTCTTTTCACTCCATGGAGTAACAAGAGCCATCGGGTGGAGTCATGGTGAGTTTGAGAGATTTGGTGACCTTTATAGGCATCACATTTTTGGAGGCACCAAAATCTATTATCCAGTTGTTCAATACATAATCTCCAACAAGAAGAGAGATATAGAAAGGTTCAACCTTAGCAGTCTTGGATGCACTCAACGAAATCATGTTCTGTGATGGAGGTGTAGGTGGGTTCAGTAGTATTCCTTTATAACTAAGATCTACCACATTAATTGTTAAACTACCATTCCATATATATTGAAAAAAACTCTTGAATTGTTTGGGATGAGTCCGCAGATATTCAGTTCTAGTAATCTACACCTTGGATTTGTTCGCATATTCTATGAAGTCAAAGGGAGAAGATGTAGACAAGGGAACAAAGGGACTGATTCTAGATTCATGATAGGTTTGGAAGCAAGGTTTGATGCTTGGGGAATGGAGGGTATTTTGAAAGGCACACTAGGAACTTTCAAAGTACTAGATTTTAAGGAGCAGATTTAGACTTAGAATTAGAAGAGGCATTGGAAGACTTACTTGGAATTATGGGAGAATTCTTACTCACTACATGATCAGGTTTTTCAAATGCGGACTCAATGCAAGGTGGAAGTGGATATCCTTGACTGATTATTTTGTTTTGTGGAGTTGCCGCAGGAGGATCATCATCCTTATTTTTATTTTTTGCGGTGGAGGGAGGCACTCCTTTCTCGGACCGAGAATGATTAAATATCATACATGAGAAACTAGGTGCATCTTCTTCATCATCTTCATCACCTCCAGAATACTCAAAGAATCTGATTTGTGTGTCATTCTCGAGTTCTTTGACTTCTAGGAAACTATCACCTTCATTTTCTTGTTCAGGATCTTCTTCATTCTCTTGACTCCTACAACTTGTATTCATTTTCGTGGTGCTCCCGTAATCTGATTTTCATTGCTTCTTTGAAGAAACTTGTTCAAATATTTTCCTCCTCAACAACACCCTTTAATTTTCCATTTTCTACAAAAAAGTATTGGTTCTTTCATCTCTAGGACATTGAGCTTTACCCTTTGAGGGATTCTTGATCTTTCTAGATAAGATGAGATTGTCATCCAGCTCAATTGCTAATCTTTATGCTTCTACAATATCCCTTGGTTGAATTCTTCGTAGGAAAAATCCCACCTCCGGTGATTGATAATTGATGAAGAATCTCTTCACATTTTTGAAATGGTGAATCTTTTATTGGTGTCTCGTGAAGCAACTATTCAAAACGAACTATAAAGTTTCTCATAGTTTCACTTTCTTCTTTCTTCATTTGAGCCAACTACACCAAGAGGTCCTAATAGTCCTCATTTAATTTGAATCTTACTTTGAACTTGATTTTGATGTCATTCCAATAAGTGATGGATCGGGTAGGCAAGAGGTAGAACCATTCCACTACTTTTTCTTGGAGGGACTCCATGAACAGTCTCATGGAAACATCTTCATGTTTAACACCAAGAATTTCACATGATGTCATGAAATTAGTGATGTGTTTTTAGGAATATATGTTCCATTGCCTTTGAACTTTGGAAAGTTATTGTAGGAACTTGTTGGTAGATCGTGAAGAGGGGAGGGGGTTCAAGAGCAAGCGGGCCTGTATTTCTTCCCCATGGGACAATGGGTTGAGGTATTTTTGCTTCATCTTCCATTGTCATTTCTACTTCTGCTTCAGCTCTTGCTTCTAAAAATTCTTCTTCGAGAACTCAATGCTCAATGGTGGTTGAAAAATGGGAGAATTTGAAGGGGGGGTATCAACAGGAGTTTGGATAGGATTTCAAGTGAACTTCTTAAAGAGCTAGATGGAGAGGAGGCTTGAGAGAAGAAGTATGGATTATCTCTAATTCATTCTTGCTAATTTTGTAAAGCCTCGAAATTAGAATCAAAAACACCTCTTGAAATACTCAACTTGGTGTATCTTCCTTTAGCTTGACTTTTGGAAATTCTTGCGGTGGGAATATGAAAAGACATTATGGAATATGAAAGGTTGTGCGCGGAATTGACATTGTATCTTTAGAAACGGCTTTTCATGAACTATTTTTATTTTTTTCAATATTTCATTTTTGTATGTTTAGAACTTGCGGTCATATTTTAGGTGCAAATGTTTCTAAATCTACCCCATAGTGGGCACCAAAAATTATTGGTGAGAAAATTTGTTGAGTGGAAAAACTTGAAGATTTCTTTCCAATGCTCGGGAATATAAGTCCCTTTACTTAATTGGTATAGCAATCGTATATGCATGCATGAGTAAAGGTGGATTTTCCTTGTGGCCTTCTAGTCTGGGATCCAACAGGGAACTCCACTGACCCTACGAAAAATCTAGAAATTTATTGCTAGAGAGGACTTTGTCAAGAAAGCGGGAAAGGGAGTGAGGAAAGAGAAGAGGGGATTAATCTCATGGGTAGCAAATCGAGTACCACACCCAATAAGCGAAGTTTCACACATGCATTAAATTTAAGAAGAAACAACCATGAAAATGGAAACAAGATGAATTAATATTGAGAACTCAAAGTTTGTAAAATCAACTCAACAAAAAAGGAATGAAATTCCTTCTTCTTGTATTGATGCTTGAGCAGAAATTGTACATAGCATAGAAATGGAAGAAATTTGAGAGTGGGGGAAATTGGAAGAAAATGGCTATCTCCTTTGTTCTCTCTATCTACAAGTGTACTCTTGAGTCTACAAAATTGATCACAAACCCTTTGAAATGGGAATGGATTTACAATTTATAGGAAGAGAAATGAATCTTCACATACTCCCCAATGACTCTTTGTATGTCTCGACATGACTTAAGACTCTTCACCTTCCTAGGAAAACATTAAGTCCCTTTTATAAAACAAAGGTCACTTATTACATTAGAAACATTAAGACAAACAAAAATTATAACCCCAACACAAGATTAGAATATTGACAAGAGAGAAATTTGGAGGAGAGAAGAGAGAGAGAGAGAGAGAGAGAGAGAGCATAAAGGAGAAGAAAGTGTTATCCATATTTTTCCCCCAGTAAAATTGTTCACCACAACCCTACACAATAGAAATTAGAGAAATCATGTTCAAATCCTACAATCGGAAATAGAGGGACCTGTCATCACCAATCCGGCACTATGATAATTCTTCACCGGGAACTCCTCGTGCTATGATTATTTACTAATGCACAGCCTTTAGTTTGGTGGATGTAATCTGGAAACAAAACAACAACATAACACAAAAATACCATCGACTATGATAAGATGGAATGATGACAAATCTGAAATATCAAAGTAAATTATAATATTAACATGAAATTGTTACAATCTCACCCATGAGGTACTTCAACAAGACTATGGGAGAAACTTTACAATTACACCTCTCGATGGCTTCTTCAACACACCTTTAACTGATGGCTTCCTTTGCACACTTCCTACAATATTTCTCACTACTTCTTTCTATGCTAAATGAGGGGGGTGGCCTCTCTATTTATAGAACTTCCAGGCTTATCCATCCTATCTCTAAGATAGGATAAGAAATCCACTCTGACGAATCATATTCCATACCTTAACTCTTATCTGTACATGTAAGCTTATCTCTTAAGATAAGATAAACCTTATCATTTTACATGGGTTCCACATTTTTAGACTTTTTACAAATAAAATACACAAAATATTTATGACCTCACTCCTTGTCCTTATTACCAATATAATATTTCTAATTCCTAATCATGTAGACCCTACTTCTCTAATTACCCAAACTTTGACATTTTAACATTACCGGACCACTTACGACAAATATTTACTTTTTACAACATTCCTATTATACTTTGACTATTACCGTACTCCACATTATTGGCGACACCGTACTGACGGCGCCATTATCTTCTATCAGATGCTACTACTAATTATACTTAACAACATCCTATTCCTAATACATACATTAATGAAATAGAAATTATGGAGGAAAATTTTAGTGTCAACATCTTCCCCCTTCCTAGCTTCTACTCCGTCCCTGAGTAGACTATTTTGGTTCTTGAAAATCTTCAATTTGTCGTGGTTGACCCATTTCGTAATGGGAGTGCCATCCAATTCCTCCAGTCGGTACATACCATTTTCATGCACAACTGCTATTTTGTAGGGCCCCATCCATTTTGGAAGAAATTTTCTGTCTTCTTTTTTTGTATCTGGAATCATATACTAGGACCAAGTCATTCACATGAAATGGAGACCATCGGATCTTTTGATCAAATTATTCCTTCTGCTTCATTTTCTTCTTATGGCTTGTATCCTTTGCTATTTCCCTCATTTCCTCTAGCAAATGAAGATGTACCAACCTTTCTTTTATCAATCACTTTCATCCATCTTTTCATTTTTCATAACTCTCACAAAGGGGAATATCAAACTCAATAGGAAGAACCGGATCAATGCCATAGGCCAACCGAAATGGGGAGTATCATGTTGTTGACTTTGATGTTGCCCTATATGCCCACAATGCTGCATGAATCCTTTTATCCCATTTATGTACCTGCAAGGCTGCATCTTTTGCTAGAATTTAACACAACACAAAATTTGTTCGTTCCACCTGTCCATTTGTGCTTGGCTTGTATGTTGTTGCCTTCCTGTGCTTAATAGAAAACTTATTGACTAGGGCTTCTACCACCTCATTAATGAAGTGGCTTCCTTGATCTCTTACAATTTCTAATGGACAACCAAATCTAGTGACAATGCGTTCATATATGAACCTTGCCACTTCATCCATGGAAGTTGTTTTCAATGGCCTAGCTTCAACCCACTTGGTTAAATAATCTGTGGCAACTACAATATACTTATTTTGGCGTGATGTAGTTGGAAGTGGACCTACAATGTCTATTCCCCATTTTTCAAAGGGACCAAGTGGAAGAATAGGACATAATGGAGCTGATGAAGTCTTACGGTTACCATGTGTTTGACAAATATCACATGTCTTACAATAATTATAACAATCTTTAAAAAGAGTGGGCCAGTGATAACCTGCATCCAAGATCCTTCTTGTTGTAAGTTGTCCAGAGAAGTGCCCTCCACATGTACCATTGTGGAATTCTTCTAGCAACTCCTTTCCTTGATCATGTCCAACTGCCCTCTTGTACTGTCCATCAGGTCCTATTCGAAATAATACTCCATGCAGAATAGAATATGGACGATTGGCTTGAGTAATCTTTCTCTTAGTCTTTGCATTGGCACCATCAAGAAACTTGAATTCATTCAGATAATTCCAAATATCTATGTATTCACTAGGGATTGTGTCAAGGAGAACAACGTCAGCATCGGGAAAATCATCATCATCACAAGATGATCCTAAACCATCATAGGCTCGAGAGAGTGCATCTCGCATTGACATGCTTCTTTCCCCGGCCTATCTATAATATCAAATTCAAATTCTTGTAGCAAAATTATCCATCTTGCTATTCTCCCTGATGGGTTAGGCTTATTGACAATATATTTTAGAGCCTGATGATCTGTTACAACTATAAATTTCTGCCCTAGCAAGTAATTTCTAAACTTCTTTACAAAGAAAAATGATAGCGAGCCTCTTTTTCAGCCATTCTGAGATAGTTTACCTCAAGACTCGCTCATTTGTCTCCGCTCCCAAAGTAAATTGGATGTTCATTCCCATTTTCATCCTTTTGGCTCAAAGTACTTCCTAGTGCTGTAGTATCTCGAGGCATCAGTGTACACAATGAATGGCTTGCTCCAATCTGATTCTTCAAAACAGTGAAGACACCTGGGCTTCCTTCAATTGTCCAAAAGCTTCATGCGCCTTATTTCCTAGTTCATAAGTAACATCCTTCTTCAAGAATCAAGTTAGTGGTCATGTAATCTTTGAGAAATTCTTGATGAACCTTCTATAAGTAACCCACATGGCCTAAAAATGATCTCAACTTACTTCTATTAAGAGGAAATGGTAAATTTTTTGATTTTTGAAACTTTATCGTGATCAGCACTAATACCATCTCTGGATACAACATGCCCTAAAAACACCTTTAGAACATCCAAAGACACACTTTGTAGGGTTTAGTGAGGCTTGTGCTTCATCTAACCTTTGAAATGTTGTCTCCATCTAGTGCAGGGTGGTCAACTTGCTCCCATAGATGCAAAAATCATCCGAAATACTCGATGAAGGTCCCAATGTAGGGTTCAAACACCCTATTCATCAAACACTGGAATGTTGGCTTTGGAGTATTACACAACCCAAAAGGCATAACTCTATAAGAAAACATTCCCCAAGGAGTGGTGAACATGGTCTTCAGATGATCTTTCTCTACTATACGAACTTGGTTGTAGTCGCTATATCCATCAAAGAAAACTATAGCACTCTGCCAGCTACTTCATCCAAGATCTGATCTCGAAAATGGAAGAGGGTAATGATCCTTCTTTGTTACCTTATTGAGCTTCCTAT
The DNA here is from genome assembly GCA_018340775.1 of Taxus wallichiana var. yunnanensis. Classification (NCBI taxonomy): domain Eukaryota; kingdom Viridiplantae; phylum Streptophyta; class Pinopsida; order Cupressales; family Taxaceae; genus Taxus; species Taxus wallichiana. Next base: position 633,079,735 of record CM031243.1, on the reverse strand, counting down.
AATCAACACAAATGCGTATCTTCCCATTCTTTTTTATTGAGATCACAATGGAGAAACCCATTCTAAATTTTCCATAGAAAATATGAATCCTGCATCAAGCAACTTATCTATTTCTTCTTTTACAGTCTTGGAAAAATTAGGATTCATTCTATATGGCATTTGCTTTATGGGCTTAGCACCATCTACCACTCAATACAATGTTCTACCCAACTTACTTGACGGAGTTCCTTGTAATCAAAAGTGAATAGGTGTATGTACCTTCGAAAGAGCTGGAGGTAGGATTCCTTCTCACTCTCCATCACAAAGATCACCAATCTTTATTTATTGGAGACGATCATCAACTTCTTCTTCGATAATTTTATGGGGTCATGAGTTGGTGTGGATCGGCGGGATATCCATGACTCGAAACATCCACCTCGCTTTCTTCATCTTCGGTGTCCACTTCACCGGTACTAGAGTAATCGTGAGGATGTCCAATCATCGCCATCACTTGAATCCACAGTTCTGCTTTATGATGTCGAGGGATCACATTTATCTTTACCCTCTCTCTACCATGTCCAAGTGTCATAAAACCTTCATTCCAAAGAGTTCCTTGCATGAACTCTCCTTAGCCATGGTCTTCCCAGAGAGCATTGGGTATGCAACAAAGTACCATTTTTCATCACCTAAAGTCTACCACACATACAACACCCATAATGAGATATTGCCACATTTGAAACTACACCTTCGGTTTAGTTTTTCCCTTATTTAATGACCTTAACATAAGTGTTGAAGGGCGATCAATTTTTAAACCCAACATATTCATTACAGACTCGGTCATTACATTAACTGCAGCACCTCCATCAACTAAGACATCATGAATTGAAATACCATTACATAATACCTCAGCTTGTGGAGCATAGGGATCTGCCTCTACCTCCAAAACAGGGACCTCAACCTCCTTCCTTCTTCAAGCATTGAGTCCACCTCGCAACTCCCGCCTCTTCTCAGAAGACATAGCCAAGAGTTGACCATATGTAATATTTGCAGGCCTTTTGGACAGATCTTCCAAGATGGAGTATGGTCCTTGCCCCTGTGAAATCAGAAAATCCTGCACACCCAACTTTCTTCTCCTATGTTTCTTACTAGTTTCTCCTTTCATCTTCTTAGGATCATTTCCATCTTGATTATCTTTTTCTTTCTTTCTTTTTGTTACAAACACATCTACTTCATTATTTCTACTCTTATCTACTACATCAAGAGAATTCACAGGTGCTTTTCCTTTATCATTATCTCTTGTACTAGATGTAGAAGCTCTATCTGGAAAATTATACTTATAATGACCCTTTTTATAACAACCATAACAAACAACTTCAGAAATATTTCTTTTTGGACCTCTATCTCCTCCCTGAGAACTAAATTTCTTTCCTTGAAGAAGATTAATAGTTAACTGGCCCATCTTCCTAAGTAGATCTTCATACTCAGTAGATGTACTAGGAGAAATATTTGTGCTCACCGGGAGTGGTTGTGATTCGGACCAAAGGTGTTGGTGTAGGCTCTACTTTAGCAACAATTTCTATGGGCTCCTCTTCCATGCTTTCTTCTTACCTTCTTGCAATCTCCTTTGCTTGTTCAATGGTAGTGGGCGGTCATACTTCACTCGTTGTCTGATCTCTGGCTTCATCCCAAGAATGAAGTGCTTACATAGGAGATTATCCACGCCATTCATCAACCCATCCGCTAATCCTTCCTTCCGGATCTCGGGCGTCGAGCTTCCTCCTTAGCTCTAGAACACGAGCATGATAATCCCTTATCTTCTCCTTCTCTCCTTGGGTTAGATTTTTGATATCAATCATGAGATATGCATATCTCTCGTTGTTCACCAAATTCTTCAAGAAAACTTTCGCTTAATAAATCCCATAAATTTTTCACATTATCACCTAGTGTTTCAAACCACCTAAATGCTGAACCATCCAAAAAGGTAGGAAAAAATTCAGTCCATTGTTCCCTTCTTATAAGGCCATTACAAATACAAGATCGCTTAAACTCTTGAATGAAAGAAGAAGCATCTTCATTAGATTGAGCTGAAAAAATAGGAATCTTTCCCATTTTCAAAAGTAACCACCGTGAAATACCAACCCACAAGTACAATCAACAAGACTTATGTGCACAAATAATTGGAATTACTATAGAAATGACCACGGTAAACTATGGTAAAACTTGACTTCTATACAGGTAAAAACTGATTTTCTTGGTAAACACTATTCACGGTAAAAAGTAAAGTTACTCATGGTAAATACTATTCACGGTAAAAAGTGACTTTACTTGTGATAAATACTATTCACAAAAAATGACTTTATCATGGTAACTACTATTCACGGTAAAAATGACTTTATAATGGTAACTACTATGCACAAGAAAAACAAGGTTACCCTCTAATTGATTTTTGCCTAAGTGGGAATATCTCTCCAAAAAATCCACCAATGAGGAATGGTCCCAGAACGGAACCAAAATTTCATCACCAATCCGCACTATGATAATTCTTCACCGAGAACTCCTCGTGCTTTATGATTATTTACTAATGCACACCTTTAGTTTGGTGGATGTAATCTGAAAACAAAACAACAACATAACACAAAAAATACCATCGACTATGATAAGATGGAATGATGACAAATCTGAAATATCAAAGTAAATTATAATATTAACATGAAATTGTTACAATCTCACCCATGAGGTACTTCAACAAGACTATGGGAGAAACTTTACAATTACACCTCTCGATGGCTTCTTCAACACACCTTTAACTGATGGCTTCCTTTGCACACTTCCTACAATATTTCTCACTACTTCTTTCTATGCTAAATGAGGGGGTGGTCTCTCTATTTATAGAACTTCCAGGCTTATCCATCCTATCTCTAAGATAGGATAAGAAATCCACTCGACGAATCATATTCCATACTTAACTCTTATCTGTACATGTAAGCTTATCTCTTAAAATAAGATAAACCTTATCATTTTACATGGGTTCCATATTTTTAGACTTTTACAAATAAAATACACAAAATATTTATGACCTCACTCCTTGTCCTTATTACCAATATAATATTTCTAATTCCTAATCATGTAGACCCTACTTCTCTAATTACCCAAACTTTGACATTTTAACATTACCGAACCACTTACGACAAATATTTACTTTTTACAACATTCCTATTGTACTTTGACTGTTACCGTACTCCACATTATTGGCGACACCGTACTGACGGCGCCGTTATCTTCTATCGACGCTACTACTAAATTATACTTAACAACATCCTATTCCTAATACATACATTAATGAAATAGAAATTATGGAGGAAAATATTAGTATCGACAGGACTCTACAATGGAGTGGTGGGGCCTGCGAAAGATCAAATGACCCCGTAAGAAGAAATTCAAGAAACGGCTCTGTTGAGCGAACCCATGCTTCAAATCTAGAAAAACAATTACAGACGGGCTCGAAAATGGAATAGCAATGTTAGGGTAGGAGGTCGAGCAATGTCAAAAGAACCATAGGCTCAAAGGAAAAGAAACAGCGAAGATTCGAAGTCTTCGGGCTTTGCAAATGGTTCAGAATGGGCCCAAAAATGACTAAGTATGGAGGAGATAGCGGAGGGAGCCAAGTGTCCAAATGGCGCACCTCCAAAGATTAAATCCAAAGGGGCAGACCCAAATGAGCACCAAGCTTCCATGTGTCTAGATCCCCAAAACATTGCCCGTACCGTCGAAAAGTCTTTGACTTAGAAAAGGGTGCCAAGTGTCTTAACGACACACATTCAAAAGTGGGATCCAAGTCAAGACTCAAACTTGTGCCATCCCTCCACGTAGAAAATGGTCAATAGAGGTCAAAAAGGAGAGTGGGCCCAAAATGAATAAGTATAGAGTGCAGGCGCAGAATGCACTAAGTGTTAACTGACGCTTCTTCAAAAGTAAAATCCTGTATGGGTTTTTTTAGTGAGCGAGAGCCTCCACGCGTCCGGTTTCATAAAGGGACAAGGTTGGGTTGAATAGTCAAAGCATTGAGATAGGCCAGTGGAGGGTGCCAAGTGTCAGCATGGTGCTAGTTCAAGAGAAAAATTAAGGGAAGGTTTCCAAACAAGTGCCAAGCCGCCACGTGGACCCTGTATGGACAAACTCTTTAAAATATTGCATGCCCACGATCTAAATATTCAAATGGCCATATATTTTGACTAGAGACTCATATTTGGGTGGAGAAGACTTTTTGGAAATGTCTTGACACCCTCTACGCCATGGAAACATAAAATATCATTCTTAATAAGATTTGGTGGGTGAAAAATGGGAAAACATCTTCCACCCATTAATACATAAACTAGTTTCTCCAACTACCGGATCGACTCGATTTGATCCACCGCGAACCGAGACATGATAGATTTGGGGTGGATTTGAGAAAGGAATTGATTGATAGTGGTTGATCTTTCAAAGCAGGATTCAATGTGTATCTCTAGGTGGTTGAAGTAGGATTCTAATTTTTCCCTCTTCTCTCTCTTATTCTTCCTATATATTGTAATGAAGGGCATATTCAAAGGGTTGGTCATTGTTTCTCCTCTGCCCCCCTCTCTCTTTCTTCCTTAGGGTATAATGTGGAGTCTAAGCCTCCTCCCATGGATTTGTAATGGTGTTTTCTTGCCTCTTTCCCACTGATGATGTACTGTGTAACATTTTGGAGCAATAAAATATGTTTCGTGATGCATCTGTCCATCCTTGGCTTATTTTGTTGTCTCTTCTTACCTCTCATCATTACAAGGTATATTGTGCATATTCTGATGTTTGTTGTAGGTCCTGGGAGCTATGTTTAATGGGTTTTGAAGTGGTTTCGTGTGAAATCTATCTCTGGTCCATGGTGCATTTTGTCCACCCTCTCCTCTGCTCACCTCTCTCCACTTCAGCGATCGGGTATGTGATTCAACCACTTCCTTTTCTAGTGTATCACCGCTTAGTGTAGGCTCTCTCTCTCTCTCTCTCTCTCTCTCTCTCTCTCTCTCTCTCTCCCCCTTGGAATGGTTAGATTAGGATAGAATAGGTTATGCCTGCACTGGATTATCTTATGGCAAGTAGATTAGGAAGCAAGAACCGGCTTTCTCCAGAGGTCCATCTCAAGTTTTGCAAGTCCCATAGCTTGAGAGATGGTCCCATGTTGTGCAATCACACCATGAATGCCCCACTTCACACCCGGCCATTTGGGGGTGTTGTGATTCTACACTAACAGTTTTGGCACGCCCGATGGGACACTGAGGTTAGATCTTCCATCTTTCAAAGGTGTCTCATTATAAACAGAAAATCATAAGCCACCATGTGACTGCACTAATAGTTTTTACATGCCCGGTCAATAAGTCTTAAGCACCTTACTACTTCATCTTAGCAGGTTGGTGTGTTCATATTAAGGTTCAACCTTTTAAGGAACATGTAAAAAGACTGCAAAATATCAATTAAATTGTTTCGTTGAACTGGGTAGGGGAAAGGCTGGTTTTCTGGTTTTGATCAGAGGAACCGATGCCGGTTACTGATAACCGATGCCGGTTACTGATAACCGATACCGGTGGGTTCTAGGATCTTCTTGGTAGCTATGGTGTTTTGTAAGGCTGGTTTATGGATGATATTAGGAAATGGGATGATTAGAAGCAAAAGAATAATAGTTAGATGCAATGACACGTTGGGTAGTAGATTCAGAGACGGATTTAGGAGGACTGAAATTCACAGAGCATAAGAAATGTTATAACAGAGGACATGCAAGATATGACTTACTGGTTTTGGCGAAGATGCAAGTTGATATCCTCTACTGCAAGCACTTCTGGTTTCTTCACTCGTCTCTGCTCTGTCAAGTGAAGATCTGGACTCTGTTCCTCGCTCGCAATGCTCTCTATTGATCCAGAAATCCTTCGACTGATCCCAAAATGAAATTCCGATCCGTTGTTTTGGTTTGGGGAGCCCATTTACAGGGAACCGATGGCGGTTGCGTAACCGACGGCGGCGGCCGAGTAGAACCGCATCGGTAAGGAAAAAGTAGGCTATTTTTAGTAAAATAGCCCACCTTCCCCGCTTTTCTCCCGAGAGATCAGCCATGGGCTTGGTCAAGTGGCTAGAAGGTCGGCTTTGGGTGCGAGTAAGGAGGCATTAGTTATGGATGTGAGTCTAGACCAAGTCATGGGTCCTTAATTAGGTTAGTTTAGGTTAGGGCTAGGTCATGATGAGGTGGCAAAGTGAGGTGGCGGGTAAGGTGATGTGGATTTATCAATTATAAGGTATAATAAATAATTGTGTAAGGTTTAGGTGATGAGGTTAGGTTGCGAAATGGATGCGGGTCACAAGGGGTCGTAAGACACAAATTTGGTGTCTACATTAGCCCCTTATCATGTCGTGTAGCTTGTTCTCAGTAAAGTCACGCGCTGACAATAATATGAAGTGGTTTCTCATGTTAAAGATATAGGTAATCCCCTCAAATCTATCGCCGATTGAGTGAACGGGAAATCAGGATAGGGTCGATAAAGGGTACATGTCAGTAGAGAGGATGGTAAGGTGGTGGGGTAGGTCCAAGGAAGCAGACGCATGTCAAATGCAATAAGACGACGAGGGTACATGATTTGACAAGCAAACCAAAGAATGTGTAGGCAAAGGTCGATAGTTTATCCAAACAAGGGTGATATAATCCCGTATCCAAGGCATAGGAAGTAGCTCCAGTGGTATATAACAGTGAGGTACAGAACGCTTAGGCATGTTCGGCAAGCACTCAAATGGTTGGTTTTGAGATAAACGTCACGGTCTAGGTCTAGGCAAAGTTGGTCGACGATCAAGTCAAGGACCCTAATCATGCTAAAACACGAACAGTGAGCTCGATTGAACAAAAGGTACATGATGGATGGATAAAATAAAACGTTGATCAGGGTATGGTATCAAGTGATACGGCCTCGGGTCGGCCAAGTGGTTGGGCGGTGGCCCCGGGTCGGCCATAAGGGTAGAGTGAGGCCTGGGTCGGGCCAAATGGTTAGGGCGAGGCCTCGGGTCGGGCCGGATGGGTAGGCGAGGCCTCGGGTCGGGCCAATGGGTAGGCGAGGCCTCGGGTCGGGCCAAATGGGTAGGTCGAGGCCTCCTGGTCGGGCCAAATGGTAGGTAGGCGAGGCCTCGGGTCGGGCCAAATGGTAGGGCGAGGCCTCGGGTCGGGCCAATGGTAGGTGAGGCCTCGGGTCGGGCCAAAGGTAGGTCGGGCCTCAGGCCTCCAAATGGGAGGCTCTGGGGCCAAATAGGTAGGGCGAGGCCTGGGTCGGGCCAAATGGGCCTAGGGCGAGGCCTCGGGTCGGGCCAAATAGGTAGGCCGAGGCCTTGGGGGGCCAACAGGTAGGCGAGGCCTTGGGTCGGGCCAATGGTAGGCCGAGGCCTTGGGTCGGGCCAAATGGTAGGCGAGGCCTTGGGTCGGGCCAAATAGGTAGGCCGAGGCCTCGGTCGGGCCAAATAGGTAGGCGAGGCCTCGGTCGGGCCAACAGGTAGGCGAGGCCTTAGGGTCGGGCCAAATAGGTAGGGCGAGGCCTTAGGTCGGGCCAAATAGGTAGGCCGAGGCCTTAGGTCAGCCGACAAGTGAACAAATGGTGTTCAAAGAAAGGTGGATATAGGCGATATGGCGATATGGTGAAAAAGAGGCAAGGAGTAAATAAGGGCAAAGAATGGGGTGAAAGTTGGGTAGAGAACCGATGTCGATTCTCGCATGACCGATATCGGTTAAGGGACCGATACCGCCTCCTTAGGGCAAAATGAAACCGATATCTGAAAGGCGAAAACCTATAAAAAGAAAAATACGGCTTGTCATTGTCACTTTTGTTATTTGCAAACCAAATCGACTTGTCTCGACGTGGAGAGTTGGGATTAGAGGCTTGATTGAGTGAGGTGGAGCTATCAGACAAGCGAGAGAGTCGATAGTGGGCCCGATTAAGGAGGAGGCAGCAGAGCTGATTGGGCCGGGACCCAAAGCAGATCGATCGGGAGCCATGGCACAGCAGAGGAGCCGAGGGGCCGGACCAAATGACCGCCACCACCCATCCCACCACGACGACGTGTCGTCGTCTCGGTAGATTCAAACTCTTTAATTTGGTGATTTGGTCGTATTATGCTAAATTGGGGGTTTGGGTAGGAATTAACCTTTTTTAGGAAATAATGAGAAAATGGAAATGATTTGAAAAAGGGAGAGGGTAGATAGGCTAGATAGGCTAAGGTGGGTAGGTGGGTAAGTTTTTAGGGTTTTTGGGTGGGTAGATGGGTAGAAATAGGTAAAAAAATGGGTTTTGGGGGCCGCGCGGGGGTTCGGCTCCGGGAGAGGACAGTGACCGATGTCGGTCACTAAGCGACCGGCATCGGTCGCACAATTTTAGGGAAAGGAGAGACTTGTTGGTGACCGGCGTCGGTCATGTATCGGCCGGGGCGGCCGCTGTTTTTGGGTTTTTGGCGGGTTTGGGTTGGGTTTTGGGTTTTTTGTGGGGTTGGGTTTTGGGGGGTTGGGGGGTTTTGGGTTTTTGGGTTTGGTTTTGGTGGGTTTGGGGTGGGTTGGGGTCAGGGGGGGGTTTAGGGGTGGGGGGTTGGGTTTTTGGGTTTTGGGGTTGGGGTTGGGTTGGGTTTTGGGTCAGGGTTGTGGGGTTAGGGGTGGGGGGGTTTGGTGGGGGTTAGGGTTTGGGTGGGTTTGGGGGTTTTGGGTTTTGGGTTGGGTTTGGGTGGGGGGGGGTTGGGGGAGGGTGGAGGGGTTTGGGGGGGGTTAGGTTGGGGTTTGGGTTTGGGGTTGGGGTTGGGTTTTGGGTTTTTTGGGGGTGGGGGGGGTTTTGGGTTTTGGGTTTTGGGTTTTGGGTTTTTGGGTTTTTGGGTTGGGGAAGGGTTTGGGTGGGGTGGGTTTTGGGTTTTTGGGTTGGGTTGGGTTTGGGTTTTTGGGTTTGGGTTGGGTCAGGGGTCAGGGGGGTTTAGGGGTGGTTTTGTTTTGGGTTTTTTTGGGTTTTTGGGGGTTGGGTTGGGGTGGTTTGGTTTTGGGTTTTAGGGTGGTAGGTCAGCTAGAGGGGGTGGTAGAGAGTCGTGGTATGGTCTGGGGGATAAAAAGGGTGTTTAGATGATAAAGTAGATGTTGTAATAAAGAGTAGGTCTAAGGATGTGGGTTGGTTTTGCACGCGCCAGCTGACGATGCGGATAGATGCCCCGCTGGTGCGGATGAGGCCACACGATCTCGCGGCTCATTGGGCCATCATGCGCGAGGTGGGACTCGGTGGAGTCCAGAGGTACAGAGCGATAGAGAGAGATCACAGCCTGATGGTCGCCCTCATCGAGAGATGGGATCCGGCGACCAATGTGTTCCATCTCCCGACTGGGGAGATGACCGTCACATTGGAGGATGTGTATCGCATCCTTCGGTTACCTATCGAGGGAGAGGCAGTCTTCCAGGTAGATTCAGAGACTGCCATGGACAGCATACTGCAGGTTTTTGGGGATGCAGCCGCGCTACTGACCTACCATAGCGCGAGTATCGGGTACGGTGACATGTACCGTGCGCATCGACACGAGACACGACTGGCTGTGTTGATGATGGTTGGGATCACCTGCTTCGCCCTCCCGGACTCAGAGGGAGGCCGCTTCCCACGAGCATTGATGGGGGTGCTGCTGGAGATGGTGGAGGAGCACACCTGTTACGCCTGGGCACCAGTATATCTGGTGTAATTATACAGGGAGCTATGGGGCTATCACCGGAGGAGGCGATTTGGTATTTGTTCTACATTTTTGTTACATTGTTGGGCATACGAGCACATCGTATGCATCAAAGCCAAGAGGGGGTTACCCCAAAGAAGCTGTGGCCACAGTCATATACCGATATGGCTTTCGTGAGGTGGTCAGGGTCGTGGGCCACCACGAGCAGCTATGGCAGTCGGGATGTGGCATACTATGTACACATTTGCTGAGGGCCTTACAAAGAAGAGACATTGTATGGAGACCCTACAGAGGTCACCATCCCGGCAGAGGAGCCCGCTACAATGCGCCTAATCCAAGACACATTCTGATAAAGCAGGACGAGGCCAGAGAGTACGAGCGATACCCCCGGAGAGGGTACGCAGCAGATGGGGCCGCGACAGACGAGCCACCTCCCGCCTCAAGACAGAGAGATGATGTAGAGGCCCCACCGCCCGCACCACACCTTGATCCGTATTGGGCAGAGAGGCCAGCCAGCAGTGAGGGTGTAGATGATGCCGGGTGCACGGAGCATACAGGTGTGGTGGGTGGGGCAGAGAGCAGCCAGATAGATACACCGCACACAAATGACTTGGCACTGCAGTGATAGAGAGAGAGATCAGCCAGGGGTCAGGGTCAAAGCAGCTTTTTTTTACAGGGGCAAATAATCACAAAGACAGTACGTATAGGTGTCTTACAGGGCAAATGAAGCCCAGCTCAGCACAGTGCACAGTAGCAAAGACCACCACCAAAGACCACACCACACAAGTGTGTGCAGTAAAGCAAAGCAAAAAGACAGTACAGTAAAAGACCACCACCAAAGAAGCAATGTACACACACAACACACAGCATGCAAGTGCAGTACATGTACACACAACCACACACACCACCACCAATGCACCAAAGACAGCACAGTGGGGGCACCGGTAGAGGTGTCAGGGACCAGCCCCAAGACTCTACTGGTGGCTCGAGAGCGCTATACATGGAGGCTAGAGCGCGCCCGACTATCGTGATATTCTTGATGGTACCGGGCTGATTATCACCCTATGCGGCACATAGAGCAGAGACCTCTCTGAGCCGAGGTCTCAGGAGGTGCAGCCACACCGGTGGGTCCGTCACAGCAGGAGGAGGCGAGAGGCACCACAGTGACCAATGGGGAGAGGTGCCGAGGGCGGGGGGAGAGCCGAGAGATCCTGCATATGGTGTATTGATAGATGGGCACCGGTCTCGCGAACCGGTGTATTGATAGAGGCCTCGCGTGTGCCTATGTATTATTCATGTATTCATTTATTCATTTATCAGATACCGCCTCGCGAGCCGAGTAGGGGTCAGATAGTGGATACCGGCCCATGAGCCGAGTATATATCTATTTTTGATACGAGGGACCGCCCGCGAGCCGAGCCGAGATTTTTTTGACAGCTTATCGCGCCTCGCGTGCCGGCTTTGGTGGATTATGAGATCACAGAGGCCCCGATGTAGGGCACATTGTATTTTTGAAAATTTGTATATATATAGAGACGATGTTTTGATCCACATGCAAAGGTTCAAAATGTGTTTAAATATTTTGTTAATGGTCAAATATATAATGTATGATAAGTTTTAGTTGACATGTTGATAGATGGATGATGTTGATGTTTTTGTTTTTTTTGCACGTATATATGAATGTCAGGTTATGTGATGAATTGTTGGTTTTGTGACATTGTGATATATGTAATCGATGAGTCGATCCAAATGATGTATAGATTGATAGTTTCTTGATATCCGTAGTTGATGGTTTGTGTATTTGTATAAAATAAATGATGTTAATGAAATTGTAATGCTATGTGTGGTGGATGAACAAATGTGGTAAATTGTGTTGTTTATGCAGGAAAAGAGGCGGGCGCGACAAAAATTTAGGTGAGAAATGAAGAAAAGAACGCTGTTGAGAAAAGATAGGTGTGTAACCGATATCGGTTAGGAACCGATATCGGTAGCTGATAGACCGATATCGGTTAAGTAACCGATACCGGTTATTTAGGTATGAGCTTTTCTAAAAATAGAAAAGCTAGGGTGGCAACTTAAGTTTTAATTTTAGAGCCATGCAAGAGGTTAAATACGCGAACGCGACGCTTTTTGACGACTGAGACAGGTATTTGCATGAGAGATTTGAGTGATAAGGAGAAGAGAGACAGGAATTTGTATGAGAGATTTGGGTGATAAGAAAAGAGACTGGGAAGGTGAATGCGATCGGAGATTCAGAAAGTAGAAAGGTGAATTTGAAAAGAGTGGTGATAATGGCAGGACGAGGAGAAACATCCAGCAGGCAGGGACAAGAGGGAAGACAAGGGCCACCTCAAGCTACTGCAACCCCAGAGGTAAATGTTTTGGTTGTGATTTGATTTTTGCATGTGTTATGAATAAGAGATTAAGTGGGTAGATATGAAGAAGAAAACATGATAGCAAGGGTTATAGGTGAGGTAAGTGTTACGTGGTAGGTAATCAAGGGTTTCGGGTATGTCTGTGTATACAGAGAGGAATAAACGAGCAATTTATTGTCGTAGGTGGTTGTTTTAGGCAAGTATGTAATCGATAAAGGACCGGTAATGTTAGGAGAACCGATCGCCACTCAACCGATATCGGTTATGTATAACCGATACCGCATCGGAGGAATTTCCGTAATGTTTGAAAACCCGACGGATTGAATGGTTGTTTGTTGTTTTGGTGTACGCAGCAGAGGCGGTGGTCGAGGATGAATGATAATGTGCCAAAGATCATTGTCACGATCCGAGCGGATGTAACACCAAATGAATGGACATTGATAAATCGCTTGGGGTTAAGTGGAATCCGCTATTATTCACGAATCGCACGGAACCATGCTATGTCATGCAGTATTGATTGAGAGATGGAATCCCGAGACAAATACCTTTATCCGCCAACAGGAGATGACAAGAATATCGAAGATGTGTTTCGATTTTGAGACTCCCTATTACAGAGAACCAAGATATCGTGCACTACCTAAGCGCACGCACGGGAGCGATAACAAGATTTGGTCCATACGCACGAGATTTGACACACAATGAGGTTTATCCTTTACGTATGGGGTAATGTATGCAAAGACACCCCGAGGAGACAAGGTTAGCAGAAGTGATATTAATGATAGCGGTAGGGTATTATGCATTACCGAGGCGTATGGAGGAAGATTTCCAAAGGCATTGATGTGTGTTATCCGGGAGATGGTAGAAAGGAACGTTACGCTTTGCATGGGCACCGTGATATTTGGCGCGAGCTATACAGGGGTTTATGGGCTTGAGGTGAAATCACAGATGACGACGCTGGATTGTTCATACTTATTACACTCGTTGGGCCTATGAGCACATTGTTTGTGTGCGACCAATAGGCCAATCCATCCAGCAGAGAGACCGGAGTACGCAGAGGTCGGGATTCGACGATGGGTCCAGATGCAACAAGAGGCCGATCCTGTGCCGTGACGGGTGATATTGAGTATTACAGTGTGTAGGGAGAGAGTGACGGTCATGATATATCTCGGCTGAGGCCTTACGGAACTATATGGTAACAGAGAGCATAGCCGAGGAGTTAAGGGGTGTAGAGCGAATGAGGTGGATCGCAAGGGCACAAAGCCGTGTGAATATGAGAGGATTCCTATAGATCGCGTGCGCGCGACAATTTGATTTGTGCAGATATACCCCGGCTTATAGACCATATATGAGGATCGACGCCGAGGCAAAGATTCTCACCTCCCCGCCAACACCTCCGTAAGGGCCTCAAGAGGTAAAGCACCGATCGCAGGTAATGGATGCAGAACGACAGAGGGCCTATAGATTATGGTGGGTAGCAGAATCGCGAGGTGTACGTGAGCGCCCGACATAGCGGTGATTACAGCAGAGAGAGGGATCGTCTCAGCAGCGCTTGTTCAAAGAGCTCCAAACGCAGTGAATGAGACAAGAGGATTGTTAGTGGTCATGAGTCACTGGTCAAGTGAGAGACTAGAGGCTGGAGTCCTCCATGCGAGAGGGCGTATTCATATGTTACAGGAGAGATTGGCAGATCAGTGGGCGGTACCAATAGCCGTGGTACCTTTGAGGACAGAGAGGCCCGGCGAGAGGGGTCGACGATCACGATCATCACCTAGTTCGGGATGAGGCGTGAGGGTCTGAGTAAATGTTAGCAAGGTATAAGAATAAATAAGAGTACCGACCTGCGTGTCGATGATAGAGAAGATGTATTTGTTTAACATCTAAATAAAACGAGATATGTATGTTGATTTGAGTTATAATAATAAGAATGTTTTCGTTTTGACTTTCGGTGTTTTGAAAAAGGATAAAGAGGAATGTGATTAAATAGAAATACACAAAAATATTTATATTTACCACACATGATAGGTTATGGTAGGGGATGGTCGAGCTAACCTTGGGAGACCCCATGTCTCCGAAGTGCTGCCTACATAGCCCATTGCACAAAGCAAGGAGGGGCCTCAGACCGATGTAGTTCTCCCTTAGGATCAGGGAGAGGCGAATTCAGGCAATTTGGTACGGTTTAGGCAATTGGTTGGTTGGTAAAAATATTAAGATTAGTAAAGGTAAGGTTGATGGTGTTGGTAATGAATTGGTGATGTTGTAAAAGGTATAAGGGAAGCGAAAGTTAGCCTACCCAAGTAGAAGGGAATCATGTCCTGATTAAGATCAACACACAATCCTAGATGCGAGGCAAAGCGGAAAGAGTGCTCCGTAGATGAAGAGAGCTAAACAAACCACACCACGTAGAACGAGCTTGGAGCCCTAGGTACCGTGCATAGACGAGAAGTCAATAGGTGAAAAGAGTTGTATGATCACAATATATCGTGTGTGTACGTTACGTCCCTTGAGTCAAACAAATGGTGAGGTGAGGTGGATGATATAGCTGAGGTACAGAGAACTTATTACAAAGTGAGTGTTCTCGACGAAAGAGAACCTACCCTAAATAGACAAGTCCATGACTCAAAAGTTCTTTTCAATGAGGCTTTTATTTTATCAATGTAGACCGATCGATGCGGAAGTCTACAAGGGATATTGATTGTATTATTCTTGAGGTCTTCACGGCCGATCAATGCGAGAAGCTTCGATAAAGGCGACTGTATAGTCTGTCCTTCGAGGGAGCAAATATTTATAGTAGCAGAGATATGATTTTAATGCATAGCTGTCCTTCTGGGAGCAAATATATATAATAAAGAAAGAATAGTTCGCATATAGCTCGTCCTTCGAGGGAGCAATCTATATTTAATTTAGATGACTAGATGTTCTTTTGGCGTGAAGCATCTAGTTTAGTAGGAAGTTTGACTCAAGAAAATCCCATAAGAATACGGCTTATTTTAATACTTTGAAGTCATGGACTAGACTAAAAAGGGGAAGGCATCATCAAGGGGAGGTGAGAATCAAACTATGTGAGCTTGATTGTTATTATGAGGTGTAGGAAACAGAGTGTATGTAGTGGTAAGTGAGCTCAAGGGACGAGCACAGGTAGATAAGAAGTGATATAACACTAATTTCAACAGTAGAATGGTCGAAGATGCAAGGCATTATGGTTCAGCTCAGTTTACCATTGCTTAAGCTAAACGATAAGTACCGATCCATAGGTGTGAGTGATTATATAAGGCCCAATCCAATCGGGGAGCAAATTTTCCACGCTTGCTCTTTTCTAGTTTGGTTACATGTTGATTCTCTTTGAGGACAAGATCACCAACCTTAAAGGTACGCTCATGAAGTCGCTTATCATAAGCACGTTTAATGCGTTTTTGATAGATTTGAAGGTGATCAAGAGCTGTAAGACGGCGTTCACAAGAAGCTCCAATTGGGCTAACCGCTCTTGGCGGAAATCATCGCTGGTGAGAATATCCCAAGAGATATTCTAAGGGAGGGTATTTGTATTTCGAGAGGCAAAACAGCCTCTGCACCGTATACCAAAGAAAAGGTGTGGCATTAGTAGAGGTACGAATGCTAGTACGATAAGCCCAAAGGCAAAAAGGGATGTGATCGTGCCAATTTCTTCCGGATTCATCGACAACTTTCATGAGGATTTTGGTTAGTGTTTTATTAGAGGACTCGGCTTGCCCATTGGCTTGTGGATAGTAGGGTGATGAGAAGCTAAGTTTGATACCAAAGTTGTCGCAAAGGTCTCGCAACAACTTGTTTTTGAAAGATTTTCCATTATCTGTTATCAGGCGATGAGGAACACCAAAACGATGTATAATGTGGTGGTTAATGAACTCGACAATTTTTTTCTTTTTTTTGATTGAAATGAGTGGAATAGCCTCCACCCATTTTGTGTAATATTCGGTCGCTGTGATTATCCAACGGTGACGTTGTGAAGAGGTCGGGTGAATCTCACCAATAAGGTCTAAACCCCATTGTGAGAAGGGCCAAAGATCTCGAGCGACCTGGAGCGGGTGGCTAGGAGTATGTCAAGGTTGGCATGTTGTCGACACATAACACAACGCTTAACATATTCGTAGAGCAAATATTGAGAGTAGGCCAATAATAACCAAGGCGAAGGATTCGCTTGGCCACGGCAAGGCCGCTAAAATGTCCACCACAAATACCGTCATGGACCTCGCTGATGGTATGAGTGGCCTCCGCGCCGCTAGACAAATGAAGGAGGATGCCATCAAAGCCACGTTTATAGAGGAGTCCCCCCATGACAACATAACGCGAAACACTTTTAAGAAAAGCACGTTTGCCGTTACTAGTAAGGTCAGGTGGGAGGACAGAGATTGTAAGATAATCGTGAAATTGGTGGTACCAAGTATCCTCGCGAACTAGTAGACACAAAGATTTATCATACAAACTACCGGGGTCAATAGATGGGGCAAAAAGTTGCTGGACCACAACGAATAATTCGTAGAGTCAACAGGCAAGGGAATTTGCGAGGCTAGGCAAGCCATAGTGTCCGCAAATTTGTTAGTGGAGCGTGGAATGGTTTGATAGAATAGTGAGTAAATAAGGCTAGAAGTGAATCCACGTTGTGTTTGTATTTTTGAAGTTCCTCATTTTGCATCGGTAGACGCCCATAACTTGATTGACTACCAATCGAGAGTCACCAAAAATGTTGATAGATTTGATGCCTAAGTGTAACGCAACTGAGACCTGTAACAAGGGCCTCGTATTCCGCCGTATTATTAGTGCAAGGGAAATCGAGTCGGAATGAAAGAGGCATAGGTTCAAATCGAGAGGAATGAGAACAACGCCGGCTCCTCCGCCGCGCCTGGCATTTAGATCCATCAAGAAGAGGGTCATTGGGTACGACTCCTCCGTGAGGGAAAGAGTAGCGATGAGTTCGTTCGGGAAATGTGAAATTGGTAAATTGTTCCCCGGGTAAAGGAGCTTCCGCAAGTTGGTCTGCGATGGTTTGTCCTTTGATTGATTTCTGGTGGACAAACTCAAGGTCGAGGTCGGCGAGAAGCATGAGCCATCTGGCAATGCGTTGGTTCAGATGAGGTTTGGCATACATGTAATGGATGGGGTCTGTATTGGTGATGACGAAAGTCTTGTGATTTAGAAGGTAGTGTCGGAGTTTGGTGGCCACGAATGATAGGGCTAGGCATAACTTTTCTATATGTGTGTACCTAGTCTCATAGTCCACCAAAGTACGACTTATATAATAAACGGCTTGTTCGCGATTCTCAGAGTCACGATGTGCAAGCATGGCTCCTACAAACAAGTGGTCGGTGGCGGAAAGGTAAAGGTAGAAAGGGCGGTCGCCTTGGGGTGGGATAAGCACGGGTGGTCTGCAAGAGATAGGATTTGAGAGCTTCAAGGCTTGGTGACATTCTTCGCCCCATCGAATGCAATATCCTTTTTAAGGAGGTGATGGAAAGGTCGACATCGATCCGAGAGTCGGGAGATGAAACGTCGATAGATCGAGCTTACCTTGTAAACTACGCAATTGTTTGAGATTTTTGGGTGGGGGCATTTCTAGGATAGCTTTGACTTTAGATGGATCGACCTCAATGCCACGCAAAGAGACGAAGCCAAGAAGTTTTCCCAAAAGAACACCAAAGACACATTTCTTCGGTCAAGGCGATGTAATATTGTAACAAAGCATCAAAAATAATGGTTAAAACATCGAGATGTTCACTACGATGTTTAGACTTGCCGAGAAGATCGTCGACATAATCTTCAAGGATAGTGTGCATAATGTCATGAAAATGTAGGTCATAGCCCGCCGATAGGTAAAGCACCAAAGATTCTTAAGGCCAAATGGCATGACACGATAATGTAAGGTTCCCAAGGAGTTATGAAGGCAAGCTTTGTGTTGATCGGGCAGGGGCAACCAAAATTTGGTCAGATCCTCAAAAGCCATCCATGAGAGAGAGCATCTCATGACCTCGCAGCTAGATCAACAAGTTGGTCAATGCTAGGTAAGGGGAAGTCATCCTTAGGGCAAGCGAGGTTAAGATCCCGTAAACTGCAGGCATATCCGAAGTCCCCCTGCCGCTTTAGTGACAGTACGATGTTAGAAATCCATCGAGGATAGTCATAGGCAAGATGAAGGAAACAGAAAGGAGTCGCTGAGCTCCTCTTGACCAAGAGAGCAATGCGTGGATGCATTTTTCTCAATTTCGTTTGACTGGTTTGGAATCGGGGTTTAGGTGATGTTATGGACGGCAATGGTAGGATCAATTCCCGGCATGTCAGCCGTAAGACCATGCGAAAGCTTGGTCATGAGCACGAGAAAGGTAGTAAAGGCGGCTTGTTCTCGATGTGTTAAGGGATTGTCCAATCTTCACAATGTGAGGATCCTCCTCCGTGTGGATGTTGATTTCTATGGTAGATCTGCTCAAAGATGGTTTGGGTTTCGATGGTAAGGCTCGCTGAATATAAGAATCATCCGCGCCAAGGTAAGTGAGGATGGAGTCATCATCCCGGCATTCAACAACATTAATCAAAGGCGAAATCCTCTTCGATCATGTCCGGATACGTATGGGGAAGAGAAGATGGGTCCTCATTATCGCGCTGATAAGTGAGAGGACCTAAAGATAGCATTTATGAAAAAAAAAAAAAGTTAGGAGGGATGGATTCAGTGGTCTATAGATTCTCGTGGGTGATGATGGCAAAGTGGGTGATGATGGTTTGGTAGGGGCGACGCCTTCTTCTTCCAGATACAAATGACAGGAGGTGTCTCCTGTGTAGGTGTTTCGGGAAAACCGAGACCACTACGATCATTATGTTTACGGGTAGTCACGGAATGAGTGTATGTCGGCCTTGTTCGTAAAGGCCAAAACCAAAGCCTTCCACGCACAAATGAGTCAAGAAGGTGAGGGAGGGAAACGACGATTTGTCAAGTATTGAAAATCGATCGAAGGGAACCACACCAAGAGGAGGTTCAGTGGGTAATGGAGGATGCGCCAACACCCCCATACGTTAGGTTAGTGCGGCAATGGGGTGGTCCGTAAGAGATTACCTCCCCACGCGACGGTCGTAGGTGGGATGTGCATGTAATTGTCCGTACTCCCGCGGGTAGGGAAAGAACTAACGTTATATAGGCGGTACTCCCCAAACAGAAGGCGCCGAAAAAAACATCTACTAAGGGGTCCTGAGGTTGGAATGTTAGTCATGGGAAGGGAAGTGGTTTTTGCGATGGTGGTTTCATCACCAAGGCGTAGGCGCGGTTGAGGTGGATGGTTGAGGTACATTCAAGAGGATGGTCAGGGTTGAATGTATGGGTGTCTTGATTGGTATAAGCACATCGTTAGGGCGGTATAACATATCACAGGTTTTAAAGGGGGAGGGTCACTTTTACGGTGCAGGACTTCCCTCGTACTCAAATTTTATGCATCTATGTAATGTCGAGGGAACGCATCCCATGGCTCGGATCCAAGGACGACCCAAAGAATATATTATATCGAACTCTCCTCCAAGACATAGAAGAGTTCGGGTAAAGTACGTGGTCCTACCCGAATGTTGAGGATCACGGTGCCTAAGGTAGAAGTAATAGCGCATCATTGAATGACCGCAACATGATGGGGTTGGCACACATGCAACTAGAAGGGATATTCATTTGTTGGAAGGCTTTTCAAGAGATGATGTTTAGGCTAGCGCCCCACAATCATAACCCGACGTACTCAATGTCCCGACGTAAGCGAGATGAAAAGGGCAGGTCGTGGTCTTCTCGTACTCAAAGTCAACAATTTCATCTTCTTCGAGAAACCGACCGCAGCAGCTTTTGTTGTATAGAGACGTAGACGTGGTGGGGGAGATGGGGTTGTTTAGTGAGAGAAGCAACGTGATCGGGTGTTAGAATGGAGGCGACAGTGTGGGTTTCATTAGGTAAAACCTCTATCCTCAAGGATCTCAACGAGAGCTTGTCGATGAGATTCGTAAGTCCAATGAGATCATACAAAGGTCATTTTTACTGCGATCGGTGAAGTCGTTTAATCATATTTCGGTGGGCAATGCCATTAGAGACGGATAGGCGGGTCCGCGAATGACCACTTTAGGTGGTGGTGCAATCGGGATGTTCGACGAGAAAGAGATGCCGCAGTGTGTTTTCTTTTGCTTTCCCATTGTTTTTCTCGCCTCGAGTAGCGATGACACTAATCATATTAATCTCGTAGACCCGAGATGAGGAAGATGGTCGGGATAACTCATGGTCTTCAAGAGGTGGGGTCAGAATAATGATAGATCTTGGTGAGGCGGGACAGATGGTATAGAGAGGGAATGGAAACTAAAGGTCTCTCCCTTCGTAAGTTGTCTTTCTTAATCTTTCTATCCGGGAGAGGTGACTCGACGAAGGATGGTTTTTAGAGCTTTGCATCCCTCCACATCATGTCCCGTGTGCGGATAAGCGCAGATTTTAGACTCATCGTAACCCATAGGTCGGGGTTTAGACGGGTCATAAGGTCTAAGTGGAGGTAGGGAAATGGTCGCATTCTCCACCAACATAGCAAGGATTTTGGCGTAAGATCCTTTGAGTGGGTCAAAATCGGAAGAGGATGAGGGTATTGGTCAGTGGGGTTTTGGTAATGTTTGGGCATGATTGGGTTCGCACGGGTGGTGGTTTAGCCGAGGGGTGTTGATACGTGGTTTTCACTAAACGTGATTTCTTCGGCGCAGGCTATGTTGATGATGAGGCCGCAGATGATGTGGTATCGTAAAACAACCACGGGAAATAGGAGGACCGAAAACAAATCTTTTGATGATGGAATTTGTTTAGGGTCGATAGGTGGACAGATACGCGAGTGACGGTGTTGCTATACCCTGAATTTCTCGTATAGTGCGGAAGGCGAGGTTGTTTTGAAGAAAACGCAGGAGGTATGATATATTGATGTAAGGTAGAGGGATGGGGTCCCAATATGGAAGGTAGGTATGACGATGATGGTTTTGATTGTGATAGGGGCACGGATTGAGTTTGTCTCCTAGGTGGCGGGACGGATTTATTTTTGGATAGATCGAGTCGCTTAGGCGGGTGCGTTAGACTGGGCATTGGTGAGGTCCCAAGCGTAGGGGAAGATCTAGTTAAGTTGATAGAAGTGGACGGGGCATTTGGTAGAGGTGAGGGGGGTGAAGGTGAGAACAGGGGCATTTTAAGCTTCTGTAAACACTTCGGTATATGGTGGAGACATCAGATCACCATTTGCATTTGAGTAGAAAAAGGGGTACTCAAACGCTCCCATAGGGCCTCGTCTATCTTCTCGTGGAATGACAAATTTCTGTGTGTGATTTGTAATTTTGTACGGAAGAAAGGTGGGTTGTAATTCCACCACCGCGGGTGTGACACAGGGGTAGATGAGGCACCGTATCAATAGATGTTAAGAGGTCAACCGGTGTTGAAAAGATTTAGGCGATGAAGGACTAATAGGTAAGAGGGCGTGTTTGAGGGGGTCCGTCATGTTTAAAGAATGTGGTGATGTCAGTGTAAGAGATTTCTCGTCTAAGGATGTCAAAAGGAGTGGCGAGCCTTCCTCTTGTGCAGCAAGAGCGGTAGAAGGGGACGTTTGGGAAATAGATAAATTAGATAACATCCGCCTCACACCTTGTAGGGATGTGGTGTAAGAAGACTCATCGATGAGAAGAGAAGTCCGGCAGCTTAACTCTTCTATGGGTAAAGGAATGATTTCACTTTGGCTTGATGGTGGTGAAGGAGGTTCAGACTCTGTGTTGGTGGAGAGGCTTGATTCAAAAAAATTTTTCAATAGAGGCTTTTGGCCGAGAATCGAAGACTCGCATGGATCTCATGAACACTCTCCTCGCTAAGATATCTTGGTTTACGCATCATGGACGAGTGATTCGGGAATGGCTTGTTGAAAATTTTCAGATTTCGGTTACAGGGGCGTTAGGATTATCGAGGGTTATATCCCCATCAACCATTTCCCGCACTATGTTTTTCAACATCTTGCAGCTTTCATGACTATGTCCTTTACGCGGTGAAAGTTACAAAAGTCATTTTCTTTGTACTCAGAAGGTATTGCATGGTGGAGTCAAACCCAGAGTGAGGTTTAACAGGGGGCAAGGTGATAGCCCCACTTTGAGCAATTTCTCCAGATGACGCCATAAGTTTCTCCCAAGGGAGTGTAATTGGTGGGCTCGGCTTTGTACTTATAAGTGGTTTTCATGAGTATCGACGGTGTTTGAGATTTGACCATTACCGCGTGGACAGCTCCTTTGATTTAGAAGAAGTGGACGCGTGAGGAGTGGTGGTGTTTGGCTTGTTGGTAGAATCAGAGTTCGAAATTGGGGTTTTTGTTACGCAACCGCAATTTCTCTTCTTCTAAGGCTCGAATTTCTAGTTTCCGAGCCATGGTAAAGGCCTCGTCGAATGTGCGGAAAGTTTGAATTTGGAGGGTAGGGGAGATGTGCTTAGCGCAGGCCCGCGTAAATAGTTCGATAAGTTCGGTTTGAGGCAAGGCATACGTAAGTTGGTTGATAAGGCCCCGCCATCGTCCAACGAAATCTGCGATAGATTCGTCTTCAAATTGTCGGATGGCATAGAGGTCGGTGATAGATACTTTCTTGGCAATGTTAATGGAGAAATGATCCAAGAAAGATTGGGCTAGTTGGTTAAAAGAGAAGATCGAGTGCTGGGTTAAAGCACTGTACCACTCCAAGGCGGGTCCTGATAAGGACATGGGGAAGGTGCGGAGTAACAAGGCATCATCATGGGCAATCAAATAACAAGCATGTCTAAATGATCGCAAGTGTTGTTGAGGATCCTCTTTACTGTTAAAACGAGTAAATTTTGGCAACTCCCATTGAGGAGGATATGAATGAAGGGGGACAGAAGGGTGAATGGGCTCCCGACAAACTTGCTCGTATGTCAAGGCGCTACGACTTCCTGAAACAGAAGCCTCCAGGTTTTGCATTTTGTCCATCATTTGTTTGATGAAATCTGGTCGATGAGATGATGGTGCGGTCGATGAGAGGGCTGATGGTGCTAAGTGTTGATAAGGTATGGAGGATGTCCCATAACAAGGTGTCCCATATAAGGTGTTGAGGTTACCGGATACGTGTATGGGAATGAAAAGGTAGGCGGAGCTTGAGAAGGAAAGCTCGTGAATAGGTGGCAGAGAGTAAGTCATGAATGGAGTGGTCTCGAAAGAGAGATGAGGTAGGGGCAATGGTGGTAACGATACGTGGGGTCCAAGATTAACCAAAGGAAAGCTAATCGGGTCGTATGAACCTCTCAAGCCGCCGGATCGGGAGACGGGGCTAGAGATGCAGAAGTAAGGCAAGGTTATCGGGAGGAGTGGGAGCTAAATGAGCAGCTATACTAATAGGCATGCCAATAAGGAGCCGACCATCAAAGCGCGTACGGTCAAAAAGGGCATGAGACAAATAGTATCAGACAAATACTGGATTAGCATCCGTAAATTTGGCAAAGTCCTTGTCTCCTACAGAATTTGGGGATCTCACCGTGTCCGTAGGGTTCCCTATAGAATGTGAAGGGGGTGATTCAGGCAAAGACACAGAGCAGGCATGTGAAACCATGGCGGCGGCTTGCTTCCGAGTGATGACAACCATGGACAAGAACACACAGGAAAGTTTCAATCTATCAAGAACAAAAACAACCTCAGAATGATGAATTTGGCAAGTTGTTGTTTGTCGTGGGTGATGAAGACAGTAACCGATATCGGTTTACTAACCGGTGTCGGTCACAGAGCAAACGACGTCGGTCCCTTAACCGATGCCGGTGTCAAAAGTCTAGGATAAGAAGATATAAAAGGCTGCTAATTTGATTTTTAGCAACGTTGAGTATATTTATCAACTTATTGATCACAGAAGACAAAGTATGACAGAGAAAACAGAATTTGAAAACAAGCAAGATGCACACGCAAATCCAGAGACTAATCCTAGGGTTAATTTTAGTTATCGTGGGCTTATGCCTTTAGACGTAGAATGATGTCGGAATCCTAAACAACAAGACCTAGGGGAAATGTCAAGTTTGTTTTGGCTTATAAGGTTACCTCAATCGGGCGGAGGAATACCGCGGAAAAAGGGGGGATGTTTGAGCTGTTGTGTTAATGGTGAAGTGATTCGGTATGTGTTGTGCAGTGAAACTAGGGTTAATTTCCTGTCAATACCGTGGATATCACCCCCACGTGTACGACCTGTTACTTAATCTATGTTCACTAGAATTGAAGAACAACAAGCAGGAATGCAATGCATGTGTTTTAAACCCAAATCGAAAATTATGTTCGATGAAGCAAGAGAGATGACTTTCACTAATGCGAAACTAGGAAAGCAAGACAAATTCTTTACGAAATATATAACAAAAGCAAAAGAACAAAGAAATATGCTTCCTAAAATGAAAATAAGCAAGAGAAAGAAACCCAAAATGGGTCCCACCGGCATGCAAAATGTTTCACTTGGAATGTTTCGCTTCGGGGAATAGAGTTGCTTCTATCCTTTCATTCCTTTTAGAAACAGATGAGGTTAGGGTTAGGAGGAATACCTCGTTGAATGTCGAGATGGTGTGCGCGCATCGTAGAGAAAGATCAGCCGATCATGAAGAACTCCTTTTTGTCTTGAAGGACTACCTCGCAAATAAGAACACAAGACCACAAGATTTTGATTAAACAATAAATGAGGAACTCGCTTGGGCCCAGTGAAATATAAAACTTCCTTTCAAGGTGGTCAGCCTCTCGCTAATATGAATTAACACAAAAGACTGGCAAAATATCAATTAAATTGTTTCGTTGAACTGGGTAGGGAAAGGCTGGTTTTCTGGTTTTGATCGAGGAACCGATGCGCGGTTACTGATAACCGATGCCGATTACCGGTTATCGATAACCGATACCGGGGTGGGTTCTAGGATCTTCTTAGGTAGCTATGGTGTTTTGTAAGGCTGGTTTATGGATGATATTAGGAAATGGGATGATTAGAAGCAAAAGAATAACAGTTAGATGCAATGACACGTTGGGTAGTAGATTCAGAGACGGATTTAGGAGGACTGAAATTCACAGAGCATAAGAAATGTTATAACAGAGGACATGCAAGATATGACTTACTGGTTTTGGCGAAGATGCAAGTTGATATCCTCTACTGCAAGCACTTCTGGTTTCTTCCACTGCCTCTCGCTCTGTCAAGTGAAGATCTCGACTCGCTCTCGCTCGCAATGCTCTCTATTGATCCAAAATCCTTCGACTGATCTCCAAAATGAAATTCCGATCCGTTGTTTTGGTTTGGGGAGCCCATTTACAGGGAACCGATGGCGGTTGCGTAACCGACGGCGGTCGAGTAGGAACCGGCATCGGTAAGGAAAAAGTAGGCTATTTTTAGTAAAATAGCCCACCTTCCCCGCTTTTCTCCCGAGATGAGGTTAGGTTGCGAGAATGGGATGCCGGTCACAAGGGGTTGTAAGACACGAATTTGGTGTCTCTGACTCCATCTGGTCAAAAACCCATTCTCTAAGTTGTAGACCTTTTCCATCCATTTCCACTCATTTTCATCCATTTTATTCTTCCATCTCTTTCATTTTTCCCATTCCA
This sequence comes from Taxus wallichiana var. yunnanensis, assembly GCA_018340775.1. Taxonomy (NCBI): domain Eukaryota; kingdom Viridiplantae; phylum Streptophyta; class Pinopsida; order Cupressales; family Taxaceae; genus Taxus; species Taxus wallichiana. The sequence goes on along the minus strand of CM031243.1, from coordinate 633,054,057 downwards.
TGAGGTTGTGTAATCATGACTTCATTCCTTCATGGAACTCAACTGCATTAATCCACCTCCAACTTTCCCAACTCCTCTAAATCAGCATTATAATCAGATCTAGGACCATTATGCTTACCCATATGAGCGGGGTGAAAGTCAGTTTGGCCATGGATCTTATCAAGAACAAGGGGGTGCATAAAATGGTGACAACTATGTGGAGAATGCTGGTTTAATGGAGAAAATTAAAAAATGGAGGTGACATGGTTCACTCAAAGGGCATAGCACAAATGAAGGCATTCAAGATTGGTTGTAGGGAACCTTGTCCATGGGAAGGCCCTTTTCCAAGACATTATAGCTCTCAGGAGAAGCTTGGCTTCATGGTTGAAGTGTTGCCTCAACTTACATGGTGGATTGAGGACATTGAGGCTTATGAGAAAAGTGTGAGATAGCCTTGTAAATGGGTAAGTCCACCACCTCTTATCTCTTTATTTTCTCTTCCTCAGTATTTATCATTTAAGCATAATCGAGAGTCAATCCCCTCGGGTTGCTGCCCCAAGTGTTAGTTTCTCTACTCCATCCCCTGATCTTCCACCTCATCTCAGTTCTTCTACCCTTTTCCCTTCCAAACAGTCATCCCCTCCAAACAAACAGGAAGTTACACCTCCCTCCCCACCACAAAAAATTACAAATCTAGTTGAACTCCAACCTGTTACTCCTCTTGCTTTCCCAAGTCCATGTTGGGAAGATACTCAAGAATCTAGTCAAGGACAACAAGAAGAGGAGCCCAATAGAAAAGAAATAACAAACAATTTGATGAGTTGGGCTACTAAATTTGGGTTTACAAAGATCCCCTTGATGGTCAAGCCAATAGAGGAGGTCAAGGTTGAAGAGCCAGTGGTGGTTGAGGTTGAATTTGTAGTAGAGGAGGAGGACCATACAATTTCAAAGGCCCCAAGTGTGGAGTAGGCTATAGAAGAACCTTCAATTCTTCCTCCCACTTCATCCCCTTTGAGCTCTAATGTTGAAGAAGAGTTTGATATTTCAAACTTCATGTTTGAGGAAGAGGGAAACCATGGTGAGAAATTTTTAGATCAGGAGGACACCATGGAGGAGGTTGAGCACATGTAACAGGAAAACAATGAGGTAGATTATCTGTCTGACTTGGAGGATTTCTTTGATGGAGAAAATCCCATGGAGATCACATCATTTTCTCTTCCATCATCCATCTTCCAAGCATATGAGCTTGTTTCCATGAAGGAGGGAATTCAAGAGTAGAATCCTATGTCTCACAATGTATCTCTGGAACCAAGGTTGGAAGATATGAGTCTTCCATGTTCTTCACAAGAGAAGGAAGAAGAACAACCAGCTCCAAGCCCAGTTAAAAAGGAGCATATGGAGGTGACCAAGACAAATTCAAAGGCACTAAATCATGAGCCAATTGCACAAGAAAATACATCCCCCTCTCCCATTCAACCTCTCCAAAATTTTGATCTTTTGGAGGATCCTGAACTCATTAGCTTCATGTTTGAAGATGAAGCTTCATATGGTGAAGATAACGAAGATTTTAAGATCACCATGCAAAAGGGAGAGACCTTGCTATATGACAAGAAAGAGTTTTATTTCCTACCAGACTCAAAATAATGTTTTGATAAGAGGGAGCTAGTTGAAATTGCAATCTTTTCTCCCCCATCATTCATTCTTTAATCATAAGAGCCTGCTGACATGGAAGAGAGCGTGCAAGCACAACTTGTAGTTTGCAACATGCCTTCTAAATCAAAGTTGGAAGATTTTGATCTTCCAAAATTCACACCTATTATAGAGGAAGAGAAAGAGTATGAGGCTATTATTCCTCCCACACCATCCATCCATGAGGGTCAATAAGAATCATCCATTATTAGAGTTAGAGTTCAAAACCATGGGTAGATTCAAAGGACCATACCTTGCCCAATCAGATATTTGGCTTCATTGAAGCCAAGGTAGAAACCAAAACCAATCATGCCTACTTCAAGGCATGACTATGAGTATCAAAGCACTAAGGGTCACCATCAACACCTCGAGGATTCCAATGTAAATCACCTTGAGGATGTATTTTCCATTAATGTTGATACCTTGCTGATATGGGTGGAGGATCGGCTTAAATTCAATTTTTCATTCATATAGGTAGCCATATTTAGTGTCAAATCATTTGCATGGCTTCCTCTCTTGAGAAAGGGAAGCTACTTCTCCCATTATAGCAAGATTTGTTTATCCCCTTTTCTCTCTCTATTTTAGGATTAGGAGTAGACTTTATTTCTAGTAGAAGAAGTGCTTGTGCACACTCTACATGTCTCATTTAAGGCATGTATGATTTTGTCTTTGTACATAAGTTTTGTTCATATTGCTCCAAAGCTAATGAGGCTAGGCCCTTCACTATTCATGGTAGAAGACTCATAGTTTCCTGTAACATTTGAATATTTCAAAATAAAACAAATGTTAGAGAAACTAAAGCCATTTTCAAAAAATTCCATTCAGGACAAATGAAATCCCAGTCAAAAAATTTTATACTCTTAGAAGCCTTATTTAAATATTTCTTATGAAAATTAAGAGTGTTGACGTGCGTGCAGTTCAAGTTCACTAAGAACAAGCATTCAGTATGGCAACGCTTAGGGATCAGATTTTCAAAGAAAAAGGATTAGTTTGATGCTATTATTCTTGACTCCATGCCCAATGGATGCTTTAAGGCTCTTGGTCCCTTTTCTAGCAGAAGATTCCCCTGTGAGTCACAAAATTACTATCCATATTTTTCCCAGGTAAAATTGGTCATCCACAACCCCACACAACAAAAACCAGATAAATCACATTCAAATCCTATAATCGGGCAATAAAAGGAATCTATAATGGAGTGGCGAGGCTTACGAAAAATCAAACAACCCCGTGTAAGAAGAAATTCAAGAAACAGCTTTGTCGAGTGAACCCGTGATTCAAATCTTGTAAACAGATTACCGAAGGGCTCAAAAATGGAATAATAGGGTCAAGGTAGGAGGTCGAGCAGTGTCAAAAGAACTAGAGGCTCAAAGGAAAAGAAATGGTGAAGATTCAAAGTCTTTGGGCTTCACAAATGGTTTAGAATGGGCCCAAAAATGACTAAGTATGGAGGAGACAGCGGAGGGAGCCAAGTGTCCAAATGGCACACCTCCAAAGATTAAATCCAAAGGGGTAGACCCAAATGAGCACCAAGCTTCCATGCATCCAGAGCCCCAAAAATTTGCACTAGCTATTGAAAATTCTTTGACTTAGTAGAGGGTGCCAAGTGTCTTAACGACACACATTCAAAAGTGAGATCCAGGCCAAAGATTCAAACTTGCACCAGCCCTCCACGTAGAAAATGATCAATAGAGGTCAAAAAGGAGAGTAGGCCCAAAATGACTAAGTATAGAGTGTAGGCGGAAGGCACCAAGTGTCAACCCAACACTCCTTCAAAGGAAAAATCCTGAGTAGGTTTTTTAGTGAGCGCAGAGCCTCCACCTATCTCGGTTTTATAAAGGGACAGGGTCAGGTTGAATATTCAAAGCATTGAGACAGGCCATGGAGGGTGCCAAGTGTCAACACAGTGCTATTTCAAGAGAAAAATTAAGGGAAGGTTTACAAACAAGCACCAGACCTCCATGTGCACCTTGTATGGACAAACTCTTTAAAATATTGCGCACCCATGATCCAAATATTAAAATGGCCATAAATTTTGACTAGAGACTCAGATTTGGGTGGGAGAAGAATTTTTGGAAATGTCTCGACACTGTCTATGCCATGGAAACATAAAATATCATTCTTAATAGGATTTTGTGGGTGAAAAATGGGAAAATGTATTCTAGTCCATTAATACAGAGCCTAATTTCTCCAACTACCAGATCTGATTCGATTTGATCCGTCGGGAACCAGACATGATAGATTTGGGGTGGATTTGAGAAAGGCATTGATTGATAGTGGTTGATCTTTCAAAGTAGGATTCAATGTGTATCTCTAGGTGGTTGAAGCAGGATTCTAATTTTCCCTCTTCTCTCTCTTATTATTCTTATATATTATAATGAAGGGGCATATTCAAAGGGTTGGTCATTGTTTCTCCTCTGCCCCCCTCTCTTTCTTCCTTAGGGTAGAACATGGATTCTAAGCCTCCTCCCATGGATTTGTAATGGTGTTTTCTTGCCTCTTTCCCACTGATGATGTACTGTGTAACATTTTGGAGCAATAAAATATGTTTCATGATGCATTTGTCCATCCTTAGCTTATTTTGTTGTCTCTTCTTACCTCTCATCATTACAGGGTATACTGTGCATATTCTAATGTTCATTATAGGTCATGGGAGCTGTGTTTAATGGGTTTCAAAGTGGTGTCTGTGTGAAATCTATCTCTGGTCCATGGTGTATTTTTCCACCCTCTCCTCTGCTCACCTCTCTCCACTTTAGGAGGTTATGTCTATGATTCAATCACTTCCTTTTCTAGTGTATCACCGCTTAGTGTAGGATCTCTCTCTCTCTCTCTCTCTCTCTCTCTCTCTCTCTCTCTCCCCCCTTGGAATGGTTAAATTAGGATAGAATAGGTTCTTCCCGTATTGGAGTAGCTTGTGGCGGAGGTAAAATAGGAAGCAAGAACCAGATTTCTCTAGAGATGTCCATCTCAAGTTTTACAAGTCCCATAGCTTGAGAGATGGTCCCATGTTGTGTAATCACGCCAAATTTCCCACTTCACACCTAGGCCATTCAGGGTGCTATGATTCCACACTAATAGAAATAAAAATGATGTCAATGATGATAGATTCTGCCTCTGATAAATCTCGTTGATCCTTCCAGATGACTCGATGAAGCAATCTAATTCAATGAACTAGGAATCTCGAACCCATTGCACACACTGAGAAACTTCCTTTGGATGACATGTTAACACCATGGAACTAAGTGTTTAAAAACACTTTCGAATGACTCATTTAGTGGCCATGAGTATCACTCATGAAGATCCTCCTCTAAAGGGACTGGAGCCTTGGAACAAATCTTGTCCTAACTCCCTATAATGTTGTCGTACTTCTCGGTTGATTCGGACATGATCCTGATGAAGCATCTTATGAATGATATGATGGTGTCAACTATGAATTCCACCTCCCGCATACCAATTGAAGCATGAAATGAGTGTCGAAAGACACTATTGACATCCTCACTGTCACCTACTCTTACATAGTATGATGATAGAGACTGCACTTTTTCTATCTCTTACTTGAAAGTGAAAGGTTGTGTCGGCTTATGCCCTATCCATTTATGCTTCATGATTTCTTCAGAAAAAGTAACTTACTATTTTTAGTAAGTATGAAAAATCAGCTACCTCGAACCTCAACTAGATGTTACAACTCATATTTCCCTTTCTCCCTACATTCCTCTCACCTTTTGGATCAATTTTCTATTTTTGGAAGGTGCTCATGGGACCACTTAATATTTTTAGTAAGTGCCAAAATTGGACAAAAATGCCCGTTCTAACAAATTCTCAAATGCAGTGCATCTTCTATGTTCGGCGTCCCCCTCGTAGGTTCTTTTGTTGATGAATTTCCTAAAATAGCAGTCCCATATGTAGAAGACCTATTATTTTTAGAAAGTGGGATTCTAGAGGTCGGATTGACATAGATCAAAGTTTTCTGATATTGGTTTTTTCCCAATATCTCCCCTCTGAAATCTTAGACCTACCCGCTCAATAGTTTAGGAGATTTTAAACTTTTAAATTTATGACCTGACGGCACTTCTGGACATGGCAGCCATTAATGGACCTCAAAAATTGTAGGTCTGGTTTTCTCCTCTATTTGCGATGGAAATCACATTTTTGATATGTTTTTTTACTTCTTGTGCTTCCAATGAAATCTTGTTTCGATCCGACTGTCGGTTTGACAAGAAATCAAGTTTTTTTCTCCATTGGGCGGAAAGAGGATTTCTTCACTGTGAATGTTTTATGCCACAAGAGGAGGGTATGAAGGTTTTTTTGAGATTTTTTTATAGAGGAATGAATAGAAAAAATGGTTCGTCAATCCATGCATCCGTTTGTAATATTTCTTCAAAATTTGATTTTACGGCAATGGGGATTTTCACTATTCTTCTTCTTTGTTCTTCGTTTCTTCTCCTTAGTTTGATGAAATATTCTTCGATACATGTGTATCACCATGGGAAGTATTATTTTATTTCTTTTTGGATCTAGTTTGAGCTTTGACAATGGTGGAATGGTGGTAGGAAGTTGCAGAGGAATTTGTAGAGGAAGCTATGCATGGGAATGTTAGATGTTAGAAGTTAGAAGTAGGAGGGATATTTAAAAATTTGAAAATTTCAAAGGCATGGAGAGAGGTGAATTTTAATTTCCTTATGTCCCTCACCTAAAATGGATGTGAGGGACATCAATTTTCACAGTGTGCCTCAGCTTGACACGTGGCGGAGATCCAATAATAGGGGATTAAAGCCAAAAAAGTATCTTTAAAGCACTATGGGTAGGTAATTGGTCACTTGAGGGACCTTGAGGCATCATGGAAGAGATAGGTACATTTTTCCAACCTTGATTTCCCTCACCTAAAATTTACATGAGGATATCATTTTCCATGACACATCAGGTGATGACACGTGGCGTGAATCGACGGTTGAGAATGAAGGTTTGGAAAGCACCCAGGGTTGAAATTTTCTCTTGAAGAGATCACATGGCTCACCAGGATTCTCCTTAGGGATGGGCACATTTTTTCATGTCTTATGTCCCTCACCTCAAATGGACATGAGGCACATCAATTTGCATGGTGCACTGCAAGCGATGACATGTTGCGCAGCTTATCCAACATTGAAGGATTTGAGCTCCCAAGGCACCTTAGGGGATAAATTAGCGATCATGGAGGTTCCGTGAGGGTCCGAGAGGGATTATGGGGGCTATGTTCATGTTTCCAACCTTGATTTCCTTGACCTTGAGGGACATAAAATTGTTTCAGGCTCCTAGAGCTAACACGTGTCCTTCCAAAATTTGACTAATTCCCAAACTCACTCCAAGAGGGAAACTTGAAATGGCGATAACTTGAGATCTCGATGGAATTTTTTGATGAAATTGTATATGATCTTGACTATAAATGGCCTTCTAAATCCAATGGTGGGGTATAAGATCTTGATTCCTCCATTTGATCCCCAAAGAAAATTTGTATTTACGATCTGGTACTCCACATATGCATGAGAAAAACTTCTTGCAAACCCATTGCGCCAAAGTATTGTGAAAAAAATAATTCTATTGTATTGTAGGTATTTTAATTCCCTTTTTGAAAATGTTTCATTTTTCTCCTAACTCCATCTGGAGCTCTTGGAATCACCTTCGAAAGCTCAACAGTTGTTTTGGCATGTGCACTGCCTAGGCCTGTGAACCCTGATTTTAGTGAATCTATCCCAACTTCTCTAGATCCTTCCTGAACCTTTCTAAATCAAATCCATGATGTTCCTAGGTCTTTGATTCACCTCCATGTCTGGTTCATCTTTTCTTTTCTGATCCATGGGGTTTCTCCAGTCCTAGGAAGGCCAATGATAGCCCTTCCCACAACTTCCCAAAGTTTGCATTTTTCAATGAACTCCTAAAATCACCTAGGGGAATGAATTAACACAAATTGGGAGGTTATTGGACTGACTGGGTAGACCCAGGGTGCCTTTGAATGATAAAATGTGAAACTTTCTATACGAGGTATCGTTGTCATGCTTAGAAATTGTCAATTTCCCTATTTCACATTTGCACGACAACATATATATGTTTCCATTGTTTTAATTTCATAATTGAAAAATTTAAGGTTGACCCATAAGTGAAAAATATTACCAAAAGATAAAAGAGACCAAAAATATTGTGTAAATTTAAGAAAGGATCGGGAGTTCCCAATATGAACAGAGCACACCTAGGCACTTATGTCCAAATTGGGTACCATTGTCTGCAGCCAAAAATATAAATTAGTTAGGTTCCTTCAGGATATAATGTGTGTAAGACCAAAGAGAAAACAAGAAACAAATAAAAGAGGCCAAATATAGTTGTCAACCACTAGTTTTCTTGCTTAGGAATCATATATACATTAGTATGCTTTTGGACCTAGAAATGTACCCAAGTGTGTGATTTTTGTTTGTCATGGAATATATGGCTCGTATAGAGATATTCAAGAATGGAGGAAGTATATAGAGGTCATTTACAAAGCATATGATATGTTCTTGTGTTTTGTTGAAGGATTTGTGCACCCAAGATGCTCAACGTGGCTTGTTATAGAGTAGAACTAATGTTTTAGGCCTTATTGAGATCTAATGGTGTTTTAGGCCTAATGGAATTGCTTTTGTCCTAAAGGAATTTATGATGTGATTTCTTCATGTTTTTATTATTCTCTTTGAGCTTTTTCATGGCCGACCTAAGTGGTTTTAGACCGACTTAGTTGATGATTTTTTCAAGTGACATTTATATAAGCAATGCAGATTTAAACATAGGTGTTGGTTATGAAATGAGAAATCTATAAGGGGTTGAGAGACGTGTAAGAGGTTTTTAAGATTGTGAATATTGTACCTATGTTGAATATATAAATTTGTCATCTTATAAAGGGCATTCATCCATGCCTATGTGAAGGTGAAGAAGAGTGAAGAGAAAAGGAGCAAACCATGGCAGTTTGATATGTGACTAAGAGAAGAATAATAGTGAGAGTGTCATCATTAGTTGATCGAAACAAAAATAAGGTGAAAAAAATTTAGAGGTTTTTGAGTTGGTATTGAGTCTTCCTTACAGTTTTGTGCTTTCTAAAACCTAAGGGTTGGTGCTCCTTGTGGATTTGGTGCTTCACTAAATCTAGGGGAGTTGTAGTTTCCTTGAAAGTTGGTTTTAGCTAAAGTAAAGTGGGTGCTTGACAAATTATGGTTTGGTGCTCCTTGTGCTTTTGGTGCTTCACTAAATCTCAATTCTTGTTAATACAAAGATCAGTGGGTTTTCTTCCCTTTGAGGGTTTCCCACATACGTTTTGTGTTCATGTGTGTTATTTATTGTTTCATGCTCATGTGGAAGGTTGGTATAATGCTTTGATGGTTTGACATTTATTGTATAATGATGGTTTATTGAATGGTTCATACAAGCTAATTTAAAGTAAAGATAATTGAAGTAAAATTTTAAAGACATTAATTCACCCCCTCCCTAGTGATTGTGCTTCTAACAATTAGTATCGAAAAGGTCCTTTGGAGCAAGTATAATAGCTTAAAGGTGATCCTAGAAGCACAAGATGGCTACGCATTTGAGATATGATTTCAAAGCTCTTATGGAATATCCTTGTAGGATTTTTGTATCTTGTTTCATGAGATTTTGTTTCAAAAGGATTTTTAATAATAATGAAGGCAAAAGTGACATCGGTCCATCTAAGATAAATGATGACAATCATTGCAATGAAACTCTACTCATGGCCAAAGAAATAGGTTGTGATTATTTGAACAATCTCATGGAAGAATAAAAAGATGAATAGTTAGAAGTGGACTTAGAATCAAAGTTGGTGAGTGCTATAGATGAGTTGAAGACTCAAAGAAAGAAGAATCGAAGTTGAAAGAATTGATCAAATATTATGAAGAGAAAATCTATAGCATAACTAATGAACATGATGAAATCATCAAAAGGATAGAATCTTAGGTTGATATTTTGAATGCATGTCTCAAAACCAAAGAAGAAGAATGCATTAAGTTCAAATCAAAAATAGATTCCTAACAATACAATTGGATCAAGTAACTAGCAATATGAATACCTTTGAGAGATTTAACAAAAGCATTGATTTTTAGTGACATATTAAGTAGTTTTCAAATTAATATAGGAATTTTTAATGGTGAAATTAATATAGGACATATCATGATTAATGGTGATAATACCCCCTATGAGCTATGGAAAGAGAACCCTGTAAATGTGAAGCACTTTAAAGTGTTTGGGAGCAAGTGTTACATCAAAAGAGATGAATATGACCTAGGAAATTTTGATTCAAGATCTTATGAGGGCATATTCATAGGATATTTAGCAATCATCTCATCTTATAGATCTTATGCTACAACAAGATATTGCAAAATATAGTTGAGAGAACCAATGTGAATTTTGATGAGACTTTCTCCAAGAAGTCACATGTTCATAATTTTGAGTCTAGAATGAAGAAAAAAATAGCTAAGATAGATAAAGAAGAAGAAGCGAGAATAAAGAGAAGATACAAAATTTAGTCTAAGGAAGATTGAGAAAGATCATACGAGACACAAATTTTTGGCAAGAAGAATGTAGGAGTGTATACAAGAAGGAAGATGGTAAGTAACTCTAGAATGTAAATGTTTCTCTTTTGTCTAAAATTAAACCTGAAACCTTCTTAGAAGCAAGTGAAGACAAGTTTTGGGTAAGTTCCATGAATGAAGAGTTATACTAGATAGAAAGGAATGAGACTTGGGAGCTAGTTCTTAGGCCTAAAGACAAGAATGTCATAGGAACAAAATGGGTGTTTAGAAACAAGCTAAATGAAAATGGAGAAGTCACTAGGAAAAAATCCAAATTGGTCTACAAAGGATATGCTCAAGTAAAAGGATTTGATTTTGAAGATACATGTTGGGTTGATGAATTACAGCCTAAGTATTGAAGGCACACAAGGTTGGGGGGCACGAACATGGGGCATGTAGGTACGTGTGGAAGTATAGAAGAAATGGGATAGAGTGTTGAGAATGTTTTGAAAAGAAGACTTGGAGACAAATAAAGGCTATTTTGGGATGAGTGGAAGATCAAGTGACATGCAGTGTTTTGAGCTAATAATAGGATCTGAACTAGGAGTTAACTATAGGAGATCTATTATTAGAAGAGCTTGCATGCTTTTGTATTTATTTTATAGAAGTGCATGGCTATTCTTAGCATGCATCCTATTTTGAGGATGCTTAGGCAGTGAAGGAAAGTCCCCACTCCTATATATGTATTGATTTATATGGTTTAAAGGATATTACTCCATAAATTCTTTTAAGTTTATGTTGTTTGTTTATGAGCCAACATGACCTTTGATGATACTCTTATATATGCATTCAACTTCTATGTTTTTCAGTGATTAATACAATTAATATATGTGGTTGGATAATGGTTATTGATATATATGTTTCTAGATCTTGTATGGTAGATATGATCTTGGTTCTTGTTAGGTCATTCTTGCATATGGTTGTGATTTGGTTTTTTTTATGCTTTACTTTTTAATGGTTATTATGGATCTAGTTTGTATGTGTGTTTATCATGCTAAATCCTTAAAAAATCTACCATAAAAGAGGGACATGGTACCCTTTCATGCTTGGTGAGCAATCATGTCTTCCTGAGTGATGTGTTAGCACTCCTTGGGCTATTTGGTAAAATAAAAGACTACATTTTGTTTTTTTGTTGGGACCTCTTTTCAAGTTATTTCAAGGATGTTGCATGATGAAGACATATCGGTTGACTTTGGCCAGTATTGAGGATTAGGTAGAGAATTTAGAGGAAGAGTTTTCTCACATATTTAACACTTGGACCTGAATTTAATGCACGCATGTGGGTTGAACAAAATCTGTATCATGAGATCTATGAGACATTCTTTTCTTATTTCCATATAGAGTTGTACAAGTGGTTGGTAGCATATGCATCGAAGATAAATTACTTGTTTGGACGTAGGCGACTACCAAAATTTACATAATGTCAATCTGACTTGGACACGTGTTGTAGATCATTGGTGGAGTGGTGTTTTGTAGAGTTACACCTTGGAGTACGTTGTTTTTACTTATTCTTGTCCAGAGGTTATTGATTTCCAGTTCTTGCGTGAACCCAAAGGATCTTATTTGTGTGTTATCCCTTTAGCGATTAAGATCTTGATTGTAAATTTGGATTTAGAGGCATAACCTATGACTAGCTAAATCCCACCATTTGGGGGAAGGAGTAGGCATGGTGAAATATTTTTGACCTAGCGATAGAGAGGAAGAGAGAAGAAAGGTGTCTTCATTTTAATGAATTGCATGAGAAGGACTTGTCGGAGTAGTGTGATGTCGTGGAATGAATGGTGTTGTGGAGAGATATGTCTCATGAAATATTTGGGGCTCATGTGGAAGATGTGGAGCTAGAGCATCTCGTACTCCCCCATTTTGGAAATCATGGTAGAGAACACTATATGGCTTCGATGAGAGTGCATATGAGGAAGAACGGCTAAGAGCCACAAGTGTGTATCTGATCCCACCTAAAAACCTAACCCTTGCTCTTGGTGTTTTAGTTTTTGAGACAATTATTGAAAATCAAGCTAGTATAGGTGCTTCAAGATGGCAATAGGTAGATTTCATTTCCCATTAATTTCAAGAGATAATCAAATAGCATATTCATCTATGGTGGAGAAGACATCATCTTTTTTATTTGGGGGTCCAATTGGAGGCATATTTTTGGCATGTCATCGGCATTGAACTTGGGCACGTAGAATGTTGGTACCAAATCTAGGAGTAGCAAAACTTTACAACCCATGGGAGTTTAACTTAGTACAATTTGTTGGAACACAAGGAATCACATCCTCTATTCTGTTTCCCGCTATGGGAGGAGGATAAAGTGGTTCAAGATCTAGTGGATATGGTGGTTCTAGAGGAGGGGAATACGGGGAGGTAATATAGGCTCTGGATCCGGTGGGCACAGCTTTACACCAACCCCAACAAGTTTATTACGATATGTCTCTTCACCTACTAGAATACAAAGGAATTGAAGATGCAATTGAGCATGTACACATGTGTGAGATACTATGGTGTGCTAAGGGGATCATATCCCCTAAGTGTAAGAAAATTGAGTTTCCTACTACTTTGCAAGGGTGTCGGCATAGTTGTTAGTGCAGGAAGTATGATCCAAACCAAACTTGTGTATACTATACCATGTTGCATGATGATTTCTTAGTTGAGCTCCATATACCTAAGTTTGAATAGAATAGCATTAGTGTGCTAAAGGACATTACGCAGGGCATGGCTAAGAGCGTAAGGGAGTATGATGCATGTTTTAAAACTTCATCATAAAATTTGTCTTATGATATTCACCCTAGAGTCAACATGCTCAATGGTTTTTTGGAGGTTTGATCCCACCTTTTAGAAGGGCGCTCTCACACAATACTTTCATATATCCACACGAGGTATTTGAGGTAGCTCTACATGCTAAAGAAGTTGGGAGTTTAGACACTTTGAGAGTTAGCCCAATTTTTTAAGCTCATATTGCCTCTATGGCAAAATAGTTAGAAAAGTTGTCAGCTAATTCAGCCCAAGAGACATGCAAAGTGGTATTTAGTGTATAGATTGTGAGGTAGAAGGACATACTAAGGATAGTTTCCCTCATTAATCGGTGTTTTCCATGTTTTTATCTTTTGTGAGATATTTCATTTGGATCATGATTTAAGCAGGTTTTGCTGTTGTAGCATGTGGTAAGTAAGAAAGTGTCTTATTATTGTAATATTTGTAAGTTTACCACTCATGATATAAAGAATCACATATTGATTGATCATATTCATGATGCCATTGAAACTGGTTTACGTCAAACTAGTGTTACAAACAATTCTAAGGAATAAGGTGAAAATAATAACATAATCACAATGAATGGTGCTCTAATGGAGGTGGTAGATGTAGAGGTTATTTTGGAGGATTCAAAGGTCAAGGTTGTGGCAATGGAAGAGGTGAATTCCATGAGGAACATGTTATACATCTAGATCCACTCGATCATTATAGCCATGATTTCCCTTAGAATATTATTTACTCTTGGTGTGGAAAGAATCACAAGTTTGAGGAATTCTTGTATTTGTATGAGCATATGAGAAAGCAGCACAAGAAGGATAAGGGTGCAGGAATGGTTAGAGTATAGCATACTATGGAAGATTAGTGGATGTCAAAGTTATCACCTGACCCTGAGATAATACTTATGTTGGTGACTACACGTACAAAGGTGGTGCACGTGCATGAGACCCCGAATCGAAACCTATCATTACAAAATAGGAGGTATTACATGCAAAGTATCTAGATCCTACTTGTCAAAAGGAAGTTTATCAGGAAACTATGGAGGTTATTATAAACTTACAAGGTGAGGTAAAATTCTTCAAAGAGTAGTTGTAGAAGCTGGAGCAGGATAAGGTAGTTGAGCTTCCTCAAAAATATGTTTATTACTTGAAGGATTTTTGTAAGTTTTACGCTAAGAAAACATCATTACTTTGTTAAGGGAATGGTTATGAGAGAAGATATTGTATGTTGGAGTTGAGTGTGAGAGATAGATATTACATGCAAACTTACCTCCTCATAGTCTTGATTATGAAAAATAGATCACTCTTAATGCAGTTGTTGATGGATGGATGCAGAGTAACATATTGATTGATATAGGTGCAAAAGTTAATGTAATCACTTTGGACACATGGAATCAAATGGGGAGGCCACCATTACAACCATGTTTAAATGTGTTGTATTTAGAAAATAGGACTAATGCCATTTGGAGTATTAAAGGATGCCATTATTACTATATAAAGGGCCAAGTTTACTAGGGACTTTGAAGTCTTGGTGCTTACAGTAGATATTTTCCCAACTTTACTTAGGCACCCTTGGTGTTAGGAGAACAATGTTGATTTGTATTTCAATAAAGGTTACATCAATTTTGAGAACAAAGAGGAGCATGTGATCATTCCTTTAACAGATGGAAAAGCTAGACCTTATGTAGAACCTTTGAGTAAAGAATATTTGAATAGAATTTATGTGCGCACCATTAGAGACCCTGAAGTGCTTGAGCCATCAAAGGAAGTAGTTATTCAATGGGATTATATACAGTGTATGATGATACAACAAGTATTACTTGTGACAAATAGGTGCATGTGACTTATGAGATGGTTGGGTGTGAGATGAAGAGTGTATTCACCGGCATAAGTAGGTCGTGTTGTGTTATACATTTAGGCGAAACCAGGCACTAAGTTACATTGGCGAAGGAAATCATGATGTATTTCTATGTGCTATGGAATCCCAGTGGAAGGATCAAGTGGAGAGAAGGAATATGTTGATATATACCTTGTGTGGGGTAGTAGTGTGTTGATGGACTACACATAGAGATAGTCTTTTAGGCTCAAGAGAAGTGAGAATCACTTTCTCTACTATATTTTTCATATCAATGCACCTACCAAGACATGTAAATTTTATGGGAAGTATTCTGCTTCACACCACATTTAGAGTGTGAGAGACTTTAGAAAGAGGGGCAGGAGGCCTTACCACCTTCACTATGGGTACACAAGTTCTACTTCACTTTGTATGGCTACACATGCACATGGTATGTTTATGTGGAGTTGAATAGAGAAAAAAGGAACTGGTAAGAGTTGATTGTGGGTATGATTCATACCTTTGACTATTTTTCCACTAAACCTCCAGTGAATGAGGCCTTACAAATTATGAAGCACTTGACTGAGAGATAGTGAAAAGGATGAGGAGCTTATTCAGAAACTACTAGGTGAGTTAGATATGGAGGCACACTTTGGATAAGGAGAGACAGATGAATATCAGCTTGGGTGCACTTGGTCGAAAAAATAAAAGGGTAAAATGGTCTACATGATTAATGATGAGGAAGTGGAAAATCTAGATGTTTATCATATTGTGGGTATGTGTGAGGTCTTAGATAGTGTAGATGAGAAGGCATGTGCATATCATGAGCCTATGAAAAAAAATAAGGTCAATATTGGGACATATACAAAACCTAAGGAGGCCATCATTAGTGATTACTGGTCTAACTTAGAGGTTACAAAAATAATTGAGTTGTTGCATGGCTTTTAGGATTTATTTCCTATAGGCTATCATAATTTGAAAGGGGTACATCACTCTTTGGGAAAGATGAGGATCAATTTAAAGGAAGGTGTGTGCCCAGTTAGGAAGAGGCCTTATAGGATGAATCATAATCTACACGTCAAGGTAAAGGAATATATTGATAAGGTGCTGAAGTTTGGAATCATTGAGCCCATTACAGAGTCAGGATGGGTTCTCCCTATGGTGATAAACATAAAAAAATATGGAAGGATAAGGATCTATGTGGATTATATGAAATTAAATCTTTCTTGTGTAATAAATCCCTTTCCCACACCATTTACAGAGGAGATTCTGGAAGGTGTTGTAGGGTGCGAAATATACTCCTTCACTGATGAATTTTCTGGATATCATCAGGTGTGCATTTCTAAAGAAGATGGGGAAAAAACTTTCACCACTAAGTGGGGAAGTTTTACATACAAAGTTATGCATTTTGGATTGAAGAATGTGCCTATAGTATTTTCATGCATTGTTGTGCAAGCATTTTAGGAATTCATTCATAATTTATTACAGTTTACTTAGATGATTGGACAGTTTATGGGCTGGTAAAAGATCATTGTGATAATTTAAAACTTATGTTTGAAAGGTGTCGAAGTTGAGCATCTCCTTAAACATTAAGTAGCATTTTTTTACTACACCCTTTGGGACTTTTTGGGACATATTATCTTTAAAGAAGGCTTGTTGGTAGATCTTGCTAAGTTTTTTATTTTGGGCTTAGAGGAACCTATTACCAAAATCAAGGTACGTGGATTCTTGGGGCACACAAGTTATTACAAGAAGTTTATCAAAGTTTATGCTATGATTACCACACCCTTAGAGAAATTATTGAAGAGTAAGGGAAATTTACTTTGGGGTGAAGCACAACAACGCACATTTGAGACATTGAAGGAAAGGCTTACTTTTGCACCTATTTTGCACTTTCCTTTATGGACTAAACCATTTCATGTACATGTGGATTCCTCTTGAATGGCCATCGGTGTAGTATTATCCCACATTGGAGAAGGTATTGTTGATCATCCTATTTTCTTTGCAAGCAAGAAATTGACACCAACTAAACAAAATTATACAACTACAAAGTGTGAGTGTTGTCCATGATTTACGCACTGCATAAGTTTTGACAATAATTGTTGTAAATTTCTTTAATTTTCTATACATATCACATGGCACTTAAGTATTTAGTGAACAATCACATTTTTCAGGTGTGCATATGCCGTTGGATTATGTTGTTCCAATAATTTGACTTTACAGTAGTGGTAAATCCAGGAAAGAGTAACTCAGTCCCGATCATTTATTGAGGATTAATTTAGGTGAGGACGACAGAGCATCGAGGACATAGTGATTTATGCAAAAACTATTTATATTAAGTCATATGCCCTCGACTTAGAGAACGTTGTTTTATTCTTGAGTACATGTGTGGCACCCAAGGAATGAAGGCTTTGGAGAAGAAATAACTTGTTATACGTGTCGTGCCTTACATGTTAATTAGTGGAGATTTATACAAGTTAGGTTGGGATGATTTTTATGTTGGTGTGTACTGGAGCATGAGTGTACTACCATTATGGAGGAAGCTCATGGTGGAATTGTAGGTGGCCATTATGTAGGAAATTCTACCATGTGCAAGATTCTATTAGCAAGCCTTTGGTGGGAAATGATTTATAAGGATTGTATATAATATTGTAAGGCTTGTGACCATTATCAATTCCTTAGAAATTCGACGGCATAGAGATGATATGCCTTTAAGGCCTATTGCTAGTGCAGAACCTTTTAAAAAGTGGGCAATTGACTTTTTGGGTCATATCTCCCCACGCACGCGCGAGGACTAGATCACGCTACATTATAACTTATACATGGTATCTTACAAGGTGGGAAGAAGCGATTACTGAAAGGATTACACGGTAGTAAGGTTTCTATGGGAGAACATAATCAGTAGGTATGGATGTCCATTGATTCTAACAAGTGATAGGGGCACTCATTTTCTTAATGAGACTATCAAGATACTATTGGTAGAATTTATGGTGGCACACCATAAAACAACACCTTATCACCCATAGGCTAATGGAACTATTGATTATTTTAACAAGATATTGGGACATACATTGACAAAAAACTAATGTTGGAAGGAAGGATTGGGATGATAAAGTCTTTGTTATACTTTGGGCATACATGACAACTTATAAAATATTGAACAAGCCACACCCTTTCAGTTGGTGTTTGGCACAGAGGCTATTTTACTAGTGGAATTTATGTTACCTACTTTGCCTATTACATGTGTTATAGTTCTGGATGATGAACAACCCATCGAAGAGTGTATTGATAAACTGATGCAGTTGGATTAAAGGCATTCCATTTCTCATTGGAGTTAGAAGATAGAAAAGGCTAGGTAGAAGGCATGGCACGATCGGCACATTAAAATTAATAGCTTGAAGTTGGACAGATGGTTCTTCTTTATGATTCAAATTTTTGTGACATCCTAGAAATTTTCAAGTGCATTGGTTGGGACCATATATTATGACTTATATACTTGATTCGGAACTTGCGGGTTACAAGCGTTAGATGGGGCATGGTTTCCTAGTTATTTTAACGGGAGTAGGCTAAATCCCTACTATAAATAATTATTCTTGGTGTTTGTAATAAGGCAATATGCCATTAGATTATATTTCCTTTATTGTATTTCCTTTATATGTGTTTCCTTTCAATGTTGTTATGCTTTGTCAATTTAGTTTTGCATTTTGTTGTAATAAGCATGCATGCACCCCAGAAGATGATTATTATATATTGAATTAATGAGTAAAGGACCCCACATACTTTTAGTGTGGGTTGGAGTATATACATAATAAATGGACCAAGTTTGAACATTCTCTAGAAGATGGGTTTGCATATAGAAATATTATAGATGTGCTTGAAGTAAGGGTGTAGATAAAGACCATGTATGGATGAATGGACACACAATGTAACATGAGGTAGGTTATAGTAGTGGAAAATACTTGGTTTGAGGCACATTGGATAGGCACTTTGGTGCATGAATGCATGTGTAAGGGAATATGTGGTGAGAAGTGGGCACGCCGGAAGGTTATTATCTTGGGCCTCAAAAAAAAATTAGCATGGAAAAAGGAAAGAAATTTCATTTAATGTTGAGTACAGTGGTATTTGGAGAGCAATAAATTAAGAGGAATTTGCAAAATTTATAAAAAGTGGGATTGCATTATCATTCTCACCCTTGCATTGTGAAACGTTCGTGCAAGTTGATGAGAGAGTTCCATAGAAAAAGTGCGAGAGAGCTGTGATAAATATTGAACCAAATGGATTTGTGCACGGGATTGGCTAGCACTCCATTAGAGAAAGTGTTTGAGAAGAGAAAAGGTGTCAGGGAAGAAAATTAGTAAGTTAGGGTTAAGGTTTGAAGCTAGGGCATGTGGGTTTTAAGTCATAGAGCTCGATTTGATCGAAATGGCACCAAAGTGAGCACTGTGTAGTGACTAAAAGGGAAGGAAGCAAAAGGAAGTAGAAGTGGAGGTAGAAGATACCCCGAAAGTCAATTTTAGAGATGTAGTACCCGAAGGGGTATATTCACGGGCCGTGATTAGGATTCACATGTTTGGCAATGCAAAATAAGTGACTATAACCATCGAGACAAAGGATAACAAGGATGAATTGCACAAACCTCTCATGGTGAAAATATCTTTGTGAATAGATAATGACATGATTGTTTATGATGACGTAGGAAGGAAACTATTGTCGAGTGTGGGAGTCTTGCAGCTCTATGAGCTCCCTATTTTAGCAAGTCATAAAATATTTATGAGTGGCTGATGAGCCAAGTCCATGAGGAAATATTTTATTTTGATGGGCAAAAATGAGACTTGCCACACCCCTAATTAGGAGATTGACAGGGTTAACAAGATCGGGCACCAAGATCAGCAATGATCTTATTGATAAGGAGGATGTAGAAGTAACCAATAAAGTGGTGTCTTATGCGAAGGGAGGGTACAGAATGGATATCTATAAGTTACAAAAAAACTTATTATTCGATCAGGTGAGTGCACCTCCTCACCAAGATAAACAATAAAGAGCGTTGGTCATAAGTGAACATAATGTGGTTACATGTTGCCAAATAATATGATAGGAGTGGTCTACAATTTTTTTAACTTCAATGTTGAGACTATCGTTGCAAAGCCGCACCAAGGAGATGAGATAAATTTTGGCTTTATCATTTTATCCATTGTGTTTATAGAGATTTGAGTGCTTGACACGAAAAAAGATAATATTTGGAAATACCCTAATGAAAAGAGATCCCTTGCAGATAGATTTGTAAATTATACATGTGATAGATCCATGAGTGGACCCTACAAGAAGATAACAAAACTTGGGCATGAGCACCTATGCGTTATATTTGAGTATGAATGAAGGATACTCAAGGATCTTCCTTCGGTATTGGAGAAACAAGTTCAATTTTTATTTACCAACTTTTTACATAGGGCACTTTGGAATGAAGGATGGGTAGTGGATTCCATGGTGCAAGCTTCCATTTTCCTTCACCGCACGCTATTTTTAGGTATCTGTACATAGGTTCTCGAACGCGCACGAGTTAAGTTTCAACGTAGATAAAGTAGACTATGAATATCATACACTCATACAAACATATGTCTACTTGGGTAAGTCTACTTACATTAAGAAGTTAATTTTAGATGATATCAATATCAATTCTATGAGCTTGGTGATTGGGAAGGATGGAGCGGCTAAGGTATACATTTACCTTAAGCCCAAGTTGGAAAATGGGAAATACATTGAGAATGAGTTCAAGATCCCTGAATTACCCAAAGAGAAACATAATGTGGGCACATTTCGGGATGAGAAGTCGACTTTTCCCTTGATGATGTAGGCAAAAAAAAAGCGAGGAAAATAAGGGGTGGAAACAGGTGTTGTAGGCATAGGTTCGGTAGAGGGAATTGAGGAATAGAAATATAGGAGAGTATTGAGGAGAACAAGAACTCAAGCTGCGGGTGTGGGGCCATCACAACCACCTAGGAGGTTTCTAGAAACTCTCATATGAAGGAAAAACTAGTAAATAAAAGGTGCATGTACATCCCCACCCGGGATAGTGAGGGTGATCAATCATAAGACAGTGCGTAAAATACTCATGTTGACATTGTGGATGTAGAGGAACCTCGGGGTGAAGAATTGAAACATGATGTAGAAGGGTTGGAAGAACGGGAAGTAGGAAATGATGTTGTTGATGCAAAGAAGAGTGAAGATAAGGGTGAACCATCTAGTGTGCCTACTGATACACAAACCAGTGAAGGACCAGTGCTTGATGCGGGAGTGCATATTTCAAAAGGTAAGTGCTCAAGGGGAGAAAAGGGTGAAGGAATGTATGAAACTCCTACGGTGGTTATATTAATGATCCTACCAAGATCATTCACGCTAGGTTCCAAAGTACCTTGGAACCCAAAGAGCTTTATGGTTGGGAGTTGATGGATCCTAAGATGGAAACCACACACACTCATAAGTAGTTATCATGGAGTATGTAGACTCACATGGATGAGCCTGATTTTTATGTGTGTGAAGAATCATGTGTCTCTCGGAGGATGAATAAATCCCCACATTCCCACCATGTAACAGTCAAGCCAACTCAAATTTTAGATGAGCAAGTAAGTAATGCATTCACTAAAGTATCTGCGAGAGGTTGTACGCTGAAATATAGATAAATTAGAAAATATTTGGGCTTTATTAGAAGATAGAAAGGATAAATAAGTAGAGATCAAGTGCCTAATAGAGGAAAAATGAGAAAGCTGAGGCAAAGGCACGAGCGGTACTTGACATGGAAAATCAAATAGGTGATGAAATTTTGAAGGCAAGGTCGCATTTGGAAGAGAAAGTGGCTGAGAGGTTCCCATCTACTATGCATTATTTGCACACACTGGTTCATATGGTGTTGGATGAAGGTATAGTGAGGATGCCAAAACCAAAGGATGTTGTAGCACAGGCGAGAAAGGACTAAAGAAAAAATAGTGTATCGGATAAAAATGTATGAGTCTTTGCTTCAAACCTTAAGAGAAAAGATGAAAAAGGTAGATTTGGAATTAAATGTATGTGAATATCCTGAGACAATAATCAAGACAAGGACTCTGGTAGAGGAGAATGTAGTCCTTTCAAAAAAGAATGATGAAACACTTGGGCATAAGGAGAGGCTAGGCCATATTAGCAAAAAAGCATGATGCACTTACGGACATCCCTAAGCACATTCATAAGGATAGAATAAAGGATATTGGAAAGATGATAGCATGACGCATGGATGTAATGGATGGGATGATCTCGAGTCTCACAAATGTCCTTAGAGTATTGTAAAATGAAGGTGAAACCATGACTATGGATGAAATGGAAGGAGTACTCACGGATATCCCTAACAAGACAAATAAGTCTCTTAGTGATTGGAATGAATTAGAGGAAGAAATCAAAAGTGAATATCTGAGTTACTGCTGCCATCAGAGGAGTAGGGTGCCCAGATTATTTATGGTATTTATTCATTCTTTATGTACAGAACATTATTTTATTCCTTAGTCTTATTTTTGGAGAGATAAGGCATGATTACCCATTACCGAGGGTGGAAATGAAACAAGTGTGGGGTAATGTTGGGCTGATGAATTACATCCTAAGTACTAAAGGTGCATAAGGTTAGAGGTACACGCACATAGAGTGCATAGGTACTTGCGGGAATATAGTAGAAAAAGGCATGCCCGACAAAGTCGAAATAGGATTGAGTGTTGAGCACGTTTTGACAATAATACTTGGAGACTAAGCAAAGGCTATTTTTGGACGAGTGGAAGATCAAGTGACATGCAATGTTTTGAGCTAATAATAGGATCTGAACTATGATTTAACTATAGGAAATCTATTATTATAATATCTTGCATGATTTTTATTTATTTTATAGCAGCACATGCCTATTCTTAGTATGCATCCTATTTTGAGGATGCGTATGTGGTGAAGGGTAAGTCCCCACTCCTATATATGTATTTATTTTCACGGTTTAAAGGATATTACTATTTGAATGCTTGTAAGGTTATGCTATTGGTTTATGGGTGTGCATGACCTATGATGATACTCTTATGTATGTATTCAGCTTTTGTGTTTTGCAATGATTAATACAATGGATCTATGTGGTTGGATAATGGTTATTGATATATTTGTTTCTTGATCTTGCATGGTATATTTTATCTTGGTTCTTGTTAGGTCATTCTTGCATATGGTTGTGATCTAGATCTATTTATACTTTACTTTTGAATGGTTATTATGGATCTGGTTTATATGTGTGTTTATCATGTTAACTCCTTGACAAAGCTTCCATAAAAGAGGAATGTAGTACCCTTGTGTGCTTCGGGTGAGTGCTCAGGTCTACTTGAGTGATGTGTCAAAGCACACCTTGGATTGTTTTCTAAAATAAAATACTACAAGACCTTTGCACATTTATCTAGATTAGAGGCTATTATGTTTTTAACATATGAAAGTTTCAAAATTGATACCAATGGGTGCCAAGTCAGATTTACGGGATGGAAACTCGGAAGAAGAAGTTTACATTGATCAACTATTTTTCTTTATCATAATGTTTTTAAAATAAAAAAAGACATATTTCGAAGAGGAGTTATAGATAGAACTTTGTACATAAAGATAGAGGGATATCATCGAAGTTTCAAGAATGATGATCAAGGTATACCAAATGGGTGCTAAGTCAGATTTCTTGAAGGATGGAAACTCTTTCTTGGTCTCGGAAGAAGAAGTTTACATATCATAAGACCTAAAGTTCAGATTTCTTTATCATATGAGAATAGGGTTATTTTGTTTTGAGACTCCAAATTAGAAACATATAGGTAAATAAAAGTTTGTTGTATACTACACTTAGGCACGATATCAAGTAATAAATAGGACTTTTGGGAAGATTTCATGTAGATCTAAATGACATTCTATTTTTATTCAAAATGATTTAGGTATCTCAAAGGGACTAAGTATTGTATTAGAACCAAGTTTAACATGCTAGCATTATTGATGCTAATTAGGAAAGAAGTCAGTGATATAAAAAACTAGTGGTGGAGCCTTCTTTTCCTTGTACATAAAGAAAGAAGAAAGTATCGGTATCTTTAGCTACTTGTGAGGATGAGTATATTGCAGTTGTTTCATGTTGTACTCAAGTGATTTGGATGAAACAAACCCTAAAGAACTACAAGGTAGAGTATGACACTCACATTCCATTTTTTTGTGATAGAACACAAGTGTAATAAGTTTTTCAAAGAACCCTGTCATGCATTCAAGGACCAAACACATTCCTATCATGTATCATTTTCTAAGAGAGTAGGTGACCCAACTTTAGTTTCCCAACCAAACCACTCCAAATAGTAGCATTTCAACATTTAAGATAGGAATTGGGTGTAATCTTTCCTAGCATTCATTTTTCCATAAAAGTTGATTGGTCTTGTGATTTATTCATTTGAAAAAGGCATGCATGGTGATTGGGAAATTTTCATTTCATGGGCACATGGTTACCCAATGCGTCTCTAATTTTCTCATTTTAATCATTCCCTTTACCCTCCCTTAATGGGGGGATAAAAATTTAAACTTGATAGTGTTTTCAAAAAAATTTAACTCCATCAATGACAAAGGGGAGATTGTTAATATCCCATCTGTCTTCTCCCAAGGAAAAAGAGGTAATAGTTGTTGATGTCAATTTGTTATGTGTCCTTGGAGTGCATGATGATTAATTTATGGCATGTTATTTTTAAGGTTTGCATGGTTGATGTTATTTATTGGCATTGAGTACAACGAGAGAGAATGAAGACAATGTAAATAAAAGATGTTCTTGAGAATATTTCAATTGATTTTTGTGAATGAAGTGTAAACTTTGAAATCTTGTATGATATTTTTTGGGCATGAAATAGTTTAGCATTCATGAGAGAGGTGTGAAGGTCTCAAGTCCTTGTAAAGTTAGCCCGCCCAAGATGATCCTTTTTATAGGAATGTATGCCTTAGTATTGGCGATGACAAGTTGTCTTAGGCATGTTCATGAAGGTTGAGGACAAGACTTAGAGGATATTACATACAAAGTGTCCTTAAGTAGGACCCCACTTCTTGAGATCTTTGTGTCCTAATGAGGTGGTGAAAGTGCAAATTTGAGAATGAAAATAATGTTGGCATGTTGTTTTAGATGTGTGGGAAAATTTCAAGTCTTTGAAGGATTTTGTAAGATATTGAGTTTTTGTCCTTACCAAGAGAATAATTCTTTCAAAAGCATTTTCTTGTGCCACCATGTGTAAAATTTCTATGGGAGTGACCCACCAACATTAGTTTGGAGTTTAAGGTATTATCCAAAATTTTCCTTTCTTACCCTACTTGACACGTGTCCCCTTGGGGTTTGAAAATTTGACCTCAAAGTCTCCAAGTGGTTCCCATATCTTGAGTTTACGAAGGAGTTAGGAGGACTTCTTTATATCATGGATCCGGAAAGGTGAGAATTTCCTATCTAATGGGAATGATTTAGGTTTGAAATTTTGAATAAATTAAGTGTAAAAATCAAATTGAATGTTAAAACTCTATCTTGTTAGAGAGTGGGCATGGGGGTAAATTTCTCCCCATGAAACCTAAAATGTTTAAACTTCTAACCCTAAAATTTGAACCATGTGAAGTTGATTATTTTTTGTTTAGAAGTTTTGTTCAAAATATGTTCTAGTAATTTAGAATTATTCTTCTTGAAAACCCAAGTTGAAATTTGGAGCCCTTATGCTTTGTGGTGTTTATAACATGTTTGTGGACACTTTAATTTTGTCAAAAAAATTATTCCATAATTTTCTAACCCACTTCCTTTGACAAGTTGTTTCTTGGGTCTCAAGTGGGTTGTTTTTAACGGGATGCATCACATTGTATTATGAGTATCTAGATAAGTGGTTCAAAATATTGGACCATTGGGCACTTACTAGATGAAATTTTAATTATATCTTGGATGACATGAGGCCAAACTTAAACCTAGCACATGGAATTTTAAACCTAGAAAACAACTTAGCTAGAATTTGTATATTTTAGTAAACATATTAGTGAGTTGTGTAAAACTTAGCAAAATAAACTAACTCTCACTTTGGTGCGTGTAAGTGAGGCTCATATCCTTTTTGCATTCTTCTTTGAGTTTTTTGTTGTTTTGGAGCTCTTGTGGATTGTTGGAGTAAAGGAACCTTCACATGGGAGGTAATGAATTTTGTCAACTCTCCTTTTATGTTGTTATTATTTTTCTTGTGTCGGACTTACCACCACCACCACCACCATTGTGGAAGAAAAAGCTATTTTGTACTTTGTGGGGGCATTGGAGATAAAGGGGTAACATACCATCCTACCTCGATTCTACGAGACCCTTTAAGATGTTAATGTGCTCTACGTGGAGGATTAGGAGGAGGACATGCATAGTTTTTTTGAGCTCTTGTGCATGATGAAGGAGCCCCTTCTATTGAGGGTTAGGTATCTCCTCGACTTGCGGTGAGGAGCATAGAGGAGAGAACTCCCATGTGGAGTTAGCTTTTTATTAGTAGATTCACCACCTAGGAGATAGGGTGACAGAGTTATAGAGCATTTGGGATAAAAATTTACTGAATTTAGAGGTCTCGAGCCCTAGGCTTAGGGGGATATTGTTATTTGAAGATATGTTGTATATCGTAATGGGCATGTCAAAAGAATGCTGTGTGCTGTGGATATATTAGGCCATGGTTGAATTATATATTATCAGAGCGAGTGTATGCGAGAGAGAACTAGAGGCTTTATATTGCATTGTTTCTTTTTGAGGACCATAGTGTACGAGATCACATTAGGGGAGATCCTAAAGCTTTGGCCCTCACATTACTCCTTGGATGACATGGGTGGATTTTAGGAAGAGGCCTCCAGCCTAGTGAGCTTGAGTGGTTGTTTAAGATCTTTGTCCTAAATCCTTCCTAGCAACACAAAAGCTCATGTTGCGATCCATCTACTAAGGGATGGAGGAGTATGGTGGAGGATAAAGGAGAAAAAGCTCCATGTAGATTTAGAGATAGTGACTTGGGAGCTATTTGAGGAGAGATTTTTAAAAGTATGTATTTATCATGGAGGTTCATATACAGGTAGAGGATCGATGAGTTCCATGACCTCCCGTGGCCTATCACGATAGGCATCTCTTTTGTTTTTTTTTTTTCATAGAAGATATGAGATTAGATTTTCACGGATCTACTCCTCCACCACCTCGGCTCTATGTAGAGTATATGCATGATGAGTAGGTGCGGATTCACAGGAGTTCATCTGGGGCCTAAATTTAGATATTGGAGGTGTTATGTGTGGATCCACTTCGCACAGAATAGATTAGTGAAATTTATCTTCGGTGCAGAAATGTTCTAGAGGCCATCGAGAAGGCCTATATTGCAAAGGAGACTCGGGAAAGACCTAAAAAACATTAAGCTAGAGACCTGAGTCAGAGCCATCACATCATCTGATAGATGTTTAGGATGGTAGATTGAGGGGTTATTTTAGTAAACCCCTTTCCTCATGCTGGCTAGGGTATATCACATTCATCCTTTAGATGCACTTGCTGGATTAGTGCGATCCCACCCACCTCATAGACCTCATGAGAGTTGATGCACAAAGAGGTTGGAGTATGGGGCCTCCTCATTACTCCAGGGTCCCATTTGCAGGGGTTGTTAAATCAAGGTGGACCCATCTACTAAGAGCTCAATCAGTTTAGGGTTTTCAGGAGAGATTAGATAGAGAACTCAACCTCAACAGAGACCATAGCTAGATCATCGGGGTCCACACCATAGGCTTTTAGGGCACCTACGGGAGGTGCCTACTCATTAGGGAGGATCAGGGGATGTTTTGGTGTGGAGTTACTAGACACTTTTGGAGAGATTACCCACAGAGGAACCCTAATAACAAGGGTAAGGCATAAGTTTTCAGATCTCGATTGGTGGTGACATGGGACATAGCTCGGTCATAGATTTATGCATCAAGAGTCCACACCATAGGCTTTTAGGGCACCTACGGGAGGTGCCTCTCATTTGGTTGAGAACTACAGGAAGAAGAGCATTATTGAGACACAGTCATTGAGACCACATGTAGCATTGGTGGTATTCCTACCTCTATATTGTTTGATTTTGGTTCTTATGATTCTTTCATTGCACAATCTCTAGTAAAGTGATGCGGAGGTTGTGGTAGTTAGGTAGGGTCTTAGTTGGGATATTGAGATGGCTTCACGGCCAAGATCTTTGTAGACTCCTTAGTTAAGGAGTGTGTAGTGGATTTGGGACCTTTCACCACTATCTCGGATCTCTGTATCCTTCCTTTGGGCTCGTATGGAGTCATTTTGGGTATGGATTGGTTATCTACACATAGGGCCAGAATGGATTGTTATCACATGACTATATCTTGTGCAGATGATTTGGGAGTTGAGTCGGTAATTTTAGGGGTCATGAGACCCATTTCTATTCATACCACCTCCTTTATGCATCTTAAAAGATGTGTACGATGGGGTTATCATATGTATGTTGTTACAGTTAGTGACAGATCATAGGATGGGTCTAGTGGACCATCACTAGATGATCATCAAATTTTGATAGAGTTTGTAGATGTCTTTCCGGGGTAGGAGCTACTAGGGTTACCACCCCCACATGTGATTTATTTTCATATAGATCTAGTTCTGGGTAGTAGAGCCTATCTCACGGGCACCTTATCGGATGACCACCCCAGAGTTTGTGAGCTCAAGTTGCAGCTTGAGGGCCTTTTGGAGAAGGGCCTTATCCATCCTAGTGTATCCCCTTGGGGTGCACCAGTGATCTTTGTGAAAAATAAGGATGGATCCTTGCGGTTGTGTATTGATTACCACCAATTAAATAAGGTAACGATCAAGAATCGTTATCCTCTTCCTCGTATTGATGACTTGTTTCACTAGATGAAGGGAGCCACATGGTTTCTCTAAGATTGATCTTAAGTCGGGTACCATCATAAGGATTTCGGAGGTGGACATTCATAAGACCACCTTCCATGAGATATGGCCACTATGAGTTCACGGTGGTGCCTTTTGGATTGATGAATGCCCCTGTAGTATTCATGAGTTTGATGAATGGGGTGTTCAGGACCTTCTTAGATCACTTCATGCTCATCTTCCTAGATGACATTTTGATATACTCACATACACGTGAGGAGCATGAGGGGAACCTTCGCGGGTTCTTAAGTGTCTTCGCCATGACTTACATTTTATGGGAACTTGGAGAAGTGTTCTTTATTTCAGATAGAGGTGCAATATTTGGGTCATATTATTTCTAGGGAATGTATCGCAGATCAAACCTTCCAATATTAGAGTCACCACGGATTGGTCAAGCACCACTATATGTGGTGAGAGGTGCACAAATTCATGGGATTAGTAGGTTACTTATCGAAGATTTGTGCGGGACTTCTCTCGGATTATGCACCTATCACTTCCCTTCAGGAAAGGGAAGAAGTTTGTTTGGTCGGACAGATGTAAGTGGGCCTTGAGGATACTGAAGGAATGCCTCTCCATAGCACCTATTCTTGTAGTATCGGATCTACAAGGTGAGTTCTTTGTTTACACGAATGCTTCGTTAGCGAAGGCTTAGAGGTGTGTTGATGTGCAGGAGGGCGAGTAATAGCTTTTGAGTCTCGCAAACTCAAAGATCATGATCTTAATTATCCCACCCATGATCTTGAGCTTGCGGTAGTTGTCCATGCTTTGGTTATATGGAGGAATTTTCTTCTTGGTAGGAGATTCACCCTCGGGACGAGATCATTTGAGTCTTCTCCCACCTCTTCACGCATCCCAATCTCAACACTCTCGTCGGTGGTGTTGGATGGAGTTTCTTTATGAGTATGATATGGAGATAGATCATGTGAAGGGGAAGGAGAATGTGGTAGTAGACACTCTCGGTAGAGATGGAGACATGTGGCTATGGCCACCTTAGTGAGCATAAACTTGTAGAACAAGATTCTTGATGAAACTTCCTCTTGATAGCTTGTACATTGTAGTACGAGAAGAGATCGAGTCATAGAGACCCCTTGGGAGGAAGTTTGATAGATTTACCTTAGAGGTAGATGGTCTTCTCGGGCACAAAGTTTGGATATATGTTCCTAGAGATGGAGGCTTGGGCGGGACATCATAGTGGAGTCACATCGTACACCCTATTTAGCCCACCCAGGGGTGAAGAAGATGCATGCCACCGTATGACAACTATATCATTGGAGAGGACTTCGTCGAGACGTGGCCTAGTTTGTGTCATGATGTTTAGAGTGCCAAAGAGTTAAGGCTGAGCATCAGCATCTAGGAAATCCTTCTTTATCCTCATGTTATACTAGAATGGAAGTGGGACACCATTTCCATGGATTTTATTATTGGGTTACCGATGTCGAGATAACACCACGACACCATTATGGTCACAGTTGATAAGTTGACAAAAGTGGCTCACTTTTCTTTCATGAAGACCACTTATACAGCTAGAGTAGTGGCATGAGTATATTTAGATGAGATTTTTAGGTTGCACAGGATTCTACAGAAGATCATTTGTGACCGCAATCCTTTGTACACTTCACATTTCTAGACTACCATGCAGTATGTCCTCGGGATGAGGATTAACTTCAGCACAACATATCACCCTAAGACAGATGGAAAGACCGAGTGGGTGAATCAAATTTTAGAGGATATGCTCAGGATGTATGTGATGGATCAGTAGTCTAAGTGGGAGGAGTACCTATACTTAGTGGAGTTTTCCTACAATAATAGTTTTCAGAGTTCCATAGGCATGGCTCCTTTTCAGGATTTGTATGGTAGAGAGTGCAGGACACCTCTTAGCTGGATAGGCTAGAGGACAGAGTATCTCTTAGACCAGCTCTTCTATAGGACATGGAGCAGCATGTGGTGTTGATAGGGCAGAGATTGCGGGAGGCTCGGGATAGGTAGAAGAAGTATGTAGATCGGTATAGGATCGATCATAGTTTTGATGTGGGCATGAAGGTGTTCCTTCGTGTCGAGGAAACACACAAGATCCCTATCTATTATAGAAAATTTTCTAAGTTATCTCCTTGATTCATTGGACCTTTTGAGATCTTGGAGTGTATTGGCCCTTTGGCCTACCATCTAACATTTCCACCCATCCATCTCTAGCATTCATGATGTGTTTCATGTTTTAGTTCTCAAGAGATATATTGCAGATCCATCTCATGTGTTAGATTGGACATCATTGTAGGTGCAGGATCAGGGGCAGGTGATGGTGGATCCCATTCACATCTTAGATTGTAGGACCACAGGCCTTGAGGATGAGAGGTTGATCGGATTTCGAGTACGGTGGATAGATATGATGAGACTATACTACATGAGAGGATGTTACTTCATTATGAGTTCAATTTCCACATTTGGTCTACTGACTTCTAGGAGGAAGTCGATTCTAAGGAGGGGGATGTAGTGCCCACTTCCCTTTGACATCTGTTGATACTTATTTTGATACAGTTGATCACATTATGGACATTATTATGTTTTGATTTAGTATGTTGTTAAACATTGATCATGGATTATTGTTGATCTTGATTTGATTATGATGCCTGATGATTATTAGAGACACCTTATATGTGGATGATGATATATTATTTGACATGGATGTTTTATGGATGTTGGTTAGACATGTGATTTGGATATTATGAGTTGATCTATAAAATGGACATTATTTGATGATGAATAATTATCATTAAAAATGCAATTGTAGTTGTTACTTCGATGTTGTTGTGATTCACTTACTTAGATGATTTTGTGATTTTAATTGTATCATATTGGATGTTCTGATATGGCCATGAGGCCAAAGGAGGTATTTGTATTTTGTAGGTTAAAAATATCACAACAAAACATCGGGGGATTGGAGACCAACCAAAATGGAATTCTAAGTGAATTCGACAAGGTCACCATGGCAACTTGTTTTATTGTGTTGAGTGTTGTTTTGTTAGGGATTCCCATGGGGGATTTCCTTTATATGTGACATGTGGTTTTGTGTATTTTAATTAATGTGTTTCTTTTATTATTTTTGTATGTATTTTATTAGTAATGTGTTCCCTTATTTTAATTAATTAAATTGTGATAGATTAATGTGAGGAATCATATGATTAAAATTTAAATAAATTAGATTGGGATATGGGAAA
Organism: Taxus wallichiana var. yunnanensis; assembly: GCA_018340775.1. Classification (NCBI taxonomy): domain Eukaryota; kingdom Viridiplantae; phylum Streptophyta; class Pinopsida; order Cupressales; family Taxaceae; genus Taxus; species Taxus wallichiana. Next base: position 633,022,075 of record CM031243.1, on the reverse strand, counting down.
GTAATAATGGAAGTTGTTAAATAAATTAGATGTACGAGTGATGTTTCATCTTTACACAATCAAATTTCTCTAATCCATATAAGTAATCAAAATCTTAAGGATGAACTCATCCGGAAAGATTCTTTTGATGGGAATACTCTGTTAAGTCGGGATATAATTCTTTCTTTGTATCCATGGAAAGTGAATTTAAGTGGCGCAAATGTGGATGCCGGAGTTAACCCCTAAAGTGAACTTATTTTGGTGGCTAATCATTAATGGCAAGATCCTACTAATGAAAACCTCATCAAGAAGGGATTAATCATGCTTTGAATAGATGTTGCATGTTTGAAAGAGGCAGAAGATATAAAGCATTCATTCCTACATTGTGAGTTTGCTTCCAAAATTTGGACAGCTTGTTTTTGTAAATTTTAATCAAAGATGTATTTTTCCCCTTACCTATCTTCTAGGCTTGGAACAATGGGACTCTCTATTTAAGCATTGTGTGATGAAAAGATTGTGGCAACTTGTTCTACCCCACACTATGTGGAGAGTTTGGAAGGCTCGTAATGATAACATTTTCTTGAACAATAGAAAGACATGTAACAAATTCTACAAGGAAATTATCATTGTTTCGTGCGAGATAATATTAATGCTAGATTTAAACCTCCTAAAAATAGGCTTTACCCTGAGAAGGAAGAATACATCCTGACTGATTGGAATATTGACACTGTCAATAAGAATAACAATGGTATTGATAGAAACACAGTCCGATGGATTAAGCCTCCCACTGATTGGCACAAGTTAAATTTTGATGGGGCCTCAAAAGGAAATCCGGGGGACTCTGGAGGAGGGGGAGTCATCAGAGATCAAAGAGGTTGTTTTGTTGCTACTTTTTCTGGGAGAATGGGCAGGCAGACTAATCATTACTCTGAAGCCCTGGTGGCTCTTTGGGGTATAAGACTTACCAGAGATTGTAATATTCTGAATATTATAATTGAAGGTGATTCTCTGAATATCATCAATCTATTAAACAAAAAGCAACACCCCAACTGGTCTATCAAAGATTTCATTGGGGAAGCTATTGATATATGCAAGAGCTTTGAAAATGTTAAAATCACCCACACCTATCGGGAAGGAAATAGGGTCATAGATAGTTTGGCTAACCTCCATGTTACTAACACCTTTCAAACTTGGCTTAGGGGACGTTACGCCCCCACTCAAATCAATAAAGCCATAATCAATGATCTACATGGCCGTGAAAATCAGCACTAATGGCTATAATTTGACGCTAATGTGCGGATCCTCAAGTACAATATGATGACATCACATAAGATATGGATGATTGATGTGATATGTTCGAGATGGATGTCATCATTTCTTAGGCATAGGAGGAAGGCCGGAGCGGGACAATAATTACAAGTATGATATAATAATTAAACTTGCTTTCACGGAAAGGAATTTTCAAAAACCAACATCAAAGCTCTTCCCGTCATCCGCATAGTGATAGCATTTTTACCATTGAGAATAGGAAAAGGACAGTAAACATGGGGGATCTACCTTTGCAAAAAAATAAACCGACCCATAATCCGGCGTGGAAAGAGTATATGGTGCTTTGGAATTACCTTCAAATCGGGTCTGTCTAATTTAATTGAAAGGATTCAAGGATTTGACCAAGACATTTCTATCATTTAGGATGGATGGAAGAATCGGTTTCAAAATTGGATAACATGGAGATTGAGATCACGAAAGATCTCATCACCCTGATCACGGCCTCATCACGGAGGGCACCAAATTCTTGATAGAAGAAGGTGGACAGGAGGTGGAGACCAAGAAGTTCCCAAAAATGGACGATGGGGAGAATCTTGAATTCATGACTTTGGCATCAAGGTGGCGTCGATTCATTTTTACTAAACTTTCCAGGATGGTTGTTAGGTATGTAACTCTTGAAGGAAGATTTGTGACTATACCTCAAAAACATTTGATATTTCTAAATCACTTTCGTAGAAATATCATCATCATCTTTCCTCACTATTTGATAAACTCACTGGAGAAATCAATTAGGGAAGTTTAGAGCCACTCTAGGGCTATCCCTTTGCACCAGGGACTTATCCTCCTGATCCATCGCCACTGTTCTAGCTGCCCCCCCATGAATCCTACCCCACCTTCTTCCTCCATACCTCCACCTGCTACCGCTTCCACTCCCCCTGCTGAAAAGGAAGATTGAAGTTGCTTTGCTTCTAGTAAGAAAAGCAAGAGCATAAAAGCTAAAATCCCTTCTTCACAATGGGTCCTAAGAGTCCACAAAGACTGGAACTTGCATTTGAGAACCTCCTACATATCGAAAACCGATGGAGGATCCCAAGGAGGAGGATGGATGATGGATAGAGTGGACAGTTAGAAAAGGAGATACAAGAGCTCAAAGAGACTATAAAAAATATATGGAAAGAGCTAAGGGAAAAGGAATTCTTCAAAGTGATGATGAAGAGGGGGTTATTGTTGAAGTCTTCAAGATTATGATCCATGGATTAGAATGGGGAATGAAAAAATTATGATGATGCATTTTATTTGCCCTTAAAGCATTTATAATTTCATTGAACAACATGTTCATAGTGTCCGTGGTTTAAGTGGGGTTAATGAGGACATTTGGGGCCCTAAAGAGAAAAGGGATATTGTAATTTCTCGAAGTGGATATGAGAGACTCCTCTCGAAACTTTGCCATTGCCTTCTTCATGTCGTTGCATGATTCACTTAAGACCAAGATTCATGGTGTATATCAAGTAATTTGTAGGTTCTTTGTGTTCTTTTTTTTTGGCGAAGTTCTTTGTTATCCGGAGGTTCGGAGCTGCTTTTTGGTGGAGTTTTATATGTTGTTTCTCTTTTGGTTACTTTTTGATCTTTTCTACTTCTTTTTGGATCATTGATCGTTTGGATCCTTTCTTCACTTGTATTGTCATATTTGGTTGTTGAGCCCTCTTTGGTTAGTGCCGTTTTTTATTCTCTTGGCTGTTTCTCTCACCTTTGCTATCTGGATTTTTCCCTTTTTAATTAAAGGGTATAGTCCCTTGAAAACTATTTTCCCTTAATAAAATAATAATAATGGAAGTTGTTGACTATTTTTATTAAATTTGTAAGGGATGTGTAAGTTGTGTAAGTCGGTGTAAGTCGGTTTTGTAGTATGGAATACTCCACCTCCATGACAAATTCGAATTTTTCCTTGGGGGCTATTTTTGGAGGCTTGTGGGACAAGTAAAACTTGTCCCATGCCTCTAAATTTAATTTACCAACCATACTTATGGTTGGAGATGTGATTTTTGATTTTTATAATGCATTTTATTAAGTCATGTTGCATGTTTTTAATTGCACTTTCTTACATGTTATTTATTTTGTTGTCCCTTGAGGTGTGGGCTTTTTAGAGTGTGCAAGTAACTTGTCATTTTTCACCCACCTCTTTATTGTGCTTGGGAGAATGGATTTTGTCTTTTGTGTTTGAATTGGAGGATGTGTGATGTGGCATCCCACATGGATCCACATCATCCTCTTCTCTCCCTCTTCTATATAATTCAAACTCCTTGCTTGTTTTGGGTTGTTGAACCTTTTTGCATTCTTCCTTGGGGCACATTTTTGTTGTTTTGGAGCTCTTGTGGATTGTGGAGGAATTTGGAGATATCTTCATACTTGGCATTGTTGTTTGGAACTATGTTATTGTCTTATAAATTTGTTGTTTTTGGAGAGGTAGGAATTTAACTCTCCTTTTATGTTGTTATTATCTTGTTGTGTTGTGTGAATGGTGCATGTTTAGTTTTATTTGTTGGCTGGTTGGGTAGACTACCTTAGGGAAGGTGTAGGAGAAGGCTATGGGGAATCCATGTGGGGGGGCATAAGGAAATGCCATTGGCATCATATTTTTGTGGAGGGAGTTTGGGTTTGGGATCCACCATGGAAAAGAAATAGCTTGCATTTCTTACTTTGTGGGGGGCATAAGGAAATATGTGAGGGGCATAAGGAGGGATTTGTGGGGGGCATAAGGATATGTGTGGTGAAATTTATTGGTGGTTTGTTCTGGTGGATGCCCAATTCCCAATTGGGAGGCATAAGTAGCTTCCCCCATAGACCTTGCTCCTTTGGCTTGCATGATCAAGCCTAAGTTTTGATTGGTATGTTTTCAATTGTAGTTGTAAACTACTATTTTGTATTGATCTATGTTTTATATTGAAATGTGCATGTTTGAAAGAATGATGTGTGTTGTGGAAGCCAATTGTTGCCATGGGTTGAATTGCATCTATTATTGTATTTTGGTTGGGGCTTGGGGCCAATGATGAAGAAATGCTTCTCCTTTCATTGGATGTCTTGGTTGGGTGGAGAGCGTTGCCTTTCCCCCTCTTTTATTGTGATCAACTTGGAGAAAGAGAAAATGTGCATGTTGTTGTCTTGGAGCAAAGGAAAAATGTAGTTTGACAGTCCCTTGTGAAAACACATTCATTTGTAACCTTTCCCACTTGTAGTGGATGAAATTGTAACATTTTTATTGTGAAGAAAATGTTGTAATTGGATTGAAAGTGTTTATTTAAAGTGTGAAAGATATTTACATTCTACTCTGTACATGGAAAAGAAAGAAATAGAATTTCATTAATTACAATCAAGGAATGAAAGAATGTAAAGATGTTTCTCCTTTTGAATTAATAAATAATTACAAGTTTACTTCTCATTGCATTGTTGGGTTGAGTTGGAATGTTAAATTGTGATTGGAATCTCTATTTTGAAAATTGAAAGAAGAAGAAATACATATGAGGGAATTATATTGCATTGTTTCTTTTTTGAAATATATTAAAGTGGAAATCAGATTTGCAATTTAGCTTTGAAATGGTTTGTTTATAAACAACTAAATGTATTGGACTAGTTTAGGAATGAAATGCCACATTTGAAGGATGAATTTGATAAACAAATTTCTAGAAATGGGATTTCTGTTATAAACTTAAACTGCAATTAATTTTAATAAAAATGTACAGCTCGGACCTGCACACTTAACAATCAACTTGGAATTGATATAATATAGCATTCTAATATGTTAAGGAACTCAAATTGACAAAGAACACTTAAGAAGACAAGTTAAATTAATGCAAAATCGAATCCAATTCCTCTAACAGTCATTTTTCTGTCATTTGTTGGAAAAATGCAACTTGAAGAAATTGAACAAATTTACTTCCTTAAAACATTCTAAATCCTTCCTAGAGAAATCCTCCATGTCTATTTGACATGTTGAGTGAAGGAGGAGATCCAATTTAATCAAATTTAGAAGTTGGAAATTACCAATTGGCTTTTTAAAATTCTACAGATCGTTTTTGTATACTTGACCCTTTAAAACTTCCCAAAAGTAAAATTTATGATTCCTATGCAAGGAGGGCATCGAGAGATTTCCAAAAAGTCCTCGTTTTCCCAAAACTAAGCTTTCTAGATCAAGTTATGGCCCTCTAAAGTTTTCATGCCTTGCAAGAAAATTAAGGAAAATTTTCTTTGGCAGGCCTGTGGCTTGAAAATTTCCCGTAAATTACCCTTAGAAAAAATTTTGAAAATTTTGGCTTGGGAAAATTTTCATCTTTTCCTCCACTAGCCCGTAGCCAATCAGAGGCTGCCACGTGTCCTCACGGGGTAGTGGCGGAGGCACGGCATTTTCTTTTGCCCTTAGACCTTTTGAAAATTTTGGAAAAAAATTCCATTTCTCCCCACCGGCCCGCGGCCTATCACAGGCTGCCACGTGGCAGCTTTGGGTCTAAGCGGGGGAGGACCCTTTGTTTTTTTTTTTAGATTTTGGTCTTTGGAAATTTTTGATAAATTTCCCCATGGCCCCACACTCCCACCCTCACCTTGGGAAATTCTTCTCGCGGTGCATGGACCCACGTGTCCAACTTCCCCTTTGTCCTCCCTTTGGTGAAATTCACAAATCAACTCCACCACCCACCTCTCCCTCTCCCTTCTCCCCGCGGAAAATTGTGGAGTGCCACATGCCCCTGGCGGACCCGTGGGTGCATGGGTGTTGTTTTTTTTCTTTCCCTTTGGGAGAAATGCCCCAAACTCTCCCACCGCCCCGCCTTTCCTTTCCTTGTTGTCGGCGACTAATCGAGACCGCCACATGTCCTAGAGGACCCACAGAGAGTGCAGAGCAAAATGGGAAAATTCTCCCATGTAAGAGAAAAATTCCAAATGACACCCCACAACCCACCACCATCCCAAAATTTTCCTTTCACCCATGCTTGACACGTGTCCCCTTAGGAAAATTTGACCTTCAAAGTCCGCTTGCCCATATCTTGAGTTTCTGAAGGAGTTAGGAGGACTTGTTTATATCACCGAGAAAGGTGAGAAAATTTCCTATCTAATGGGAATGATTTAGGAAATTTTGAATACATTAAGTGTGAGAAAAATCAAGTTGAAACTCTGATCCTGTTAGAGAGTGGGCATGGGGTAAATTTCTCCCTGAACCTAACTGAAACTTCTAACCCTAAAATTTGAACCATGTGAAGTTGTTATTTGTTAATGAAGTAAAAATATGTTCTAGTAATTTAGAATTGTTCCGAATCTAATAGCACCAATTGTTGTCTTACAACTTGGTTGTGAACACTTCTAATCAAAAAAATATTATTCCATAATTTTCTAACTAACCCTAGGTTGTTTCTTGGGTCTCAAGTGGGTTTTTTTAATGGGCATCACACTTGGTATCAGAGTAGTGGTTCAAAATCTTGGACCATTGGGCACACTAGAAAACTTGGGACATGAAACTTAAACCTAGCACACTTTTAAACCTAGAAAACAACTTAGCTAGAATTTGTATATTTTAGTAAACATGGAAGTTGTGTAAAACTTAGCAAAATAAACTAACTCTCGCTTTGGTCTATGTAGGAGGCTCAGACGGAGCGAGAGGAACCTTCATAGAGACTCAAACTCACCACCACCACCACCACCAAATTAGGGGGTAGTAGCTATCCTACCTCATATTATAGACCCTTCAGGATGTCAATGTTGCTCTACGTGGAGGATTAGGAGGAGGACATGCAGCTAGCCATGACAGAGCCCCTTCTATCGAGGGTCAGGTATCTCCTTGACCTAGCGAGGAGCATAGAGGAGAGAAATCCCATGTGGAGTCAGCCAGAGCAGAGTCACCACCTAGGAGATAGGGTGACAGAGTCCCAGAGCATAAAGAGAGGTCTTGGAGCCCTAGGCTTAGGGATGAGCATGTAGTGAGACCTAGAGGCCATCAGACCACAGTTGTAGATCACATCAGGGAGATCCTAAAGCTTCAGCTATCACATTACTCCAATGACACGAGTGGATTTTAGGTAGAGGTCCAGGATAGTGAGCTTGATTGGTTTCTTCAAGCTTTGTCCTTGTTCTAGCAACACGAAATATCATGTTGCGATGTATCTACCGAGGGATTAAGGAGTATGGTGGAGGACGAGAGGAACGTAAAGATCCATGTAGATTTAGAGATAGTGACACAGGAGCTATTTAAGGAGAGATTAAGGAGCGGTATCCGTCATGGAGGTTCATACGGTAGAGGATCGATGAGTTCCATGACCTCAGATAGGCCTCTCTTTCAATAGTGGAGTATGAGAGTATATTTACTGGATCTACTCCGGTATGTAGAGTATATGCAAGATGGGCAAGTGCCAATTCACGAGTTCATCTGGGGCTGAATTTAGATATTTGAGGTGCTATACATATCCATTGCCCACATACATGCAAAGGCCATCGAGAAGGCCTATATTATAGAGGAGACTCGAGGAAAGACCTAATAGGCTAGAGAATGAGTCAAGAGTTGCATCTGACAATAGATGTAGGATGGTAGAGCGAGGGGCTCGGTACCCCTTCCTTGCGGGGTAAGGGATAGCACACGATTATCCTTTAGGCCATAGGCAGCAGTCCCACTAACCTCATAGACCTCCACGAGAGTTGATGCATAGAGAGAGGTCGAGTATGGGGCCTCCTCCTGGGGGTCCCATAAGGACACAGGTGGACCTAGAGCTCGATCAGCGGGAGCTCACCAACAGAGATCTCGAAAAACCACAATAGAGATCATCAAGGTCCACACCATAGGCTTCTAGGGCACCTATGGGAGGTACCACTCATTGGGGAGGATCAGGAGGATGTTTTGGTTATGGAGTTATTGGACACTTTTGGAGAGATTACCCACATAACCCTAACAATAAGGGTAAGGCACAGATTTCAGAGCCGACTATTGGTGACATGGGACGCAGCCACAGGATTTATGCAATGGTTAAGAACTACCGGTAGAGCATCGAGCACATCATTGAGACCATAGGTAGCATTGGTGGTATTCTTACCTCTGTATTGTTTGATTCTGGTTCTTCATATTCTTTCATTGTACCATCTTTAGTAGAGCGATGCATGTTGGTGGCAGATTAGGAAAGGTCTTAGTTGGGATGTCAAGATGGCTTCGGAGTGAATATCTTTGTAGAATCCTCGGTTAAGGAGTGTGTAGTGGATTTGGGACCTTTCACCACTACCTCGAGATATTCATATCCTTTCTTTGGGCTCGTATGGAGTCATTTTGGGTATGGATTGGTTATCTACACACAGGGCCATGATGGATTGTTTTCACAAGAATATATCTTGTGCGAGATGATTTTGGATTTGAGTCGGTAATTTCAGGGGTCGGAGACCCATTTCTATTCGTATCACCTCCTATGCATCTTAAGCAATGTGTGTGCAATGGGGTTGTCATATGTATGTTGTTACGCTTAGTGATAGATCAGAGGATGGGTCTAGTGGACTATCGGTAGATGATAATCAAATTTTGAGAGAGTTTGTAGATGTCTTTCTAGGGGAGCTACCGGGGTTACCACCCCCATGTGTGATTGATTTTCATATAGATCTAGTTCTTGGAGTAGAGCCTATCTCACGGGCACCTTATCGGATGACCACCCCAGAGCTCGTGAGCTCAAGTTGCAGCTTGAGGGCCTTTTGGAGAAGGCCCTTATCTATCCTACTATATCCCCTTGGGGTGCACCCAATGATCTTTGTGAAAAAGAAGGATGGATCCTTTCGGTTGTGTATTGATTACTACCGTTGAATAAGGTAACGATCAAGAATCGTTATCCTCTTCCTCGTATTGATGACTTGTTTCACTAGATGAAGGGAGCCATGGTTTTCTCTAAGATTTATCTTAAGTCGGGTACCATCAGCTAAGGATTTCAGAGGTGGACATTCATAAGACCACCTTCTCGCATGAGATATGGGCACTATGAGTTCACAGTGGTGCCTTTTGGATTGACGAATACCCCAAGCAGTATTCATGAGTTTGATGAAGGGGTGTTCAAGACCTTCTTAGATCACTTCATGCTCATCTTCCTAGATGAAATTTTGATATACTCATGTACACATGAGGAGCATGAGGGGCACCTTCGCCATGCTCTTTAGTGTCTTCGCGAGCACCGTGGTTACAGGGAACTTGGAGAAGTGTGCTTTCTTTTAGACAGAGGTGTAGTATTTGGGTCATATTATTTCGGGGAAGGTATCACAGCGATCCTTCTAAGATTAGAGCCATCACAAATTGGCCAACACCCACTACAAAGTGACCGAGGTGCACAAATTCATGGGATTAGCGAGTTACTACCGGAGATTTGTTCGAGATTTCTCTTGGATTACACACCTAGTACTTCCTTCGGAGGAAAGGGAAGAAGTTTATTTGGTCGAACAAATGTAAGCGAGGCCTTCGAGACACTAAAGGAATGCCTCACCATATCACCTATTCTTACAGTGTCGGAACTACAGGGTGATTTCTTTGTTTACATGGATGCTTCATTAGTGTGGCTTGGAGGTGTGTTGATGCAAGAGGGTAGAGTAATAACTTTTGAGTCTCACAAACTCAAATATATTGATCTTAATTATCCAACCCATGATCTTGAGCTTGCGGCGCTTGTCCATGCTTTGGTTATATGGAGGCATTTTCTTCTTGGCGGAGAATCACCCTCGGAGACGAGATCATTTGAGCCTTCGCCACCTCTTCACGCATCCCAATCTCAATGCTCATCAACGGCATTAGATGGAGTTACTTTATGAGTATGACATGGAGATAGAGCATGTGAAGGGGAAGGAGAATGTGGTAGAAGAATCTCTCGTGAGACGGAGAAATGTGGCTATGGCCACCTCATTGAGCACAGATCGTGTGGAGTAGGATTCTTCAATGCTTCCTCTCGGATGCTTCTACATTATAGTATGAGAAGAGATCGAGTCACGAGACCCCTTGGGGGGGAAGTTTGATGGATTTACCTTAGATGCGAGATGGTCTTCTTAGGCACGAGGTTGGATATATGTTCCCGAGATAGAGGCTTAAGGCGGGACATCTTGGTAGAGGCACATCATACACCCTATTCACCCACCTGTTGGGTGAAGAAGATACACGCCACCTTGTGATAGTTATATCATTGGAGAGGAATTTTTTAAGACATGGCCCATTTTATGTCATGATGTTTAGAGTGCTAGATATTTAAGGCTGAGCATGAACATCCAGCAGGACTTCTTTATCCTCATGTTATACCAAAATGGAAGTGGAACACCATTTCCATGGATTTTATCATTGGGTTACTTGAAGTGGATATATCACCACGACGTCATTATGGTCATGGTTGATAAGTTGACAAAAGTGGCTCACTTTTATCTGGTGAAAACCACTTACACACTAGAGTAGTGGCATGAGTATAATTGGATGAGATTTTCAGATTGCACGGGATTCCACGAGAAGATCATTTGTGACCGTGATCCTTTGTACACTTCACATTTCACGGACTACCATGCGGTATGTCCAGGATGAGATTTTTAGGTTGCACAGATTCTACGAAAGATCATTTGTCACCGCAATCCTTTGCACACTTCACATTTCTAGACTACCATGCGGTATGTCCTCGGGATGAGGATTAACTTCAACCATGATATATCACCCCTAAGATAGATGGAAAGTGTAGATTGAGAAACAGGGACGGTAGCCTGTATATATTTTATTGATCTCAATCAGTAAAAATTACAGAGAATGGGCTGCAATATTTATAGATATTGCACAGCCAAATACATCCGGGAAAATGAGTTGCACAGGTGCAACCAAAAACCAGATTTCACAAGCTTCCAATAACATCCGGGAAGCAAAATTACATAAAGACAAATATATTGTTTATAACAATATAACAATGTGCAAACAGACAAATATGGTTGTTTAACCATATAACAATTTAATCATTAATTATTTAATTAATAAAATTAATTAAATAATCCTACTATGCATAATTAATAATAGGATAATAAAATTTATCCTAACATTCCCCCCCTTAATTGTGCATTGTCTGAAGAGATGAGGAGAGAAATGCTCGAACAACTCAAACTTGTCACGTGCAAGTGACTTTGTGAAAATATCTGCTCGTTGTTGGTTTGTTGGACAAAATTGAAGCTTGGATGTTGTGCTTGATACATGTTCGCGTATGAAATGAACTCGAACTTCAATGTGCTTTGTTCTCTCGTGAAAAAGCTGGATTGCGAACAAGTTTGAGAACACCTTCGTTGTCAACATACATGGCGGTCGGTTTGTCTGTGGTATTCCAAGTCCTTCCAAAGTGCGGCGTAGCCAAATCGCTTCACGCACTTCTCCTGCAGAGCGATACTGCTTGTGGAAGAGCGAGAAACAAAGTGTTGTTTCTTACTTCCCCATGATATTGGTCGGATCCCATAAAGAATACAAATCCGAAGTGGATTTTCTATCATCAATGTTACTGCGTGATCTGAATCCGAATATCCATCAAGAAGAAGTTTTCATTCTTCTTGTATTCTAGACCAAGATCCACCGATCCTTTGAGATATCTCAAGATGCGTTTTTTGCTTTCCAATGACAAATTTTGGGTTCTTGCATGAACACGGATAGATAGCTCACTGCTGCAAAGGTGATATCTGGTCTAGTGTAGGTCGTAAATGAGACTCCCAATCAACTGCCGATGAGAGTGGCACTTACCTCAGGAGATGGATCTGAACGAGATAACTATAATCTGTTCTCCATAGGTGTAGCAATTGGTGTGCAATCCATCATCCTAAACTTCTCGAGCGTTGTCTTGGTATATTTCATCTGAGAAACAAATATGTGATTCTCTTTCTGCCATACTTCCAGTCCAAGACAATAATGCATAAGCCCGAGATCTGTCATGTCGAATGATCGCTTAAGATCTTTCTTTGTTTCATCAATCATCTTCACTGAACTTCCAGTGATGACTAGATCATCGACATAAACTACAACAATCACCATCTCCCCCCCTTGCTTTTTGAGGTAGAGATTGGGATCGTATGGATTTCTGACGAATCCATGTTGTACGAGATGCTCATCAATCTTGATGTACCATGCCCGGGGTGCTTGTTTTAGGCCATACAGAGATTTCCTGAGTCTGCATACCTTTTCTTCTTGACCAGGTACTACATATCCCTCAGGTTGAGTCATGTAGACTTCTTCTTGCAAATCTCCATTCGGAAGGCACTTTTTACGTCCATCCGGTGAACTTTCCATCCAAAATTAGCAGCGTTAGAGCAAAGATCATCCGATCGTTTTTGATCTTAGTGTGGGAGCAAATGTCTCCTCATAGTCAATGCCTTCTTTACGTGCATACCCCTTTGCTACAAGTCTTGCTTTACACTTGTCTACTGTCCCATCTGCTTTGTACTTAGTTTTGAATATCCATCTGCAACCAATGGGTTTCTTCCCTGGTGGAAGATCGACAAGCTGCCAAGTGTTATTCTTCATCACTGATTGATATTCAGAATCCATGGCATCTTTCCAAGCTTTTGACTGTAGGGCTTCTGGGTAAGAGATGTAGATGGCTCAAATGCTGTTTCAATAACTCTACTCATCAAAGCAAAGTTAACTTCTTCTCTTGCTTTCTGCATGAGTCCGTGGTCCAGGGGGGTGGATGTATCGGTGGAGCATCCAGTCTTGCATCTCGTAATGTGCTTGTACACCATTTAGGCATACGTTGAGCTGTTCCCATGGGTTGTGGTCCTATCTGATCAACACCATCATCCCCATCATCACTTTCATCTTCTGAGGGAACATTTGCTTCAGTTTTTACAACTGGTGAAAAATCTACATCTTGCGAGTCCGGAGGAGGAGTCTCTGCTTCCTTCTTCTCGAAAAACTCAACATCTCTGCTTGTGTAGACTTTTCTGGTCTTAGGATCCATCAGTCTGTACCCAAGAGTCTCTTCACTGTATCCAGTATGAAGATGAGATTTTGTGACTTCATGTCCAATTTCTTTCTGTTCTGTTTGGGTATGTGCATGCTGGCTTTGCACCCGAATACTCTGAGGTGTGCAATGGATGGTTTCCTTTTTGACCATGCTTCTTGTGGTGTAATTCCATCAAGAGCAGTTGTGGGCGCTCTGTTTAGCAAATACACTGTTGTTTTGCTTTTACTTGAAAATGTCTTTGCAAGTTCGGAATCATCGATCATGCATCGCACCATTTCCATGATAAGTACGATTTCTTCTCTCAACAACACCATTTTGCTGCGGTGTGTGTGTGGAGGAGGCATTTGTCGACGAATCCCGTGAGTTTGTAGATAGTCTCGAACTCATCATGGTGAATTCCCCGTCGATCGGCGGAGAGTTACGATGTGACGACTAGTTTCTTTCTCAACCGCCACTTTGAACTTTTTGAGCGTTTCAAAGGCCTCACTTTTCTTACGAAGACAAAAAATCCACATTTTGCGTGAATAGTCGTCAACACAGAGCATGAAGTCTGGAACCACGAATGACTTGGCTGCATTGGACCGCACGACAGATATGAACCGAGGTCAAGTTTTCCATGAGCTCGAAAAGTACTTGTTTGGAATGAAACTCTGTTTTTCCCTGCTTGCAGTGAGGACACTTATCTCAGTATCCTTACGAAGAGATGGTAGCCCATGTACCATATTGCACCGGCGAAGTGTGTTGAGATATTTGAAACTTACATGACCAAATCTCCTATGCCACAACCGAGCTGAGGTGGAGTTTTTACCACGAGTGCTTGATCATTTTGTGAATGAAATCAAGTTGAAACATTCTTCCCACATTTGAGGCTTTTGCAATTATTTTCGAGCCTCTGGATTTATCGCGAATCAAACACATTTTCTTGCCGATTACTATCAAAGTCAATTTTCGGTTGTGATCTAGGAGTTGGTTGACCGAAAGAAGGTTCTTTGTCACACCCGGGGACATATAGAACATCGATAGTTTGCATTTGCATGAACCAGGGGTAGAGAAATGTTTCCAATCCTCTATCTGTATATGAAGAATCATCTCCCAACGAAACATGATTTTTCGATGGCGTGTCCCTCATTGAAATAAACCAGTCTGTGGCGGTCATGTGTCGAGTGGCTCCCGAATCAACATACCGACTTCACTAGATGACGTGGATGGTTCACTTGATCGAGCGGTGAACAAGAAGTCTTCATTGTCTCGATCGATCTTGTTGCTTTCGGCAATATTACCTTCTTTGGTGGGGTCTTCTTTTCCGATTCCCCTTTTACGCCCGTGATAATTGTTTGAATGTCCCTTGTAAGTTTGTTGTTGTTGTGGTCCGAGAATTGCTTGATGAACCTTTCTTATATGTGTTAAACCAACAATCTTGCAAGTCATGTCCTCTTTTGCAAATGGGACATCGCTTCTTATTGATTGTCCCCATGATCCGATTCGATGTGGGACTTCATAGGATTTAGGTTTTCCTTTACCTTTTCCTTTCCATTTTTGATGTGAAGACGAGGTCGCTCTTCTTCATCATCCTTGTTGTGCATTGCTTCCTCTTGTTGCGGTAGGTTTACTAACTTGTCAAAACTAATTGTTGTATCGACAAGTTTAGAGTTGTGACAAAAATTCGATAAGAAGAAGGGAGAGCTCTCGAACGATGGGAGCAGAGACTCATCTTTGACCTCTTCTCCTAGGGCTAGAAGTGAAGCCCTCAACTCTGCAACTCTTCTTAGGAAGGCTTCAATTTTCTCATTTTATTTGAATTTCAACGTATGTAACTGACTCTGCAAATTGAGTATGACATTCTTGTTCTTGGCCTCATATATTGTGCTCAGTTTATCCCAAGCTTCTTTTGCTGATGTGGCATCTCGAATGTGGACTTGCACATCGTCGGATACTCCAAACAAGATGATGAGCTTTGCTTTCTGATCTGCTCTATCAAATTGTCGTTGTTGTGTTGCATCCGTTGGTGATCTGGTTAGAGTACCAGTCACAACAGGCCAGATTTCTTCAAACTCAAGCTGTGTCTTGATTTTTGTCTTCCAAGCAGCATAGTTGCTTCCTCTGAGCAATTGTGAATCCGGAAGAAAAAATTTGGGGGCATTGGTGCCCATTTTGCAGAGATCACTGATAGGGTTTGGCTCTTATCACTCCAGGTATTAGGTCTCCCAATCTATATACCATTAGTCCGATATACCGAACCTTTCTATATACGCGCCCTTCCGATATACCCGTCGGTACGTGGAAGAAGCTCGCCCTTTCTATATACCCGTAGCGTGAAAGAGGCGTTAACGTACGTGAAAGAATTCGATACGTGGTACCAAGATGCGATCGATGGGGTGCGTGCGATTATTGACACGGCTCAAAGAAATATCCTCATACGCTGCGTAACCATGCTATATACTGGATAATTTCTCGATCCGGATTTATGTCTTGCAATCGTTCACGAGCGGATGGGATGGTTCATAGTGTGTGCCGTGACCTTATTACTCCCCGTCGATTTATAGGGGACGATGCCCGACGCGTTGTTGCAGCTATATTAGGCGTTAAGTGCAGGTAGTAGTCGCGACGGCTTTACCCGTAAGCGCTTCCCAGAGGCACTGTATATACCGAACGCTGCGAATGAGATCTAGGATCTCGTGAGTGTTACAGAACCAAATTTACTATTTTTGATTACAATTACGCGGTTTAAAGCGATTACAAAGTTTTGCGATTGGTTATTATGGCAACTCGCAAATTAGTACAATATGCAGCAAGATACAATTTACATTCAAAAAATTGTGCAATTTGAATGACAGGCAAAAAAATTCAGTTTCGGGGTCCTGGTGGCCTCAGAGCCCTAAATGCTAAAAATTGCAAAAAAATAGCTGAAAATGCAATTTTTAGGTGGGTCTCCTTTTGCAAAAAATGTCTGGAATGAGAAAACAGACCAAATAGGAGAAAAAAAAATTTTACCCTAAATTAGGGATTCTCCGCTAAATTTAGTTAGTTATAACTAAATTCAAAAAAGCTGCTAAATTTAGCAGTTCTGCCAAAATTTCCGCCAGATGCAAAAGGAGAGTTTTTGAGTGTTTTTGTGGGATTTGATCCTCAAACCTCTCACTCCTAAGGCACATGCATAACTTCTGACTTGGCCACTTAGCCCTTGGGCGCTTGGACTATGAAAGGAAGAAATTTGTATTTATAGATATTTATAGATATTGCACATGACCAAATACATCCGGGAAAATGAGTTGCACAGTGCAACCAAAAACAATTTCACAAGCTTCCAATAACATCCGGGAGAAGCAAAATTACATAAAGACAAATATATTGTTTATAACAATATAACAATGTGCAAATGACAAATATGGTTGTTTTAACCATATAACAATTTAATCATTAATTATTTAATTAATAAAATTAATTAAATAATCCTACTATGCATAATTAATAATAGGATAATAAAATTTATCCTAAGAAAAGACCGAGTGGGTGAATCAAATTTTAGAGGATATGCTCAGGATGTATGTGATGGATCGATATTCTAAGTGGGAGGAGTACCTATACTTATTGGAGAGTAAAAATTACAGAGAATGGGCTGCAGATATTGCACACCAAATACATCCGGAAAATGAGTTGCAGTGCAACCAAAACCAGATTTCACAAGCTTCCAATAACATCCTAGAAGCAAAATTACATAAAGACAAATATATTGTTTATAACAATATAACAATGTGCAAATGATAAATATGGTTGTTTTAACCATATAACAATTTAATCATTAATTATTTAATTAATAAAATTAATTAAATAATCCTACTATGCATAATTAATAATAGGATAATAAAATTTATCCTAACGAAGAGTGTGGGTGAATCAAATTTTAGAGGATATGCTCGGGATGTATGTGATGGATCGGTATTCTAAGTGGGAGGAGTACCTATACTTATTGGAGTTTGCCTACAACAGCAGTTTACGAGTTCCATAGGCATGGCTCCTTTTCAAGATTTGTATGGTAGAGAGTGCGGGACACCTCTTAGCTAGGATAGGCTAGAGGACGAGTATCTCTTAGACCAACTCTTCTATAGGACATGGAGCAACATGTGGTGTTGATCGGGTAGAGATTGTAGGAGGCTCGGGATAGACGGAAGAAGTATACAAATCAAGTATAGAATCGATCATTGTTTTGATGTGGGCATGACGGTGTTCCTTCGATTAAGGCCACATAAGAGCCCTATCCATTATGGAAAAGGTTCTAAGTTATCTCATCAATTCATTGGACCTTTTGAGATCATGGAGCATATCAGCCCTTTGGCCTACCATCTAGCATTTCCACCCACCTATCTCGAGTACATGATGTGTTTTATGTTTCAGATTCTCAGGAGATATATTGCAGATCCATCTCATGTGTTAGATTGGAAATCATTGTAGCAGTGCGGGATCGGGGGAAGGTGATGGTGGAGCCCGTTTGTATCTTAGATCGTAGGACCCTGGGCCTTTGAGGTAGAGAGATTGAGTACGTTTGGGTGCAGTGTGACAGGATATGATGAGACTTGCAGCATGGGGACGATGCTACTTCATTACGAGTTCAGTTTCCACATTTTTTCCATTGAATTCTAGGAGGAAGTTGAGTCTAAGGGGAGGGGGATGTAGTGCCCACTTCCCTTTGACACCTGTTGATACTTATTCTGATACAGTTGATCACATTATGGACATTATTATGTTTTGATTTAGTATGTTGTTAGACATTGATCATGGATTATTATTGATCTTGATTTGATTATGATGCATGATGATTATTAGAGACACCTTATATGTGGATGATGATATATTATTTGACATGGATGTTTTATAGATGTTGTTTAGACATGTGATTTGGATATTATGAGTTGATCTAGAAAATGGACATTATTTGATGATGATATAATTGTCAATTAAAAATGTAATTGATGTAGTTGTTACTTTGATATTGTTGTGATTCACTTACTTAGATGATTTTGTGATTTTAATTGTATCATATTGGATGTTTTGATATGGCCACAAGGCCAAAGGAGGTATTTGTATTTTGCAAGTTAAAAATATCACAACAAAACATCGAGAGGATCGGAGACCAACCAAAATGCAATTTTAGTGAATTCGACAAGGTCACCATGGCAACTTGTTTTATTGTGTTGAGTGTTGTTTTGTTAAGGATTCCCATGGGGGGATTTCCTTTATATGTGACCATGGGTTTGTGTATTTTAATTAATGTGTTTCTTTTATTACTGTTAGTATGTATTTTATTAGTAATTTTTCCCTTCTTTTAATTAATTAAATTGTGATAGATATATGTGAGGAATCGTATGATTAAAATTTAAATAAATTATATTGGGATATGGGAAAGTAATAATGGAAGTTTTTAACTATTTGTATTAAATTTTTAAGGGATGTGTAAGTTGTGTAAGAGCTTTTGTAAGTCGGTTTTGGAGTATGTAATACTCCACCTTCATGATAAATTCGAATTTGTCCTTAGGAGCTTTTTTTTTTGGAGGCTTGTGGGACAAGTAAAACTTGTCCCATGCCTCTAAATTTAATTTACCAACCATACTTATGGATGGAGATGTGATTTGTGATTTTTATAATGCATTTTATTAAGTCATGTTACGTATTTTTAATTGCACTTTCTTGCATGTTATTTATTTTGTTGTCCCTTGAGGTGTGGACTTTTACAAAGTGTGCAAGTAACTTGTCATTTTTCACCCACATCTTTATTGTGCTTAGGAGAATGGATTTTGTCTTTTTTGTTTGAATTGGAGGATATGTTATGTGGCATCCCACATGGATCCACATCATCCTCTTCTCTCCCTCTTCTATATAATTCAAACTCCTTTCTTGTTTTGGGTTGTTGAACCTTTTTGCATTCTTCCTTGGGGCGTATTTTTTTTTGTTTTGGAGCTCTTGTGGATTGTGGAGGAATTTGGAGATATCTTCATACTTAGCATTGCTTTATTTGGAACTATGTTATTGTCTTGGAAAGCTTGTTGTTTGGAAGCAAAGTAACCATGGAGAGGTAGGAATTTAACTCTCCTTTTATGTTGTTATTATCTTGTTGTGTTGTGTGAATGGTGCATGTTTAGTTTTATTTGTTGGCTGGTTGGGTAGACTACCTTAGGGAAGGTGTAGGAGAAGGCTATGGGGAATCCATGTGGGGACGCATAAGGAAATTCCATTGGCATCATATTTTTTTGAGGGAGTTTGGGTTTGGGATCCACCATGGAAAATAAAAAGCTTACATTTCTT
This sequence comes from Taxus wallichiana var. yunnanensis, assembly GCA_018340775.1. Lineage (NCBI taxonomy): Eukaryota > Viridiplantae > Streptophyta > Pinopsida > Cupressales > Taxaceae > Taxus > Taxus wallichiana. The sequence goes on along the minus strand of CM031243.1, from coordinate 633,002,576 downwards.
ACTTTGTGGGGGGCATAAGGAAATATGTGGGGGCATAAGGAGGGATTTGTGGGGGCATAAGGATATGTGTGGTGAAATTTATTGTGGTTTGTTTTGGTGGATTCCCAATTCTAAATTGGGAGGCATAAGTAGCTTCCCCCATAGACCTTACTCCTTTGGCTTGCATGATCAATCCTGAGTTTTGATTGGTATGTTTTCAATTACAGTTGTAAACTACTGCTTTTGTATTGATCTATGTTTTATATTGAAATGTGCATGTTTGAAAGAATTATGTGTGTTGTGGAAGTCATTTGTTGCCATGGGTTGAATTACATCTATTATTGTGTTTTGGTTGGGGATCGGGGCCAATGATGAAGGAAGGCTTCTCCTTTCATTGGATGTCTTGGTTGGGTGGAGAGCATTGCATTTCCCCTCATTCATTGTGATTAGCTTGGAGAAAGAGAAAATGTGCATGTTGTTGTCCTAGGGCAAAGAAAAATACAGTTTGACATTCACTTGTGAAAACACATTCATTTGTAACATTTCCCACTTGCAGTGGATGAAATTTTAACATTTGTGTTGTGAAGAAAAGATGTTGTAATTGGATTGAAAGTGTTTATTTAAAGTGTGAAAGATATTTTCATTCTACTCATTATATGGAAAAGAAAGAAATAGAATTTCTGTTAATTGCAATCAAGGAATGAAAGAATGTAAAGATGTTTCTCCTTTTGTATTAATAAAGAATTACAAGTTTACTTCTCATTGCATTGTTGGGTTGAGTTGGAATGTTAAATTGTGATTGGAATCTCTATTTTGAAAATTGAAAGAAGAAGAAATACGTATGAGGGAATTATATTGCATTGTTTCTTTTTGAAATATATTAAAGTGGAAATCAAATTTGTAATTTAGCTTTGAAATGGTTTGTTTATAAAAAATGAATGTATTGGACTATTTTAGGAATGAAATTCCACATTTGAAGGATGAATTTGATAAACAAATTTCTAGAAATGGGATTTTGTTATAAACTTAAAACTGACAATTAATTTTAATAAAAATGTACAGTTTGGACCTGCACTTAACAATAAACTTGGAATTGATATAATATAGCATGCTAAGATGTTAAGGAACTCAAATTGACAAATAACACTTAAGAATACAAGTTAAATTAATGCAAAATTGAATCCAATTCCTCTAACAGTGTTTTTCTGTCATTTGTTGGAAAAATATAACTTGAAGAAATTGAACAAATTTACTTCCTTAAAACATTCTAAATCCTTCCTAGAGCAATCCTCCATGTATTTTTGACATGTTTAGTGGAGGAGGAGATCCAATTTAATCAAATTTAGAATTTTGATATTGCCAGTTGGCTTTTTAAAATCCTATAGATCGTTTTTGTAAAATTGACCCTTTAAAATTTACCAAAAAGTAAAGTTTATGATTCCTGTGCAAAGAGAGCATCGAGATCTTTCTAAAAATTCCTCATTTCCCCAAAACCAAGCTTTCTAGCTCAAGTTATGGCCCTCTGAAGTTTTCTTGCCTTGGCAGGAAAATTGGGGAAAATTTTCCCTCACAGGCCCCATGACTTGAAAATTTCCCGTCAAAATTACCCTTAGAAAATATTTTGAAAATTTTGGCTCTGGAAGATTTTCATCTTTTCCTCCACCGGCCCATAAAGCAATCGAGGGCTGCCAAATTTCCTCACGGGGAAGTGGCGGAGGCGCGGCATTTTCTTTTTCCCTTAGACCTTTTCAAAATTTTGGAAAAAAATTTTCCATTTCTCCTCACTGTCAAACCCATGACTATCACGGCTAACCACGTGGTAGCTTTGGGTGCTAGCAGGGGGAGGACCCTTTGTTTTGTTTTTTTTAGATTTTGGTCTTTGGAAATTTTTGATAAATTTCCCCGCAGCCCCATACTCTCGCCCTCACCTTGGGAAATTCTTCTCACGGGCACGTGACCCGTGCGTTCCAACTTCCCCTTTGTCCTCCCTTTGGAAAAATTCACAAATCAACTCCGCCACCCACCTCTCCCTCTCCCTTCTCCCCACGGTGAATCATGGAGTGCCATGTGCCCTGGTAGACCCATGGGTGCATGGGCATTGTTTTTGTTTTCTTCCCCTTTGGGTAAAATGCCCCAAACTCTCCCCCGCCCCACCCTTCCTTTCCTTGTTTTCGGTGACGAATCAGAGGCCGCCACATGTTCTTAGAGGACTCATGCGGAGGCATGGGTGCAAATGGGAAATTTCTCCCATGTAAGGAAAAATTCCAAATGCCACCCCGTGACCCGCCATCCCAAAATTTTCCTTTCACCCCTGCTTGACACGTGTCCCCTTGGGGAAAATTTGACCTCCAAAGTCCACTTTCCCATATCTTGAGTTTCTGCTCCTTGTGTAGTTAGTGCTCCTTGTGTATTTAGTGCTCCTTATGTAGTTGGTTCTTCACTAAATATTAATTCTTGTTAATACAAAGATCGTGGGCTTTCTTCCTTTGAGGGTTTCCCACATATATGTTATGTTCATGTGTGTTCTCTATTGTTTTATGTTCATGTCGATAGTTTTTATAATGATGGTTTATTTAATGGTTCATGCAAGTTAAGTTTAAGTAAATATAATTGAAGTATAATTTTAAATACATTGATTCGCCCCCTCTTAGTGATTGTTCTTCCAATAACAACAAAAATTAAAAAATTCAAAAATAATATGGTGATATAAGGATGCTACAAGTGGATAGGATTAAAATATGCATGCATGATAGTTGGAAGCATCCTCAATAACCTCATGGACCTATTGTTGAATGTCATAACATATGTTAATCATGGTGTCATCAATTTATTTGAGGTCTTAGGAGATATTTTAACAAATTCCAATATCTTCTTCCACTTGAAGATTAATCGGAGATATGATCTCTTGGTGTAAGTCCATTATGGTAAGTGGAAGTGTAGTGATGAAAGGATAAGGTATCTCCATGTTTGGAATAAAAAAATAAGAATTTGATACCTCGACTATTCTATAAGATGTATGTCTAGATAAATAGTCCTTATGATGTTATACCATAGTTAGTAATAAAGTAAGAGAATGGGTTACCAACGTCTCTACTCAAGGGGGAAAGAGTAATCATTAAGACTATTGTTGTTATTATTTCTAGATGACCGAATCATAGGAATGAGAAAAAAAAAAACATGTCAAGAGGATAAATGTTTAGGGAGGGAACAAGTCGATATGTTCACTAGTATTTTTCCTAAAAACCTTAGCTTCTAATTTCTTCATGTGAAATTTATAAGCTCATAAATCTTGTAACTCATGCCTCATGCCATGTGCGGTATGAATTAGATTCATTTGGTGAGTCTAGAGTTATAGTGACTGGAGGTGTGGGTATGAGTGAAGGATAAGGAAAGGGAGGATCAAGAGTAGTGGAGTTATTTGTAAGAGCTACGGTGTGTTTGTTCTTAGGCTTTAGGTTAGAAGAGGTAGAATTAATTGAAAATGGGTTATCAAAGTCTTCATCCATTAAGTCATCCTTTTTCAAGATTTGATTACACTTTTGAGAGATAGACAGTATTGATGCTAGGATTTTAATATGATTGTAGAGATTTAGGAGAAGATAGAGAAGAACATAATGACTCTTTATATCAAATAATTTATTCATCGTTAGCTTGGGCATATCTAAAAATAATGGGTGATCAAGTGAATAATTTTCATCATATTTGGGGGTGGTGATGTCAATATGAAGAGATTTAACATATGTTTCACTAGGTGGTAAAGTGGAAAGTAGTAGGTTGAAGAGCGCATTCAACACCAACAAGAGGTACTTTTATTCTCGGGAAAACTTGGGCATGACACAAAACCGTATGAAACAACATTGTAATGAAAGACATTTTTAATTTAGTGATTGGGTTTTTGTGAATTTACAACCATATAATAAAATTTATTTGAAATAACATATGAAGGATAACAATACTTCACCTAAGTATTATAGCCATTATCAAGTATTGCAAAAGATTGGTAATTTAGCATACAAAATGGAACTTCCTCGATCAACCAAAATATATTCAGCATTCCATGTTTCTTATTTGAAGAAGGTAATTAGACAAAAGATATCATCCCGAAAGTGTTACCTAAGCTCAATGAGGAGGGAAGAATCATATTAGAACCAAAATGCATCCTTCAAACATGCACTAAATGATTAAGGAAAAGGATCATTACGAGTATCGATGAAGTGGAAGAAACTAGATAGTGAAGCTTTGACATGGGAGGAAGAAACATTCCTACAACATCATCTAGAGCTTATCAACATTGGGGATAATGTTGCTCCAAAGGTGAAGGGTGTGTTACTCCCTTAATCCTATATCTTACATTGGATGTGTATGGCCAACTTGTGGCTATCATAACTTCTTATCAGGTTGTATATATTTCATATATGTTATAATATCATTAGTGGGTCGACCTTGTTGATGGCCATAACATAGGAATAGTATATATAGGATTTAGGAGGTAGTAGTTGAGGACCACATGAAGTATTGAAGTCTTATTATATGTTTGGGATGTTTCCCCTTGAAATGGCTAACTATTCTAATTAAACTTGATGATCTTCCATATATTCTTTGGTGTTAGTTGGTGTACTCTTGATTTTAATCTTCTTATCTATTTAATAATTTCATTACATTTGCAAGTACTCAAAGCCACCCACTCAAGTAGATTGGTAAGAGAGAAACTCATGTCAATCATTTTCAAATGTAAAATATAATTGCACTATAGATAGATATCACATGCTAGGTGGAGAACAACATGTGGTTTCATGCCTCTTCGAGTAGTGCCGACATCTTCGATGCATGGGGTGCCAAAACCCATCTAATGTTTTTTTAGGAATTCATCCATGGTTAGGGTTTTGAAAGATTGAGAAGAGTATTCAAATACCCTCATAGTTTGATTGAAAGTTACCGATAGAGAGTGATAAAGATAATTAGCAAGTGAAAAATCTAGAAAGTCACATAACTCGATTACGAGCGGTGAAAAACCTTACAAAAATGTCAAGACCATAAAGACATTCCTACCCCTACTTTACATTCCTACTCAGAAATATTCTCAAGTCATAGTTTTAATCTTGAAGAATTTTTAGGTATGGATACCCTTATTTCAACATCCAGGATATTTGAGGATCACCCGTAATTAGCTAAGTGCGCTCAATCCCATGTATTTGTGAGTTTGTATTACATCATGTATATTTTTAAAATTATTAAAGCATTCTTGTAATATTGAATGGTTAATGTTGGAAATTAATTAATAATAATAGACCTCTTTAGGTCCTAGTTCATTCCTTGTTTGATTATAGTGTAAAAACTCTAATCAAACCTAAAAGGGTGAAAACATTTGGTGAACCCAAAATTTGAATCGAACTTCGTGTCTCAAAACCTAGTTGAGTTATGGTTCAATTCTGCATTTTATCTTCAAATCCACACCTTATTTCTATTTGTTATTTTCTCTAAACCTGATTTTCATAAGTTTCCCTAGGGTTGTATGGTTAGTTTTACCCTTTGGGTCACTTTTTAGGGATCCTAATTTTCAAATCACCTTTTGTTTCATATCACAAGCATAACAAATATGTTGTAAAATTACTTTGAAGTTATTTTAATTTTTACATATTTAACAAATACCTCTTTTTTCCTAATTTTTAGCACAATGCTTGAAAATTAAAAAGTACTATTTTAAATAATTAGGGCATACTCAAAAGTGTACACTTTTGGAAAAATACCTTGGAGTTTTTATTTCACATAATTAGATGCAAAAATACCTCTTTTTGTTTTTTCAAATTCAAATTATATTTCTAGATATGGTCATTTTATTCATTTGACAATAGTCTCTTTTTTCTTAAACATCACCTTTTAGGTCTTATCCCTATGGTCTCTTAATTTTGACCCTCTTTATGTTTATCCTTATCCTTTAATATCTAGCTAGGTTCTCTCTCTCATTTATTTTCTGCCATCATGAACATATCATTGTGTGTCAATTCTCCTTGTATCATTTAATTCAATGACACCCAACATGTAGAGATACTCTCACAAAACTAGTGCATAAAATCAAGCTCCTAATAATATGACACTTTCCCATGTGAATTCAATTTTGGGGAATATTTTAACTCCTCCTACTAGAAATGATAACACATTTTATAAGGTTATCTTAGAGTTTACTCAATCTTTACACAATGATTTTCAAGACCATTTACAACCTATGAATGTGGAGAACACATCTCTCAAGTGTGATATAATGCATCTAAAAGATTCTTCCAGTGCTCATATCCATCATATCTCTACACATCTCGATCACTCTAGTTCTAATACCAAAAATAATTCATGTTATTCAAACATCATGCATTGTTCATTTTCCCATAAAAGTGAATTCAAAGTCTTAAAATAGAACATACCTCTTCAATTTGACAAGCATGCTCAATAACATGATATTCTATCTAAGCTACTCTATAATTTTTATTCACTTTTTGATATACTCATTACTACCCTCACTATTGTCTTACAAAACTCAAAGGTCAACCATTTTGTAATTATCATGGAATTAATGGACATCGTGATAATGATTGTTATGTTTTACAATGAAAAATCCAACAAATTGAGCATAAGGGATTTATTTTATTTGTTACACAACATTCTACTACACATTCATCTCAAGTTTACAAATATACATGGGTTCCTAAATCTAATTCATCTATGTCTTGTAAACACACCTGCAATATCAAATGATGCAAATTATCCAATAATACATGAGAAACCTATTCAATAAGAGAATAAGAATGACATACCTCCTTTGGAAGTACCAACCTCAGTAGCAACATCACATCCTACTATTCTACAAACTAAAGAATTATAAATTGTACTTGAACCATTTAACACCATGTTAGAACTTATAAAGCATGCACAACTACAATCCATGGGAAACATGATAATGGATTCGAAAAAAATATCTACTCTTCTTAACAACTTGAAATAGATTATAATCCACCTATCAATATTGAATACAACAACAATACAAATGATTCCACACATGTTACTAGCATGGAAACATCTATTATGTATTATCACAAAAAAAAAAGTATCAATGACTTACCTGATGATATGTGGATCTCTACAAGAATAGTAACATATAAGCTAAATCATAAATTTTCTCCTAGTAACCCCTCTCTCGGATATCTATATTTCCCCATAACAAGCTAGGCTAGATCCTAAGGCCACATCTATACCTATTGTTCATGTTGATGATTCTTTCCTTATCCCTGATGGTCATGGGGCTTTTCACATCGATCAATCTAAACATATTTCTCATATCAAATATCATTTTCATATGATCAATAAAGTCATCATCTAAAGTAAAATTTCCTTGATATATCTACAAGTATAATTCTCTAGCCCATGTTTCTACTTGTAAATTCACCTTATATCATCCACATGCACCACTATTTGACTCCTTCTCTAATACTAGGGGAATATATGGATATCCCTTCCTTATTTTCCAATAATAGGTTTCCTTTTATGCCCATGCATACTTTGGTAAGGGTCACATTTACAATATGTTTTCTATTCATATTATGTCATACCTCTTCTATCACAATGGATTTCACACATCAACCGACATCAATACTAACCAATTATAACCTCTTCAACACATGATATCCTAATCATAATTCTTAATTCAAGGTATTCTACTTCACACACAATTCCCAAATCTATTTTTCCTCCTTTTCTCATATTTTATTTGACGCACATCATCACTACAATGATCACTTGCATTTGAATCAAAATTGAGGCCTAAACCTCTACTTTTTATGATAAATCATTTACCTCCTCGTAGGTTCTCATTGGGTATATTTCATGTTATCCCCTTTCCTGTACATGTCTACACACTAGAAAATACAAAAACATTGATATAATCACATAAATCAAAAACATTAGCAGAGTTTTCAAAAATGTAAAACACGGGACCTATTTCTCTAGTATACATTGTTTGCACTTTACATTATACATATTGTTTATCCCGCTAGTTCAATAGGTACCATTTTTTATTTACATGCATGTGTTCACATGGTATATTGAGCATGATGTAAGACATACATATCGATACATGATTATGGTATCTATTATGGTTCCTTACATACTTCTTTTGAGGCATCCCTCCACACAAACCAGGTGTTATTATTTCATTATAGTTTTTTTCACTTTATCATTATGTTTGATTACATGCATAGTATATTTTATAATAGGACTAACACATGTTTCTTATGGGGTGTTGATGGATTTTGGTTTCACATGGTCTTCTATATCACTTGTTATGACATTTCATCACATTACGATACTCTATTTTTATATGCATGCTTGTTAGTTAAGTGTGTAGTTACTTGTTTTCTACTCTGATTATGGCCTAAGGGCCTTATTTTTCTTACAACATTGTGGGTGTCCCATGTTTTTGGTATTATGTGAAAATTCATCTCTTGTTTGCAGGCCTAAGTGATTTGATTTTCTTACGACACCTTGGGTGTCCCATGTTTGTAGACATTTAGCTTTTTGAGTGACACTTTTTGTATTTTTATCTTTTTGCTTACAAATGCACTACTCTTATTGTTGTTACTAATTCTCTTATTGACATTGATTTCTACTATTAATCATGTTCCTATTATTTCTCTTTGTTATGTGTCATGGTCTCTACCATGTGCACCCTTTTAAGGTAAGTGCATGGAAATGGGGGGCCAAAAGGGGGTCTTAAGTGGACACTTTTTTCTAAAAAAATAAAAAACTTCAACTTGTATGAGTTATTTGAGATAGTTACACTCAAAATTTGAAGATGTTATAAGAACATGAATTGTAGAATTTCGAGTCTAGTTTCTAAACTACTATTTTTTAAAATGGTTAAGTGTAAGTGGGTTAAATATATAAAATGTCAATAGGTTCTCATATTTTTGTAAAAAAATAGTAGACAGTCGGTCATGCCCCTCCACCCCCATTTTTTTAGCACTATTTAGTATTTTTGAAAACCCTTTGGTAGAAAGATAGATAGGAGCATCTAGTTTGGGATAGATTAGATTTTTTTAGTGAGTATTTATTTTTTTATGATTTTTCAAGTACAAATATTTTGAAAATTAAAAAATAATGGATAGCCAACCGTGCCCCCCACCCCCAACTACCTCAAAAATATCAAAATTTAGATTTTTTTTTTAATATGTATAGAATTAGTCCTAGTTTGAGACTGTATAATTTTTGTAAATTTAGAGAACTACAAAAAAAAGATACATGACAAAAGATAAGTGTTTACAATCACTAAAAATAGAGGTATAAAATACATAGTTTGAAATAAATATAAATGGAAACCTTATAATAGTTAGAAAAATATTAAAAAGTATATATTTAGAAAGAGGATAGTTTTCTTAACGTTGTAGGCAAATGTTTAAGAAAGATAACAAACGTTTTTGTAGGATTTATCATGGTGAAAGGTGATTTTTGCATATTTTTTCAAAAACACGTAGGTTGTTATGTTGTTACAGGTCCAAGGCGCGGGTTTGGGAAACCAAAGCAATTCCAAGCCTATAAAATTTTGGTTCGTGTGTGTATGCATGTAAAAGTAGGCTAAGTTAACAACTAGAAACTAACACCAAGTAGTTCCTATAACTAAGCTAATTCAACATAAACATCATGATAAAGCTATGTAAGGGAAAAATCTAATCAATGCATCCAAATTAAACTTGAAAACACTAAGCCATCCCTTGTTATTTGGATGTTCTTTATATGTGTAATTGTTCCTTATGATGAACCTATCGTGATCATGAGAAATCAAAAGAATGTTATCTCCATGAAGAGGAAAGAATCTCACCAAAATGGATTAATGGCCATGTTTGGATATTCCTTTACTACTCTTTGCAAGTAGAGGATAAAAGGGGTGCTAGATCAATGAGATTTTCAATGGTAGAAATGCTCTTATCATGTGCATATAGTGTAATAGTAAAACAATGGTGTAAGATTGGAAGGGGGATACTAGGTTCTATATATAGCTTTCCAATTTGGGAGAATCTAGAAACCTAGTGAATGTGGGATAAAAGATGAAGTAGAATTAGAAGGGATAAGCATGATTAGAAAGAATTAATTAGAATTAGCAACTCGTGGGAGTTGGAAATGATTTAATTAATCAACTAGGATTAATTAATAGGACAAGATAAGCTTAGAAAGCTATTTGGAGGTGATTTAGGAGGAAATAGATAGAATTTGGAGGATTTCAAGAGGGATTTAACCCATAAGAGGGTTTATTTCTTAAATAGATGATTAAAAAGGCCTGATTAACTAATGATATTTAATTAAAATAGGATTATAACTAACAAAGTATCATTAATTAGAATCCGAAATGAAGAGAAATGTTGTTTAATTAATGAAGTGTCATTAATTGAATGAGATGAAGGGAATGTTAGCTAATTAGAGGAAATTACTAATTATAATAAAAATGATGGGAAAGATGATAAACGGTAAATTTTAGTAATAAAATTGCATAGTCGATTTAGGTGTCTACATTTTCCCCTCTTTAGTGTGGTGTAGCACAAGCAACACCACTTCAAAGATAGTAGACAATTATAGACAATTAAATTTTTGAAGAAAAATGAGTAGAATGAAGGATGTCCCCTCGAGTGTCAATGGGGTGATAAAAGAGGTCAATCGATGATTGAAAAGAAGGATGAAAAGTTAGTACATCGAAGCATACTACTGCAAGAGATTTGAACTTGGCTTGGTTGGTCATTGTTCAAATTTATTGAATGAAAAATAAATCTCAAGTTTCCATGGATGAAAGAAACAAGGAGAGAGGGGACTAATACAATCCATGTTGCCTAAGTGGTGTAGAAGAAAATGCTATGAAGAAAATGGAGATAGATTTCAACCCAGTTGGCTCAAGAGCCACTTGTTATCATCATTTCTCAATGTAATCAACTAACCATCTGCTCAGGAGAAATGTTTATTTGATGCAAGCATGCAATAAAAGCATAACACGATAGGAAAATTCATAATATCAATATATTTTAATTACCCACAAGACTGACTCAAATAAAAATGCATGAAGCAATGTAGTATGAGAAATTAAATAAGAAGACCAACAAGGAAACAAGCACAAAAATGTACTCAAACAAACAACGTTCAAGAGAGTTGCACCAATGTTTTTGTTATCTAGTTGTAGTTCCCACATGTTCGAGTTATATGAAAAGGGTTAAAAATGGAACCCCAAGCAAGGATTCATGCAAGGTGAATAAATGGAGGACACAGGAGTCCTATGAAAAATCAATCATGCTCTATAAAACTACCCCAAGCAACTCTTGTGCAAGGGAAGATAAACATAGCAAGAAAACCAAATTTGTTAATGGAGGTAGATCAAAATGATTCCCAAGTCATGCAAGAGAAAAAGTGAGGACCAAAGAAAGATGTTTTTAGGATAATTTTGATGTTTGAGGACATTGTGTCCTATGAAATATTTGGTTGTTGAAATGCTATGTTTACCAATTTTTGGATTTTTGCAAATTTTACCAATTTTTTGGATTTTTTGAATTTTTACCATTTTTTTGGATTTTGAAAGTTTTCAAGCTATGTACAAAAAAGAAGATGTAAAGATGACCCTAGCAGAGAGGTGAGAATATACAAAATAGAATCTCACACATATATACAAGAGGAAGATAATCCAAATCAAGGCCAAGATGGATAGGTTTAATGTGATGATGAACTCAAACCAATGAAGTGTTAGTAAGGAGCGAGCATGCCCCTGATGCAAGTTGGCCAAGAAACAAATGATAGAAAAGAGGACAATATTTTTTTATTGAAAGGGAAAAAGGTTCTGTAGGCATGGTAAAAAGGAAATATTATACACATGGATGTTATGAATGAAGTAGAAATCTTGGTGATGAAAAGGTGGTGAGCCAAAGGCACAAATCGTGAGACAAAATCGGACTAAAGTAAGAGACTGAATAAGGTCCAAACAACACTTGGTTACATATTAATCCTTTCTTCTCCTAGAGATCTAGTGTTTACACGTGGAAATGAATTACCTCTTGTAGTGAAGATTTTATGGGAAATAAGTGAGGAAAAACTAGCCAATGTGTAGGAATAATTTATTTAGAAAGGGGATTTGCGAATGGAGGATGGAAGGAGAGTTGTACATTGCTCGTTTTTATCCAAGAATTTGTATCCACGATGGAGATGTATTTTATTCTAGTTACAACATTGCTCTATTGTCACTATGTGTCCATAGCCCCAATAGTCATACTATAAATACCCCAAGAGAGAGTTATATATTGCTTTTCTTTTGATTTTTGATTTTTGGCTTTAAAAAACTATTTCGAGATCTCTCGATTGTTTTGATGAGGGGTTAAGAACAACTGATGGCTTGATGAAAGGATGTGGAGTTATTGTGATGGAAACATTGGCTAGTATCAACAAATATGTCCAAAAGTTATTCACAACAAGTTCATTAGATGTAGATAGTGATAGAGTCTCTAAGAGGTCAATGCTGTTCTTTAATTTACCAAGGTGATGAAAGACCAAGGTCAAACGAATATTATAGAGATAAATGTCACAAAATGAGTGTGAATAGACTAACCAAAATATCATTGAAGGGATGAACATGGTGGATGACTTGCAGAGGAATGGAAAGAAAGGGAAGAAATAACATTCATGTGTATGCAATACCTGATTACAATGTTTGATCTTTGTACATTTGATTTTGTTTGTAATATTTTCTCTTTTTTGTGTTTTCAAATTTTTTTCAATTTGTTTTGATTGTTTAAGGTTTTTAAATATTTTGGTGGTTTTGTGAAGGGAAAAACCATGAAGGGATGATATGATGATGAAGAATGATTTGGAATTTGGGACTAAAAATGTCACTCTACATGATAAGATCCAACTATGGTGCTTGTGATTTCTTTAATAAGGGATACTAGGAGTGTTTACTTATCAACAGTCATATTATCTCCAATCTCGATTATTGTGATGAGCTCATACTCAATAAGTGATTGTGACTTATCTTGAAACATGGATTTTGTATGTGGGACCTTGAGTTCCCTATCCATAGGTTTATACACTTTGTGCCATACTTTATGGTTGAGTTGGTGTGCATTCTTGAATCTTGTTTGATTTTTATAACTATGAGTGTTGGATTTTTTGGATTTTTGGAGATCTTTAGATTTTTGATATTTTTTTGATGAAGACATTTTTTATGTTCCACACCACGTAATGGATGATTTGTTTGATCCCGAGAAGAGGGAGAAGAAAGTGTATGTTTGGGATTAATGATAGGAATGTTAGGGATGATGGTGGGCTCGCTAAAGTTGTTGATAGAAGAATAATATTATGGATGAATAGAATATGGTCCAAGGATTGAAGAGGATGGGATACAAAGAGGTCAGCCACGGATAGAAGATGAATGGATACCAAGATGTTCTTGAGGATGGAAGAGAATTGGATATCGGGAGGTGTCCTATAGATGAAAGATGAAGGACTACCTAGAGGTATCCCTAGGATATAAGCTGGAAAACAAAGGACTACCCGGAGGTGTCCTATAAATAAAAGATGGAGGGCTAATAGGATGTGGAACAAGTATAAAAGATGAAGGGATACTAGGACATGGCCCAAGAATAGAGGATAAAGGGCTACCCGAAGGTGACCCACAAATAGAAGATGAAGGGCTACTAGGAGGTGGCCCACATATAGAAGAAGATGATGGGATCCCAAAAGGTGACCCAAGGATTGATTACAATTGATGAGTTGTGATATGTAAGTAATGTTTGGTGATGATAGGATAGAATATGTATCAAGGATACACTCGTATGTTTCATCATGCAATGTGGAATGTGAAGATGGAAAAATAAGAGGATCAAGTTTTATGATCTTAGGATATTCCTTTGTTTTCTAACAAAACCAATCAACTTCGTCCCCACAATACGTAAATACATCAAGGTCAAAAGAGAATCCTTGCTCATGATCCTCTAGAGGAATGCCATCATGCAGCCCCATGAATTCTCTAATGGCTTCTTCATTCTGAAAGAAATAAATCGGTATGGGTCATTGTTGGTCGATGATAGAAGGTTGATTAGAAGAAAGGGGTCCAACAAGTGTTAAAGATTTAGAAGATTTTTGATGATGGATATGATGGGAAGGTTTTATCTTATTGCTCCCATAAAGGTATTAGATAGTGCTTCAAAAATATATCTTAGCACATCGTTTCTTTGAATGGTTTGACGTGGACGTAAACATTTATCTTTAGAAGATTGATGAAGATAGAATAAGGAATGATAAAAATGACCCAGGGCCAAAGAGGGATTATATTTTGATTGATAGAATAAGATGAATCAAGAGACAAAGTAGATTTGGATTTACATGTCTCATGAGTTGAAGAAGATGTGGATTTGGAATTGGTTGGTATAGGTTTTCCTATAAGACGGCATAGTGCAGGTAGACAAAGAGGATCCTATATAAAATCACTAGATTGTAACATAGGGGTCAACTTGGATGATTGATTAGAGGAATTTTGAGTCACACGGATCTTCAAAGGAGGAATACGTCATTGAGGTGACTAATAAAGTGGATCTTGCAAATAAAGGGAGGACCACGTCTCAGGGATTTGAATTAGATGAATGATGGGGAGAATTTGTGGCAACATGGATCCTTAGAGGATGAAAACAAATTATGAGACTAGTTATTCCTTAGAAGAAAGTCAATTGATGATGCTCAAGAGATCGATGGGAATCAAAATAGTAGCATAGATTACAATAATTAGGATACTAGGGGAATCGAAATAATAACATGGATTAGAAGGCTTAGAATCATACTGCTGACAATAAGATGAAGGTGGGGAAAGGGGTAACCAAATGGGTTCTCTAGCGTGAATAACCAATTGAGGTTTGGTCATGATGGGCATATTTTGATGTGAATGTCGAAACCTAGGCTCCCTATTGTTATAAGTGTGATGAAATACATGATACTCAGGTCATGGTTAGCATCATTAGGACCAAATTCCTAGACCTAGATTGTATGATTGAACTCCTTCAAATGGAAGGAAGTTCCATGTCAATTCGGGCAGCATAACGACAACCAACTAGACAATTTACAAACACTATAATGAATCTAGACAAAATCTAGTAGCGTAACATCCGCAAAAGTCACAAATAATGTCCTAAAGAATGTCCTAATCTACTAAAAAAATTTCCCAAAGGGATAACGAATATACAACCAAATTTTGTCGATGAAATAATATCTAGAAAAATCCGAACAAAGGATCAACCATGAAAGATCCTACTCCTTATGTCTAATAACCTATCTCAAAGGTTATTCTAACAAGATAACAACACAATTTCAGTATTTAAATCAAGTTTGGGATAAACAATATTTAAATACTAAAAAAGGGTTGAGGTGATGTGACTAGCATAACAATGTAAAGTATATACTCTAAACTCAATTTAATATAAACAAAGTCTAAGTGTTGGAAATGGAGGTTACAAATGTGGGCAGCATAACAATACTACTTAGATACTTTTAATCATTTTTTTAGAAAAAAACAAGATGTTAGTATCAAAATAGGATTGACACAATGCAAACAACATAACGACGGCACTTCTAAAACTCAAAGCAATGTTTGAATCAAAAACTAGGTCCCAAGATATCAATGAATCAATACAATGCGAAGTAGCATAACAAGACAATCAAGACACTTATAGAAAATGTGGGAAAACAAGATGTAAGTATCACAATTATATTTCTATAATACAAGCAGTGTAACGACACAAAGGGTAAATCAAGGTAGGATCACCTAACTACAATGAGATATCTCGATATGGGTATCAAGACAAGGTTTACTAAAACATGAGGACATACCAACACACTTTCAACACTTACATCCCTACCACAACATGGAAATGTAAGTGAGATACAAAAGTGGTGGACATGATTATTTTGGAAACACTACATAACTTGTTTTCTTTTGACCCAAAATTTCAACAAGAGAATAAAGGAGATAGTACAAGTGGTGATGAAAAATACGTGGCATAACTTTGGCATAGTTTCACCTTGTTTTATAACAAGGTAGAAACTAGGACAAAGTTTTGTTTTGTAATTTTCATGATGAATGACATGCGGCGCAAACTTCAATGAACTCTCCCCTTGTTTAACTAATAAGGTTTTGACTATGAATAAAGTTATTGCTTTGTGAGAGCTCTTTAGAACACGATGGATAAGGTCAAGTTGGCCCCAATGCCAAATGGTTTCCTAGGATTTTGTTCTCAACACTCACCAATACTTGCCTAAGAGAGGTACATTTTTCTAGAATAAATCCTAGACAAATGACCATTAGCCCACAATCAAATTAATGAACGGGGCCTCATACAAACAACTTGAAGCATTTCCTCATGGGTTTTTGTTCTAGTCAAGTAGGTAGTGGGGCACTTCTCATTTTTTCCACTAGTTCCCTTAAGGTGTGGACTACTTTGGGGTTCCTGTGGTAATCCTCATAATGATTTTTATGGATTATGCCAAGATACTTCCCACAGTTTAAATCGGATGGGTTTTAACCCTTATCTAAACCTACAAATATAATGTTTTGAATATAGTGGTGTGTTTTTTTATCTTGAATTAAGAATGTGGTTTAGCACACCATTGGAAACCTACAAAAATGTTGTTAGTATTGTTTTGATCAATTATTTGACAAGCGTTAGGTCCTGCACACAAAATATTTAGTAGTTTTCTTATAAAAAGTGAACCAAGGTTTCTTTTGATTCTCAAGATTGTCCAAGGATGCAAGAGAAGAGCATACACAACACTTGATCCAACTAGATTAGAAAATGGAAAACTTAAATCAAATGAATTTTAAATTTATTTGTAAAAGATTCATTCCCTTAACAAAATAAATGATGAAATTTTCAAGTTAATCTAAATGTTAAAAAAGAAGACTAAAGTTGCTTTTGATTCTCAAGATCACTAAAAGGTGCAAGAGAAGAGCATACATAAACTTTATCCTAACTCAAGTAAAGTATGGAAATACAACATTCATCAAAGCATTAAACATGTTAGAAAATTAATTCAAATCAAACATGTAAAAGAGAAGTCAAAAACCTTAAAAAACAACAGAAAACACCAAAAATCATATTTTGGGAATCTTGAAATCTGAGCCAAAAATCACATAAAACTCTAGCACAAGGATTTTAATGCTAGCTGCAAGGATTTTAATGCTAGTGTGGATTTTAACGCTAGCTCGAGGATTTGAATGCTAGATCAACAATTTTAATGCTAGCATAGGGATTTTAACACTAGCGTAGAAGAAATTTCATGCTAACTCAAGGATTTTAACACTATCTTAGGGCTTAAAGCTATCTCAAGGATTTTAATGCTAGCTTAGGATTTCACACTAGCTCAATGATTTTCATGCTAGTGCAGGGGGATTAATGCTAGTGCAAAGGATTAATGGTAGTGCAAGGAAGCTTGTCTAACTTCAAGAACACTAGAATTTGACCCAAAAAAATGTCAAAAGCTCAAATTTTTGTTAATAATCCTCAAATTTTATAACGACTTTACCTCCTTCACACCTACAACTAAGACTCGACACATGTAAACTCAACAAAAGGAGTTAATAAATAAAATATTTATCAACATGTGTAAATAGAGGTTAGAATGCAAAAATGAAATTTAACTACAAAAACTTGAGAAAAATGTGCATGAGACAAAGGGATCTCCCACCGGGTGTGCCATATGTATGCATGTAAAAGTAGGATAAGTTAACAACTAGAAACTAACACCAAGTAGTTCCTATAACTAAGTTAATTCAACATAAACATCATGATAAAGATATGTAAGGGAAAAAGCTAATCAATGCATCCAAATTAAACTTGAAAACACTAAGCCATCCCTTGTTATTTGGATGTGTTTTATATGTGTATTTTCTCCTTATGATGAACCTATCATGGTCATGATAAATTAAAAGAATGTTATCTCCATGAAGAGGAAAGAATCTCATCAAAATGGTTTAATGGCCATGTTTAGATCTTCCCTTACTACTCTTTGCGCAAGTAGAGGATAAAAGGGGTGCTATATTAATGAGATTTTCAATGGTAGAAATGATCTTATCACGTGTCTCAGATAATAGTACAACATTGGTGTAATATTGAAGGGGGTAATAAGTTCTATATATAGCTTTCCAATTTGGGAGAAGCTAGAAACCTAATGAATGTGGGATAAAATATAAAGTAGAATTAGAAGGGATAAGCATGATTAGAAATAATTAATTAGAATTAACAACTCATGGGAGTTGAGAGATGATTTAATTAATCAATTAGGATTAATTAATAGGCCAAGATAATATTAGAAAACTATTTGAAGGTGATTATAGGATAAAATTCATAGAATTTGGAGGATTTGGTAATAGGGATTTAACCAATAAGAGGGTTTATTGATTAAATACATGATTAAAAAGGCTTACTTAAATAATGATAGTTAATTAAAAGAGGATTATAACTAATGAAGTGTCGTTAATTGGAATCCACAATGAAGAGAAATACTAGTTAATTAACAAAGGGTCGTTAATTAACCGAGATGAAGAGAAATGTTAGCTAATTAGCGGGAAATCACTAATTATAATGAAAATGATGGGAAAGACGATAAATGATGTAATTTTAGTAATAAAATTGTGTAGTTGGATTTAGGTTTCTACAATGTACATAATTAAGGGAACATGTATGTGTTCCTTAGATTAAATGGATTATATTTTAAATTTATTTTAGTATATATAATAAATTAGGGTCACTCCGCATCTTATGGAACTAGTCTCATAGCTCCATGAGTCACATTTAGGAGATAGTTTTTATAATCTAATATGGTCAATACATAGGTAATTGATTAACTAAAATAGATTTATTCTAGTGTAATCTAATCTTATAGAGCAGAAAATAATTGAATAAATGAAGTAATTTTTAGTGTGAAATCACAAAGACCCCCAAATGAGTTCTATAGGTCTACTTTTCTAAGGCAGATTCATTTGGTGTGATTACATAACATTGAAATTTTCCCAAGGCATGGGACCTTGCAAAAATGGAAAAGATCTCCAGATCAAAGGTTGGTTCCTTATCCCTCTGTTTAGGTGCATACGTAAGGATTTGTAGAGGATCTATCTCTATACCTAATCTAAAACTTTCCAAGGAGACAGGGATAAAAGAGTATAAGAAATAAGAAATGACTAAACTACCAGGTGATGCACCAAAGGAATGATGAACACTTATTTTGCTAATAGACACAAACCAACAAAATGCATACAATAAACAAGCACAGATAGCTAGATATGTAATGGAAGACTAGATGAAAGCAAAAGAGACAAGAAAGGATCTAAAATCAATCACAAACGTGTTTTATTGCTCTGTAGATTGATACAATCCATTACAAAGTAACCAAGAGGTAGAAACGTAATGCAATTTTGATAGAAGGCCTAAACCCCACAGATCCCTTTGCTAGAAGGAGAAGGGAGCCTATAAAATAATGTCCAACCCTTTACAATGAATCCTGCTCCCGTTTTTATAGATTCAACCTAAAAGAAGAAAGAGAGAGAGAAGTGGGAAAAGCAGGTTAAAACTCAACCACTGTTGTTAATGCTTCTGATAAAATATTCCCCAAATCTATCTTTACTACATCAATCCTTGGTTTAACACCTTGAAGGAAGAGGAGATGGTGAAACAGATCAAATCTGATCTAGTTGTTGAGGCAAGCAGATCCCGCATTAAAAGGTCAAGATGTTTATTCCATTTTCCTTCACCTAACCTCCTCAAAATTAAATTTTCAGACCTCCATGGCATGGGCGCGGCCAAGATATTTCCAAAAAGTTAGATTTGTAATATTTCAAGCCCTAAGTCAAAGGATATGCCCTTTTGAAGTTTGTATCGAGTTCGTGCGAGGGCGGGAAAACAACTTGAAAAATCGGTCCCCTTTTGATATGGGACATGTGGCAGCCATATTGGAACAAAAATCGGGCCTACAGGTCTATAATTTATCTTTTTCCCTTTCCTCTGATTCCCCACTTTGGCTTTGACTCGGGCCCAAATGCTAATTTTTTTCCTTGGGCGGAGTTACGGGTGATTTTGTAACTTTTACCCCTTTTGAGATAACAAGGGGCAAAGAACCAACTTTTCTCCCAATGGCCCGCTTTCCCCTAGGACACACGGAATCCTAGCACTAGTTTGAAAACATTTTCTCTATTTAACCCTCGAATAAGTGTCATTAAGACACTTGGCAACCTCCGTTGATCTATGGACTTTTCAACGATCCCTCTTACTTTTTAGGCTTTGGGCTACGTGGTGAGCTCACACTCATTTGGGTCTCTGCCTTGGGACCAACTCTTGAGATGTGCCATACTGACACTTGGCATTCTCTTCTTATACCTTTAAACTTGGCCAATTTTGAAACCTTTTCAATTGTTTCGAGCACAAGGGCTTCAGCTTCTTTGTCATTTCTTTCCTTCTCCTTTATGGTTCCTCTCGTGGCATCACCCCTTCTTATCTCGACCTGTTATCCCATAGTTGAGTCTACCTGTAACTAATTTGCATTATTTGAATGATTTTTCTCAGATTCCTTCTATGTGGGGTCATGATTGATCCAATATTTGGCATAGGGTGAAATATGGATAAAAATTTGGTGACTCACAGGGGTATCTTCCTGCTAGATGAAAAGACCAATTGCCTTGTCATATCCATTGGGCATGGAGTCATGAGTGATAGCCTGCTACTGATCTAAACTTTGAAAACTAACCCCAGGCCACTTAGAAACCCATTAGAACTGAAACTAATCTTGACCAAATGCCAAGTCCAAACATTGCATGAGACCACCAAAACAACACCACACTATATATAAAATTTGAAATCATATATGCTCCAAATGGAACATGCATAGCATGCAGAGCACTTAGGAGAAAATCAATCTACACTACAATAAGACAATGTGTATAAGCACTTAGAGGAAAGAGAAAACTAAACTAATATGTATATGGTGAGAACTCCCCTTTTAGTAGCAATATTTAAGATAGATCCCATTTACTGGAATCTATAACTCTTCACCCTCCAATGTAGACAATTAGAAATCATTGCTACTTTTACATCTTGTGATCATATAGGGGCCACTCCATATGGTGTCAAATTTGGAATGCCTTCCTAGTTTTGCTCGATCTGCATCCCATTTCAAAACTAGGTCTCCTTCCTAGAAGGTCCTTGCTTTTGTCTTCTTATCAAATCATTTCTTGATTGAAGCTTGATTCTTCTCTATTGCTTGAGATCATGCTCTCTGGTTTCTTCTAATTCTATCAGCTCCACATACCTGGCCTCCATTGGTCCAAATTCAAACATCTCTAGTTGCTTCACAAGCTCCAATGTTGGCAACTCAAGTGATATAGGCAACACTGCCTCTTTCCCATATATGAGCTTGAATGGAGAGCTGCTTGTAGATCTCTTGGGCATTATTCTATCAGCCCATAAGGCCATTTTGAGCTTTGTGTGCTATGCTCTTCGATTCTCATCAAGAGTTCTTCTAATGATCTTTAGCAAGTTCTTGTTTGTGGACTCAGCCTAGCCATTACCTTGAGGGTAATAGTTTGATGAAGTACTCAAATAAGTCCCATTCTTGATGGCCCATCCTATGATCTTGGAACCTATAAATGCTAATGCATTGTCTAATATGATGGTGGTTAGCACTCCAAATCTGGTCATTATCCCTTCATATAAATCCAAGATACTAGACTCATTTTCTTCCTTGAGTGTCACTGCCTCAGTCCATTTGGTGAAATAATATATTGCTATTAGGATCCATTTGTGACCTTGGCTTGAGTTTGGATTGATGACTCCAATGAAGTCCAATCCCCATTGCATGAAATTTTGGTTAACTGAGATTGGGTGTAATGGAAGTGTTGCTAACCTTTCCTTGCCTTTGAAGAATGCATAATTCTTGCACCTTTTGATCCATGTGTAGTAGTCACTAAACACTCTGGGCCAATAATATCCTACTTTCATGATTTTGAGTGTTATCACTCTTGGAGAAAAATGGCCTCCAGCTGCTTCAACATGGAATTCTTATAGCACTCTCTCTACCTGATATGTCTCAATGCATCTCAGCAGAATGTCATTAATGTCTCTTTTGAACAAGACACCATCAATAAGAACATATGGGATGGCTCAGTAACCTGAAATGTCTCATTTTTGCTTTACCCATCCCATGAGGACATAGGCCTATTCAAAGGAAGTGCACCATGTCTTGGGTCCAACAAGGAGCAGGTACATCATCTCTCCCTTCTTCTTGATCATCTTGTAGAACAAGAACAACCTCCTTTTCACTATTTGTTTCATCTTGCTAACCTGAGGCTAGTTGTTCACACAACCCCTTCCCATGGACCAACTTGGTGACCTTGATCTCAATGTCATATTCCATGACATGAGTGATCCATCTTACACGCTTTTCATTCAAGTCCTTGTTGAGAAGGAATTCTTTAACTCCCGCATGGGAGACCAATAGTTGGATTTTGTTGTTTGAAACCAAATGCTTAAAATTCTTCAATCCTCTAATTACCACTAGACCTACTTCTCAATGAAGGAGTACCTCACCTCATAATCTTTCGACTCTGGCTGAAGAAAGAAATTGGTTGTTATGTACTTTCTTTGTTCTACCGCATTAAGATTGTAGAAATTATGTCGCCGCCACCAAAGGCATATAGTAAGAAGTCTTTGGAAAAATATGGGTTCAAAAGGGTTGGGGCTTGTGATATGGCTTATTTGATAGCCTCAAAACTTGATTTTCATTCAGTTATCCACCTAAATGTTAAGCACTTCTTTAGCCTCAACATTATTTTCTTAATAAGGGTAGTAAAGTTTGAAACAAACCTACGGACAAAATTGATTTTTCCCAAGAAGATTTGAAGAACCTTCTTGTGACTTAGCAATGGCAATGCTCTTATTTATTTAACTCTTTCCAGGTCAATTGTCAATCCTTAATTTGATACGATATGGCCTAGAATCTTTCCTTCATGGGCCAAGAATATGCATTTTTTGGGGTTCAGTGACACCCCAAAACTCTTGCATCATTGGAACACCTGCCTTAGATGGAAAAGGTGGTCTATTGCATTTTTGGAAAACACTATAATGTCATCTAGATAGATCAATACTATTTTTTTTATCATCCCCTTGAATTCCATATCCATTTCCCTTTGAAAAGTGGCTCTCGGCATTGGATAATCCAAATGGCATTTTCCTGTAGGCATAGGTGCCCCATTTGGTAGTGAAAGTTGTTTTGAATTGATCATCTTCTTTCACCATGATCTGGTTGTACCCTAAGTAGCCATCTAGGAGGGAGAACCTTTCTAACCCAAACACTACTTGCAAGATCTACTCCATTGAAGGGAGTGGGTAGTGGTCTTTGAGGGAGGCTCTGTTTAAATCCTTGAAGTCAACACACAACCTGATTTCTCCATTTTTCTTCCTAACTGGGACTAGATTTGCAACCCAACTTGAGTGTTTGATTGGAAATATGATGTTTTCCTCTATCAGCTTGTTCAGCTCCTTCTTCATCAGAGGCTCAATATGTGGGTTAACTGGTCTCTGCTTCTACCTGATGGGTTGAGCAACTGGATCTAATTCTATTTTGTGTTGTGCTAGCTTGGGATTGAACCCTCTTAGGTCTTCATAAATCCAAGCAAACACATCAGGAAATTCTTAGCAAAGTTGTATGAATTCATACCTTTCTTGTTTAGTGGCCACTTTGCCAATTTGAAGTGTTTTGTCTTCTCCAACTAAGATTGACTTTGAATCTTCTTCTTTGATCTGCATGTTAGTCTTCTCCTTTCTAAACTGATCATTAGGATTAAAAATAGATTCTAGTGTCACTAAGCCTTTGGGAAGTTTGTTTGTATGCAGTTGTACTATCCGATTCTCGATCGCTACTCTATTTTACTCGGTTTATAGCTGAGAATTAAGATTCTTCTTGTAGAAATTTAATAATTTGTTGATCATTCTCAAACACCACCAAGATGTATTATTATCTGGCACTGCTGGCCTCACAACCACATGGATATGTGGTTGTTCTTTGTCTCTTTTGATGTTGTCAACCACATCAAACGTTGCCCCGATCGGGCCGCAAGTCCATTAGAACTTCATTCTCCTTCCTAGGTATGGACACAATACTAAAGGCCTCAAAATATTCCATGAGATCCCATACCCTACTCTTGTAGTTCTTGAACAGGTCATTTTTGACAGCATTTAGTCCTCTGACTTGATTGGAAACTAGTTCATTATCACCGAATACTTGCAAGTTCTCGATTCCCAACTTCCTTGCCCAATGAAGACCTTGACTAAAGCCTAATATTCATCGGTGTTATTTGAGAAAGAAAACTAGAATCAAAGGTTGAATAATATCTCATAACTATGGGGACACAATCATGGCTCCTCCCCCAGCTCCTTGTCTACTCCTTGAGCCATCAAAGAAAAATTGCCATACCTCATTGTCATCCTTGTATTCTGGCTTGATTAGGTCAGGAAGAGGTTGATTCTCTTCATGTAGGTAGTAGACACCTAGCTTAGATTCTTCCATCTCCCTATAGGGGTCAAAATCATGGCTTTTGTTGGCCCAATCATCAAGAGTCAAGTTTGGGATACATCCCACCTTGGTATTTGCTTCAAAAGTGCTTAGAGGTCTTCTTGATCAAAATCTGAGTAATTGGCATTGATCGGGCTAGGTACATAGGATTCAATATGATAATCAGCAATAGGTTCATATCTGATTGTGGGCTTTTCCCCATACCTTGTCCTAAAGAGCATATGTGACCAATCAGCAGATAGGTAGCCTCCAATTTTGGCAGTGAAGTCCCTAGACAAACACAAAGCAAAATGTGGTGGAAAATATATGATTGACACATTTTGCAAAATAGTCACATTAGGGCAAGCGTGTAGAGTGAGACTCAGATCCTTGATGATTCCCATAGTGTTTACTACTATCCCATCTATTGGACTACTCCTCTAGAGATGACCTCATATTGGAGACCCAACTAATCAGCTATTTGTTTGGGCATCATAGAACTACTAGCCCTAGAATCAATCATACAATTATGCACCAATTTGTCTCCAATAATCAATGAGACATAGAAGGGAGGAGGTCTTAGGTTTTTACCTTGTTGTTCTCCATGGTTTCTCCTTGGTTGAACCACATTAGCAAGCACTCTCTCTTGCTAGTTAGGGGGGTGATTTGAACTTGACCAATTTTGTATGGCAGTCTGTAATAGATCCCTCTACCCTGGAATGGCCAATGACTCCCATAGTGAAATTTTCACACTTGTCCTTTTCATCTACTCAATAATATTGAATGAGTTATATTTTTGCTGCCCCTTCCCAAACACATTTCTTTCTTGCACATGGGTTGTTACAACCGGTGCCTGACTGGGTTTGGAAGGTGGTCTGGATTGGTTCAACATGTTGGGAGTTGTACTTGGAGCACTAGGACCTTGTGGAGCAATGGAAGGTTGAGGGTCACCTGAGTTTAGTGGTTGGCCCTCTCCAATATTTCTCCTTTTGGACCATGTGTTGGCAGCCACACCTTGAGGAGGGGACTGATTCATCCCACGAAGTCTCCAACCTCGCCAATTGAAAAACATAGTCTCGTTTGGGGCTCTACCTTATTAAGCTCCTTTTTCTCGATCTTCCTCTTGCCAGTTCTTGTGGCACCATACTAGTTTACACCATCAAGGCCTGATTTAGAGCACCATTAAAACACATTGATTGGTTATGTGGTTGATCGCATGGAAAACACCAATCATATTCATGTGCCATATTGTTCTATGCTGGAACCAATGCTCTTGATGTTGAAGCTGTGTTAGGATCATATGACCTGAAAGGTCTAGTAGCTTAGGGCTATCCTTGGTTCTAGCTCTAGTTTACAATCTAAGGTGGTGGCCTATTCTCATCTGGGGTCTAGCTTGATATTGAGCTTGGGGTTGGTATGTCCTGGAACTCTGATCTTGTTTTCTTTTGATGGTCACTAGCTCATTCCCAAAGTTCTGAAGTTGCTTCATCACTTTATAAATATCTCTAGAGGTATTAGATGATGAAGTGGAAGCTTCAACTAAGCTTTGACTCTTGGGGTGGGTATAGGAGCTAATGTAGGTGTTTGGCTAGTATCTGGGCTTCCTAACTTAGGGTACAGAATGCATGGATGGCCTAGGAGAAATTTTCTAGCTTGAATCAAATGGTTCTCATCCCCTATGGAGAGGCTATAGGCTGCAGGTAATGTAGTGCCCCCCATTGACTGAATCATCAGAGAAATATCATAATTTAAAGCCCTAAGAAAGTATAAGAAGGCACCTTCATTAGTGGGCTTTACTCGCTATTGAGTCATATCCCATGTCCTCTGAATCGAGGTTGAAGTCTATCATCTGCTTGTTTGGGGCTCTCTTGATTGTTGTTAGTTGCTCTAACAAAGACAAGTTATCACCTTTTCCCCAAACTAATTGATAAGAGTCATGCACAACTAGTTCCGCTTCGGATAGAGCCTGCTTCAAGACTTTTGAACCATTGTGAAGCTTTCCCTTTGAATGAAGAGGTGAGAAGCTTAACTATAATGTCCATCTCATGGATCTCGTGGATTGTACAAACATTTACAATATCTTGGACATGGTCACCAAGAGAAGTTTGATTTTCCCCAGTGAAATATGGGATGCTCTTTAATGCTACAATCGAAACTAGGTTTTGTGCATTCAAGGTGAGTGGACTACTACCAGTGAAGTTGACATATGGATTTGGTTGTGTCATTCTAACTGGCCTAAGAATCCTTGCAGAGATGAAAGAAAGGCCTTGAAGATGAGGTGTCTACAGGTTCTACTTGGTGGAGATGGAGAACTCGAACTCTTCTTCCTCTCCTTTCTGCTTGGGGATAGATGCAAGGATTTAAATATACCTTCTTTCCTTGCTCTAGATCAAGTTTTTCTCATGAATCTCCCAAGTTTGGGGTGCTTTGAAACCAATAGATTTATTTCTTTTGGAGTCGCCAGATGTACAATTTTAAGGCTTCTTAAAATCCAGAATCACAACAAGTGTACATCAATTCCTACTATAATAAGATGGATACTTCTTAGTCCCATCAGTGTGCCAAAACTGTTAGTTTGAAATCACAACACCCCCAAATGAGTTCTACAAGTCTACTTTTCTAAGGCAGATTCATTTGGTTTGATTACATAACATTAAACTTTTCCCAAGGCATGGGACCTTGCAAAAATGGAAAATCTCTCCAGATCAAAGGTTGGTTCCTTATCCTCTCGTTTAGGTGCATACATAAGGATTTGCAGAGGATCTATCTCTATACCTAATCTAAAACTTGCCAAGGAGACAGGGATAAAAGAGTATAAGAAATAAGAAATGACTAAACTACTAGGTGATGCACCAAAGGAATGATGAACACTTATTTTTCTAATAGACACAAACCAAAAAAATCATACTATAAACAAGCACGAGATAGCCGATATGTAATGGGAGACCAGATGAAAGCAAAAGAGACAAGAAAGGATCTAAAATCGATCACAGATGTGTTTTATTTCTCTATAGATTGATACAGTCCATTACAAAGTAGCCAAGAGGTAGAAACATAATGTAATTTTGATAGAAGGCCTGAACCCCACAAATCCCTTTGCTAGAAGGAGAAGGGATTCTACAAAACAAAGAATTTCCAACCCTTTACAATGAATCCTGCTCCTATTTTTATAGATTCAACTTGAAAGAAGAGAGAGAGAGAGAGAAGCGAGAAAATCAGGTTGAAACTCAATCACTGTTGTTAATGTTTCTGATAAAATCTACCCCCAAATCCATCTTTACTGCATTAATCCTTGGTTTAGTTCCTTGAAGGAAGAGGAGATGGCAAAACAGATCAAATCTGATCTAGTTGTTGAGGCAAGCAGATCCTGCATTGAAAGCCTAAAGACATTTCTTCCATTTTCCTTCACCTAATCTCGTCAAAATTAAATTTTTAGACCTCCATGGCATGGGCGAGGCCAAGATCTTTCCAATGTAGTTAGATTTGTAATATTTTGAGCCCTAAGTCGAAGGATATGCCCCTTCAAAGTTTGTATCGGGTTCATACATGAGGATGGGAAAATAACTTGAAAAATGGGTCCCCTTTTGATATAAGACATGTTGTAGCTGATTAGAACAAAAATCGGGCCTACGGGTCGACAATTTATCTTTTTCCTTTCCTTTGATTCCCCACTTTGGCTTTGACTCGAGCCCAAATGCTGACTTTTTCCTTGAGTGGAGTTGTAGAGGCCATTTCACAACTTTTACCCCCTTTTGAGATACCAAAGGGCAAAGAACTAACTTTTTCCCGACACCCTCTTTCCCCAGGACACATGGCAGCCTAGCACTAGTTTAAAAACCTTTTCTCTATTCAACCCTTGAATAAGTGCCATTAAGACACTTGGTAGCCTCCACTGATCTATGGAATTTTCAATGATCCCTCTTAATTTTTAGGCTTTGGGCTACATGGTGAGCTCGCGCTCATTTGGGTCTCTGCCTTGGGACCAACTCTTAGAGACGCGCCATACTGACACTTGGCATTCTCCGCTTACACCTTTATACTTGGCCAATTTTGAAACCTTTTCTGAACCATTTCAAGCCCGAGGGCTTTGGATCTTCATCATTTCTTCCCCTTCTCCTTTCTGGTTCCTCTGTGGCATCACCCCTTCTTATCTAACCCTGTTATCCCATAGTTGAGTCTACCTGTAACTAATTTGTAGGATTTGAATGAGTTTTCTTAGGTTCCTTCTATGCGGGGTTGACTGATCCAATATTTGGCATGGGGGTGAAATATGGATAACAAGAATAAAATACTTGAAATACACTCAAGAAAACTAAGCAATTAAATGTAAAACCCTAATGTGAAAATAAGGTTAGGGGAGCCTTACTTGATTCGCAGATGTCTCGAGAATGTGTCTCAAAGTGTAGACCATGTGAACAGGAGAGGAGGAAACCTTCACACAAGAGCCTCGAAAAAGTGTAGATCTGGGTGACTAGCTAGAACAAATCTCTTGGAGAGGGATAGGGGTGCCCATGGGTGCACCGGTATGATATATTGATGCCCTAGTCTATGGAAATGGATACAAAACATCCTCTGAAGTGTCGTTAGATGTTCACTTCCAATCACTTTAATGTTGTTGCACTTCACCAATTGTCTTCATAAACCTCGCAATGAATAATCACCCGCAAAACACCAAACAAAGCATCAAACCCTAAAAATAAAATATGCATAGGAAGGGGTCAGACTATCCTCATCTGTCAAATTGATGGACTTATCATTGATTGTTGCACTACATCTTAGACCCAATGTAGTTCTAAGTGTGTGTGTGTGTGTGTGTGAAGATTGTGCCACTCACACTTTGTGAAGTGTGAGAAAGTAACTAGACATTAGAATGTAGTAAATGTGTGCATGGAAATAATAAACTCCCCTCTATGAAGTGTGATGCAGATGAACCAGCCTTATGTGCCTTGTGATGGAGCTAGATGGATGCAAATATAGCTATAGATGCCTTTGATGGATGCAACCATAGGTGGAGATAACTAATGTTTAGTGTTTGGTCCCTCATTATGGTCACATAACTTTATATTTATATGGTTCTCTTGCTTTAATTTCATAATTAACCTTGAAAATTCTGACCACCAAAAATATAAGAATCTCAAACGACAAGAAAGTCACAAAAAAGTGAGAGGAAAGTACAAAGAGGATCAAGGTGCCTGAGGGGGCACCTAGACAAAATAGGGAAAACAGGTATGAAGGTACAGGACTAGGAAAGTACAGGTGTAAGATCGAAAATAACAATAGAAAGAAATGTAAAAATGGCCAAATACATGGGTTAATTATTACTCTTTTCACTTGAGAACCATATGAATAGTAGTATGAGACCAAGACTAAATAATGACTCAAAGTGCATGATTTTGTGTCTACATTTGCCCCCACTTTATGTTGGTGAGTAGAAATATTGGTAACATAAAGTAGATAGATATGTGTACCTAATAATCCATGTAGAGTGATGTAGAATGTGTGCCGAAAGGACTAGAAAAAGTGTGGAGTGATAAAAACATGGAGCGTGGAGACTAAAGATGCAAAAGTGTAAAAAGTGATGAGAGTGAACCTAGGGTGAAAGTGCATGTGTATATGTCAATGTTTGTAGTGTACCTACATGGTTAGTATCATGTTTCTTATTAACCCACTATGTGTGTGATGTTGACTTCTTTCTTCTCATACGAACGGACTGCAAAAAGAGAAGACAATCAAGTACTCAAATACGCATGTATATGTGTAATGTGCAAAATGCTCTGTGTATATGTAAAAATCATGTAAAGGTGTGAAAATGAAAAATGAACATGTGCACCCGATCCGTGATGAGAAAAATGGTGTAGAAATAAACATATCGATTTCTTGCAAGATTTTTGGGTTATCTCACGCCACTTCCCGAAGAATTGTAGGGAGGAAAGTCTGATTTATCCTCCAACCTATAACTGCTTCTCGAGAGTGAAGAGATATCTATACCGTCTAGTTTTTTGGGTGATCTGATGCCATGGAAGTGTAGAGAGGAAGGTATAGTTTATCCTCTATCCTTTAACTACACCCAAATGTGCTAAAGATACCATGTCCTATAAAATTCACTTTGTATGGAGTTTGTATACTGGTTTGAACCCACTCGATTGTATAACCCACTATGTCATGGACAAAAACTAAAACACTAAATTGTACCAATATTGTGTGTGAGCCCAAATGATTCCCCCTCTTTGGGGGTGCATGCGATGTCACAAATAGGATAATTCCACCCAAAATAGGACCGACCATGGATACTCAAAACTATGCCCTGCAGAGAGGAGGGGATGTGCTTGGTAGAAACCAAGGCACAAACAAACAAGGTAGCTAGAAAAAAAGTGTTAGTATGAACATGCATGTATAAAACAAGTGTAATCTAAACAAATAATGTGTAAGCTAAAACATAAGAAGATAATTTAAACACCCAAGAAGACAATGTAGACCACACAAAGTGGGTTGCAAAACGTGGGACACAACTCAAGGTGTTGCAAGACACTTAACGCCATAAGTGGCCGCAAATAAACAAGTATGCGAGACATAAAGATAAAGGAAAAGCCTAAAAATAAGAACAAGCAATAGAAGACAATGTATCAAACAATTATGGAATAAATTTCCTTGCATAGAAAATGTTGCACATGAAACACTCGTTAGCATGTTAAAATGATGAGACGTATGTCAAAGTGTGTATAAACCAAAGTAGTGTGCTATGAACAAAATGAAACAATAGCACTTGTAGCGTATGAATGTGAATTCCCCTAGGAACCATTATGGGACTAGTAGTCAAACATCCATGTTGTGTGTAGTATCCTTGTATAGTCTGCGATCACAACTAGAAATCAAGTGAATGCACATGTGTGTATGATAATGATAATGACATACAAGATATCTATCTAGTATGTGTAATAAAGTGAACATGTACAAGTAAATGCAAGAAAGAGTAAATACAACCATAATATGCACTAGATGTATGGAATGGAATAAAGAGATAATTATAGGATCTGCATGCCACCGAGTGAATGGAATTATATATAGTGAGGTTCATTTATTATTCCCCCTCAGTAGTCAAGAATGAACCAAAAATGAGAGTGCATCATTAGGAAATGGTTAAACTATGTGTTGTGTGTAGCATGTTGTGATGAGTGTGTAGTGATGATATGCAACATAGAGATGAAATATGTGTTACTCTATAGCCTAAGCATATAGCACGACAAGATGAATAGAAAGGAGTGGTGATTTATCCTAAATCATGTACCACTAAATGATGCAAGCGAAAGTGATGATGTAGCCTATGACGAGATGATGCTAGAAGAAGTGACCCTATAGCCTAAAGCATATATCACTTAGTCTAGGTATGTCGCATGAGAAAATATTGAATGATGAACGTGTAAGGGTGATGAGGTCCATTTGTGATGTATACCCTCAATAGTCTAGTATGGACCGTGAGACTAGAGTGCATCATTGGGTAGTGAGTGCAACGCATAGAAGAGAATGTGTAAAATGTGTAATGTGCATAGTAGGGTGTATGGTATGTAATGTGAGATGCGTAAATGACCTAAGATGTGTATATGCATAGTAGATGTAAGATGCAAGATGTAATAGGTAAGGTGTAGGATGTAAAATGTAAGATGACATGTATGATGTGTGAAAATACGCAATATATAGTGGCTATGGTGTAGTATGTGAGGCAAGTGTAGAATTTTTATGATGTATGTAGGACAAGATGTAGAGTGCACAAAGTGTAGAATGTATGAAGATGCACAATGTCTATAGTGTAGTGTGTGGGGTTTGTATGTATAGAATTCCCTCAACAGTGAAGTGTGAACCGAAGCACAAGAGTGTGTCATTAGGTAGTGACGATGTAGATGTGTATGCTAATATGTATGTGTAAGTATGTGGAAAAAGTGATGAGAGAATAAGATGTCACATGATGTTAGGGGAATTTAGATGTCGTGCCCCACAAGTGTGTGGTGGTGATTATAATCATGTGACACTATCTAACAGATCATCATTGTCACGATTAAAACATACCAAAGAAGCATTCAAGATGTGATAAGAAATAGAATGAGGTGGATCATATAAAGAACCATTGTGATGTAGGGTGTAGACACTCATGGCATATTCTTCATCAGTGAAGGGTACTAGTGGACAATCATGTGCATACCAACGAGAAAGATTATGAGAATAAGTAGGAGATGATTCATTACCAATGGAACATTTTCAAATGGCATAGGAAATGTGAGAGAAGTGTAATCTAATGCTTTAATAAAATAGATTTATCTAGTGTAATCTAATGATATAGGAGCAAGAAAATAACAAAATAAATGAAGTAATAAAATATTGAAATACACCTAAGAAAACTAAGCAATAAAATGTACAACTCTAATGTGTAAATAAGGTTAGGAGATCCTTAGTTGATTTGTATATGTCTCAAGACTATGTCATATTGTAGACCAGTGAACATGAGGAGGAAACCTTTGCACATCATCCTAAAAAGTGCGGATCTGGATTGTCTGGCTAAACTAGGTCACTTGAGATGGATAGGGCTGCCTGTGGGCACCCCGGTCTGAGATCTAGGTGCCTTGGTCTATAAAAATGGCTAGAAAACCTCCTCTAAAGTGTTGTTGGATTTTCACTTGTGTTCACTTCTTGTCGCATGAATTTCGTTGCACTTCATCATATGTCACCGTAAACCCGCAATGAAGAATCACCTATAAAACCCGAGACAAACCATCTAAACCCTAAAAATAAAGATGCATATGAAGGGGTCAAACTATCCTCAGCTGCCAAATCGATGGACTTATCACTAAGTGATGCATTACATCTCAAACCAAATGTATTCCTAGGTGTTTGTGTGTGTGTGTGTGAATATTGTGCCCTATGTGCTCTTGTGTTAGTAGCACTTTTTGAAGTAGCGAGAAAGTAACTAGATGTAGAATTTAGTAAATGTGTGCATGGAAACCATAAAATCCCATCCTATGAAGTGTGATGCAAATGAACCATCCTTGTGTGCCTTGTGATGGAGCTAGATGGATGAAAATGTAGCTATATATGCCTTTAATGGATGTAACCTTAGGTGGAGATAGCTAGTACTTAGTGTTTGGTTCCTCATTATGGTCACATAACTTTATATTTATATGGTTCTCTTGCTATAATTTCATAATTAACCCTAAAAATGCTGACCTCTGAAAATATAAGAATCTCAAATCGCTAGAAAGTGCCCAAAAAGTGAGAGAAAAGTACAAAGAGGATCATGGCGCCCGAGGGGACCAAGGCGCTGAGGCGCCCCATCAAAAATATGGAAAACACAATATCAAGGTATAGACTAGGAAAATACATGTGTAAGATCAAAAATAACAACATGAAGTAATGAAAAAATGGCCAAAGACATGGGTTAATTATTACTCTTTTCACTTGAGAACCATATGAATAGTAGTATGAGACCAGGACTAAATAATGACTCAAAGTGCGTGATTTTTTGTCTACACTAATTTTTAGGATTTCATCATTCATCCTAAATATTTTAGCATTTAAATTCTACAATCTATGTCTATTTTTGGAAAGAATATAGCCATTGTTTAGTTTTTGGTTCCTTTTGGATTGTTTACTGACATTTGTAGGAGTGTTAGATGTGTCAAAATTAGATTTTACAAACCTCACAACTCTAAAAGGAAACAACAACTGCTCAAATATATGGACTCATGAAATGTCTTATAATACATAACAAATCAAAACACATGTACATTTTTTTATTAATTTAAAAATCATTGACAACATCTACAAATACTACTCCCATTATTAGGTTGTTAAAATCAACAAAAATCCTAAAGCTATTACAATGGTGTTTCTTCATGACCCTTGAAATGTTTCACTTGTTTTGTGCAAATCAACTCATCTCTCTACTCCTTGTCACTCTATCCCCTCAAATGGTAGACTTGACTCACTTCATACACACATTATTTTCTTTCACTTTTGTAATCAATGTGCATTATACAATTCAACTATTGCATAAAGCATTCATGAAATCCTTGTGTACATGTCACCATCACCCAAATTTTGTGTTGCACTTTCCTTTCTCCATTATCCTTCTCACCATCCTTGTGTGTTCCCATATACTTAACTAATATTGTAAAACTTAGTGAGAAATTCAATTCTATCATGATACTTATGCATCACAATTTGTATCTTCGATTTCAATGGAATCGACTGATTAATTCGTGTCTATATTTTTAATTAGTCCTAGATGAAGTAAAAAAATCAAATCATATAGTTCTAATAAGTTTCACATGGCTCAATTTAATCAACATTTATTCTCTTATTGAAAAAATAAACTATGTAATGCATGATATAATTAGTGGGTACAATTGAGTCCAAATTCACTATTGTGATGTAAAATATCTAGCATGAAAAATGGAAAATATTAAGCATGACAACTAAACCCCTAATTGAAAATTAGGCTTCCCATTCACTGTGCATACTTCCTCTTGTCAGCCTACCTTCAGTTCAACCTTCACCCCAGCTCAAATAAAATTCCTAACAAGGTTTTTAAGTTTATTTTAGTGTGCAGGGATGATTACCCAAGGTGATAAATTAATTCAGTAAGATTCAATGAAATAAAACTTCCTCCGAAGGCCTAAAAAGGGACATCATGGGGATCACATTGTGACAATGAATAGATCAGGGTGTCAATGTGTACAAAATACAATCACTTGGACAATGGGTGTAATTAAGAGAATCATGAGGTCTATGAAGGATCTAAAACATCAAGGACCTCATTGAAATTCAAGTCAAGGGAATGATCATCATGATCATGATGAGAAATGATAACCATGAGTGGTGATGGAAGTTATCTCAAGCTCACAAAATGGTGCATATCTCTTGAGAGTGTTTCTAAACACTTAATCAATGTTTGAATGTTCTCACATCTTGCAATTTAGGGAGTGGATTTTGCATTGCTTCAATGCATTTGGAGGTCAAGAACATGGATCTCACCTCAAAAATTCCTTCAAGTCTCATTTAGGGATCAATCCTTCCATTTAGAGGAGGAAACATATTTCCATAAGGATAATCGAAAAACAGTGTCCAGATACTATAAGCATGTTTCCACTCAGGTGACATCTTGGTTAGGGAAGTGAATTGTGAAGTTAAAAACATTTGTGTCACTTAAGTCATCACTTGAGGTGTTAGAAACATGCTTTCAACTCATGGTAACTCATTTTTTACCAATTTTTCATGATGAATGGACCCATGGAATCCTTTTGGAAGTTTGATGTCCCCTTGTCCCTTTTTCCAACCAAGAGGACAAGGCGGGTACAAAAAATGAGTTCCCCTATGGAGGATATTTTTTCACTCAAAAACACATCCTAAGTGTTAGGAAGGTGTTTTGTGTTGGAATAATTTCCATTGATGTCAAAGAAAGATGAAGGAGATAACAGATTGGTTAGATTCATTGATGTCAAAATATGTTTTGCAAGATTTAACTAACATATCGGGGTGTTAAAAGAGTGTTGTCTTCACTTTGGAGTCTCATATTATTGCTTCTAAGTCTCATAAAGAATGCTTGAGTTTTTCATTTTTTTATTGCTTTGAAATTTGTCCAAAGTTTGTGGTTTGTCTTGGTATGGACCAAAAATTTTGGTCGACCATTGTAATGCATCCTTTGGATTCTAACCAATATCTCTTTGGAAAATTTATAAAAGGATATGTAGACTCATCATTTCAAGTTCGGAAGTTTTTGGTCTCACATTTCATTAGTCGTTGTGTTTCAAGGATCATCGTGGTTACACTATAATTGTTTCAAGTTATCATCAAGTTCACAAGGGTTAGAAAGTAATGGAAGTGTTTCATGGATTGTTTCAAGTGAAATAGGGCACTTGACCTCGGTGATCCATTCATCAAGTGCTTCTCACTTCTTCTCTCAATGTACCTTATAGGGCTACATAATTTCATCATTTTAGGAGGCTTCTTCATCATATAACTAATTATTTCAGGATGTATTTACTTTGCATAAAACCAAAAATCACATCATATAATCACATTTTGTTTATGGTGCGTGATGTTATTGATACCAACTCATCCCTAAATCTCATCACATCATCATAATTAATTTCATATGACTCAAATAGGGTAAACTATCTCTCTCCTTGATCTAATGTGCGATGATGTTTAGGAAGGTTTGAATCATGTATACATTAATTTAGAATACTCCAAGACTCTAATTTTTGATAAAACCTTGTTTTGAATCTCTTTTCTACCATAAGGCTTAGTCCTAGAAATGTATTGTGAGAATTTTTGTGTTCCCATGTAGAAAGGGATTTTTATGACGATAATGGTTTTTAAACCTTTAATAGAGAGGAAAAAAGAAACTAAATTTTTAATATGTGTGTAAAATTATCCTTATAGGATTTCTCATTCCATCATATATGATGGTCCCATATGCCTTGGTAGCTTGGACTAGCTCATCCTGGCTTGTTCCTTGAAGAAGGTTTGAACATAATGATGGAGTCAAGATATGGAGATCATCAACTCACTCCTTGAGTCTCAAATTTCACTCACTTTCTTGACCATGAGTGGAAACATCATAATATCAATAAAACACACATTATAATATCAATGGAACAACTTTCAAGACTTTATTCTACTTGAACCTAAAAATTTAGGCCCATTTTTGTCTAGAACCAAAAGGGGAAGCTGCATTATTTTTAAATTCTTCATGAAACCTTCAAGCCTTAGATAAAAATGGTTGTCTCCAACATGTATTGGATTCACATATATTTATAATGCCTATTTTTTCTCCTACCTCCTTACATAGCTCATGGAATCTTCCAGAGAAGTTGGGTTTCGCCATTAGAGTGTTTGTTCCATGCACCTAGAAAATTTTTGTTAAGCGAGATAGTCCTTGAATGAGAAAACCCTTCCTAAATCTTCCTGAATTACCTCCAACACTTCCAAAATTCCCCGAAATCACCTATGGATTCTTAATATATTTCCTAAAATCTCTTGAAGGGTGTTTGATTAGCTCCGAATGGCCAAAATAACTAGTATGAAAATTGAAATTTTTGAAGCATGACAACTAAGCCCTTAATTGAAAATAAGGCTTCTCAGTCATCAGGCTTCCTTCCTCCGGTCGTTTCCATCAGTTCAACCTTTACCCTAGATCAAATGAAATTCATAATAATATCATTCAATGTGTTTTAGTGTGCAGGGAATAGTGTCTAAGGTGATTGATCAACTCATTTAGTTTTGATGAGAG
Source organism: Taxus wallichiana var. yunnanensis (assembly GCA_018340775.1). Classification (NCBI taxonomy): domain Eukaryota; kingdom Viridiplantae; phylum Streptophyta; class Pinopsida; order Cupressales; family Taxaceae; genus Taxus; species Taxus wallichiana. The sequence goes on along the minus strand of CM031243.1, from coordinate 632,964,724 downwards.
ACTACTTCCTCTGAAGGCCTAAAAAGACCATTTTTAGCCATTTTGTAGCTAATTGAACACCCTTCGAAGTGTTTAGAGAAAATATAAAGCATCTGAGGGTGATTTAAAATATAATTGAAGATTTATAAGTAAATTTAGGAAATTTTAGGAAATAAAATCTCATTCAAGAGTAATTTGTTTAAGACCAAATTTTTAGGTGCAGGGAATGAAAGCTAAAACAATGAAAGTTGACTTCTCTGGATGATTCCAAGAGTTGTAGAAAGAGTTGGGATGAAAAAATAAGAATTGAAAAGATATTAGAATACACTACAAGGTGTAATAATCAAAATTCATTAAATTATCAAATACTTATTGAGGTACTCCATAACTCTGCAGCTTTCCCCTCTAGTTTAAAATGAAATAGGACCTAAATTTTGAGTTACATGTAGAATTAGATTTTAGAATAGTTTCATTGATTGTAAAATGTGATTTTTAGTGTTTCAGTGAATTATGAATGTCAATAACATGTAGTTGATCCTCAAATTTCATTCAAGGATTCATCACCTATCTAGAGGAGGAAACCCATTTCCATGAGGAACAACTTGAGAAAAAAGGTGTCCATGTACCATAAGCATGCTTCCACCTAGGTGTCATCTTGGTCAATAAATTGAATTTTTAATATTTCATCATGTTCAAAGGTGAAATTTGGAGCTCAAGGAGTGACTTGATGATCATCATATCCTGACTCTATCATTGTACCCAAATCTCTCCAAAGAACAAGCTAAAATGAGCTAGTCATGTCATTGAGATATCAAGGACCATCATGTGTGAATTATTAAAGCATCATCTATCTCCATGAGAGACGTATGAGAAAATATGTGTATGAGCATCATGAATTTGATTCCATGAAAGGATGATTTTAGAGCCATGAAAGGTGAGGGGATGATCTTCATATGGAGCACCTTGTTTCCAAGAATGAGAAATCATCTCGACCACTTGATGTAATTCAGTTGGTATTGTTCTTATGTTGTCGCCCTCAAAATCCCCCTCATTTTTTAAGTCAAATTCAAAAATTTTGAGCTCACGCCCTCTATAAGTGTTCAAGTAAAGTTGGAAGTCTGAAAAGATAGGGAAATTCATGATTTCAAGTTGTTTCAACTCTCCAGTTCTGCGTGGTTTGATAAATTTTTGCTTCCCCATCCGGACGCATGAAAATTCTATTACACCTCTATTTGAATAAATTGTCAATATTTCTATGGCCATGGATCATCAAACCTTGTATTTTTTTCAATTCCTTGGTTCACGAAAGAAATTTGAAAATTGGGCGTGAAATGGTGGAGTTTTCTTCTTCTCTGCATTTTTCCACAATCGTGAATGACGGGGATTTTCTTCCCCATCAAATTTTTTCCTCCTCGAATCGATGAGTAGTATATGGATATATCTGATTGGATGCGGCATGGCCATATTTCAAGCAATAGCGGAAGCCTCCACATGTCCAAATGGTACAACTCCAAGGGCAGGGCCCAAGGGATAGTCCACAAATAAGCGCAAGCTTTCCATGTGTCTAGGGTCCAAAATGAAGACAAAACAAGCCCAAATCAGCTAAGTATGGAAGGTTCAGTGGATGGCGCCATGTGCTTCATCGACGTAATTTCAAGGGTTGAAGCTAGGGGTAGTTCTCAAACTTATGCCAATCCTCCACGTGTCCTAGGTCTAAAAAGGGGACAGAGCGATTGCTTAAATTGACTAAGTATGAGTGGGTCAGCGGAAGCCTCCACATGCCTCAACGGCATAATTTTAGTAATGAAACCAAAGGGCCAATCTTCAAATGAGTGCCAGTTCTCCACATGTCTAGAGGTCAACATAAGTCAAGTGGGAAGTAATCCCGAATTGGCTAAGTATAAAAGAACCGACAGAGCTCTCCACGTGTCATCCTAGCGTAACTTCAAAGGAAAAATCCAAAGGCAGGTTCCAAATGAGTGCCATCTCTCCACATGTCTAGGGTCAGATATACGGCCCCACTAAACAAAAGGGAGAAAGTCAAATATTAAGCCCACATCAAAGGTCAAAGTGGGGAGGTGGGCCGGTGGAGCAATTTGTGTTTTTGAGCTGCATTGAAAAAAGGTAAAATTATAAAAGTGACCCGCGACTCTATCTCCACTCAAGTAAGGCCACGTGTCAAGGCTTATATCAAAAGTGGAAGGGCAGACCAAAAATGTAAAAAATGCCAAATCTCTATAAAGTCACAAAATGCAAAAGGCATCCTCCACACCCGCTTGATAAGAAATTTCTCCCACGTGGACAACTCGGTTTAAATTTTTAAAGGCAAGATGAACGGTTCAAATTCAAAGTTACAAAATGAGTGTAACGGTTGCATTATGAAAATTCTAGTTTGTTCTGCCCATTGGCATTTCTTCATGAATCAAGAATCAAATGGACGCGAATGATTGAAAAAAATTGAAACCATTTCTTGCTAACAAAGAAGAAATTGTAACCATTTCTTGCAAGATATTTAATGGCTTCTTCACGCCATTGTAGGGGTTGGTAATTGATCTTGTAGACTCGAGAGTGCATTATACCTAGAGAAAGCAAAGGAAATAGCCATTTTTCTTCTACTTCCCTCCACTCTCAAATTTCTTCCATTCCCACATTATGTACAACTTTTGTTTAAGCATCAATACAAGAAGAAGGATTTTTAGCCTCTTTGATGAGGAGATTTCGAAACTTTGAGTTCGCATATTATCTCATCTTGTTTCCATTTGCGGTTCGTTTCTTCTCATAAATGCATGTGTTGAAGTTTCTAACTAGTGTGTGTAGGAATCTAATTTTCTACCTAAAACATTAGTTACCCTACCTCTTTTCTCACTCCCTTTCCCACCTTCATAGAAAATTCCCCCTTACAGACAACTACAAGCATTTGCCATAGGGTCAGTGGAGTGCCCCTATTGGATCCCCGGCTGAAAGGCCACCACAGAAATCCATGCTTTCTCACGCATGTATACACGGTAGCTACACCAGTTAAGTAGAGGGACTTAGACTCCCAGAGCATTGGCAAGGAATTCACAAGTTTTTCCACCTGAAAAATTTTCCTCGCCAATAGTTTTTAGCACCCACCGTAAGGCGATTTAGCAAAGATTTGCACTGAATGCGATCACAAGGTCGAAAATTCAAAATTCAAAAAAGAAAAAAATGGAATTTGAATGGCTATATGAGCCACATGGATTCAAATCATGGCTATTCTAGGAAATCCCAAGGTCCATCACCTATTGGGAGGATATAAGAAGTGCATTCGAACACAGGTTCAAGAGCATAGAATATTATCAGGATCTTTTGGTCCAATTGGTAAAAATGAAGAAAGAAACCTCTAGTCAATGAGGGACTTTGTAGCAAGATATGATAGAGTGATAAGAAGGATCCCTAAAGATGTGGTGCCTCCTGAAAATAATTTGAAGAGGTTTTTCATTAGTGCTTTGCCATCAGAAGTAGGTTTCTTCCTTAGAATATCCCAACAAATAACATTGAGGGAAGCCAAGGACTATGTAATAGAAACCAATGATGATCTAATCCTTTTTGGAAAGGTGAAAGGCCCCAATGGAAATCAAAAGGGTCAAAATTCAAAATTTGTCACCACATATCCGATGTTCCAAAAAATGGCAAATGACTTGGTTGCCTTGAAGAAGCAAATATCTCATATCACAATGCGAGAATGCTTCAAGGAGACCAAACCCTCCAAATAGGCCAAGTATTTCTCCACCTCCTCTTTGGCTTGCTCTTGAAGCACCACCAATCAATGCCATCTGTGAGACCAAAGAGCTTGGAGGAGGAAGCATAAATTGATGAAATCAAGAAGAAAATATGGAAGACTATGAAAACTATCTTTAGCTCAAGGAAGTTGATATGCACAATGGCCTAATTGAGTATGTTGTGATGAAGATGATGATGAAGATGAGGACGATGAAGAAGATCCAAGTTTCTCATGTGTTTTTTTCACTCGTGCACAATCCAAAAAGGTGCTTCATCCTCAATGGTTGCATGTAAAGGATAAGAAGAATAAATAATATTCTCCTCCATGAGGTCACACAAAATAAAATCATCAGCAGAGGATCACCATTACCACCTTCTATGGATTCAACCAAAGAAAACTAGACTCACTAGTTGTCAGGGATCATGCTACTATGCCAAGTAAGTCATCTAATTCTTCTCCCAACTCAAAAGTTTTTAAGAACAATTCTCCTTTAAATGTTGTTCCTGAAAAAAATCTAAGGTTCAATCAAAAGCTACACCCTCACCCCCTTCCAAGCCAATTTCTACACCCAAAAAGGAGAATTCAACACCTAAAGTAGCAAAGCCTCTACCATGTAAATATTCCTCCATTTCTAGAACGTCTTCCTCACTCACCATAACCCCATTTGACTTTGTGGAACATGTAAGCAAAGCCAAAGTCCAGCTCTCAGAGATAGAATACCTACAAACACACCCTTCCCAGTTTGATAGGTTCATTAATGCGATTTTGGTGGTAACCATGTATCCTCAAGTCCTAATTCTAAAGGCTTATTGAACACACCATCCACACCACCTTCTAAAACATGCTAGCCCTCAGTGCCTCAAAAACCAATAGGGTTGAACCTTTCTACCTATCACTCCTCATTAAAGGCTTCCAACTAAATAATTATATCATAGATTCTAGAGCCTCAGACAATGTGATGCCAACCAAAGTTGCAAATTCTCTAGGCCTCACCTTGACCGGGTAAATGGAACCTACTACTCAATGGAATCCAAACAAGTGCCATTGGTAGGAAGAATCAAAGATGCACAGGTAGCACTAGCTGATTTTCTAGACAAGAAGGTGCTCCTAACCATATTGTAGCAGACATCCCAAGAATCCTTTGGTATGCTATTGAGTAGGAGTTTCTACAGAGACCTAGGTGGAGAGATAAAAATGGATTGGTCATCTACAACTATCCTAGTAAAAGGTGAGATGAAGAAGTTACTACCAGTAAGAAATATGAAGTTCATAGTATGAAGGTATGATGATCCAAAAGCAAACATTCTCTTTCAATATTGTGGGCTAGGAAACTACTTCCTCACATCAAAAAAAGAGGATAACTTGCCACTTCTCATGGAGGAAGAGGAAGATCAAATTTGGAAAATGGAATTTGATGGTAGTCATTCCAAAGGCTGGGCTCGGGAGCTAGTGTAGTATTGTACTCTCCTTCCAATGAGTTGTACCCATTTTCCTACAAGCTGTAATTTGATAATACAAATAACACTACAGAGTATGAAGCACTACTCTTAGGCATGAGTGCAGCAGAGGACATGGGAATCAAGAAACTAAGATGTCGAGGTGATGCAGAGGTTGTAGTAAAGCAAGTCCGCCAACAATATCAGGTGAATAATCCAAGACTCCAGCATTACAAAAACAGTGTGGGGACTGCATTGAATCTTTTGATGCATTTTCCATTGAAGCTATTCCAAGGGAACATAATGAAAAGGTTGATTCTCTTGTAGTGTCAACTTCCCTAGTGACACCTCATCCTTCTTTTGGTAAAGACAAAGTGACCATTGAAATGGTATTCAGGCCTAGTGTACCAGACAATGCAAATCATTGGCAAGTCTTCAATGATGATAACCAAATTCTAGCCTTTTTAGAGCAAAGGGATAATTTCAATAATCTCTTCTTCGAAGGAGGTGAAAATCCACACCGAGAAGTAGTCCCCAAAGAAGAGAAAGAAGGAATTGAAGGGATTGATGATGAGGGAGTAATCAAATTGAAAGGGAACAAAATTCCCAAAGGCCTAGTCTCTTTAGAAGACCTCTTTGACAAACATGACAGATTCATTCAAGAGAAAGAAAAGAAATCTTCTCGGTGCCCAACTGATTTTGATAAAGAAAACATTGGTACCAAAGGAGCCAAGGATGGTCAATATTGGAAAATGTTGCTCACTTGAAGAAAAATAAGGTTTGTTGCATTACTCAAGAAATACTCAAATGTCTTGGCCTACTCTTATGATGAACTCAAATCCTTCCAGCCAAAGGAAATGCATCACTCAATTCCTTTGAAGCAGGGTGTTAAGCCCTTCAGAAGAAACAAAGGTCAGTATAATGGAGGAGGTAACAAAGATGCCATCAAGGAGGAGGTAACAAAGATGCTTAATGCAAGGATCATCTTTCCCATCCACCATTCAACGTGGGTGGCTAACATTGTGCCAGTGTGGAAGAAGAATGGTGAAATAAGGATATGTGTAGATTTTTGCAACCTGAACCAAGCATCACTAAAGGAAAATTATCCTCTTCCTATCATGGACCATATCCTGCAAGAAGTCACTAGATCTGAAATGCTTTCATTACTTGATGGATTCTCAGGATATAATCAAATCAAAGTGGCAAAGGATGATTGCACAAGGATAGCCTTTACAACACCTTGGGGCACTTTTTCCTACTGCGAGAATGCCTTTTGGCTTAATCAATGCAGGAGCTACATTCCAAAGGACGATGGATTTTTCCTTCAAATATCTAAAGCATTACATTGTCATATATCTTGATGATCTCATAGTATTTTCAAAGAAGAGGGAGATCATATCTATCACTTGGAAGTACTTGCAAGGTGTAGGAAATATGGCATATCACTAAATCCAAAAAGTGCATTTTTGGAGTCACAAAAGGCAAGTTATTGGGGCACATCATGAAAAACATGGAGCACACATTTATCCTAAGAGGATTAGATCCATTCAAGCATTAGCCCTTCCCACAAGCAAGAAAGGAGTTCATTCATTCTTCGGAAAGGTGAACTTTCTTCGTCGTTTTGTGCCTAAGTTTGTTGAGTTGATGAAGCACATCACTTCCATGATGAAACCACAAGAAAACTTCAAATGGAAAAATGAAGGGAAGGAATCATTTGAAGAGATCAAGAAATCCATTTCCAAGGCTCCAACTCTTGTATCTCCATATTTTAACAAAGAATTCATCATGTATTGTTATGCATCAGAACATACACTCTCTGCCATTCTCGTTCAGAAAAATGATGAAGGCGTGGAAGCACCTATTGCTTTCATGAGTTGTCCTTTGAAAAATCATGAGCTAAAATACAACCAATTGGAGAAGTGTGCCTATGCGGTGGCAAGGCAGTAAAAAAATTTCAGGTTTTACATCCTTAATTCCCACACTACGGTGGTGATGGTCCCCGGCGGTCTGCAATCAATTCCATCTTGACACAAAGAAGATCCCAGAGCTAAAAGAGGAAATTGGATTGTAAAGACTCAAGAATATGACTTGGAGATTTGACCCTCCAATCTGGTAAGGGGAAATGGATTGTGCAAGTTGATTGCTGAAGATGAAACACTCAAAGTTCAACATGGCGAAGAAAATGTGCTTTCTCAACTTGTTTAGAAGACAACCCACATGTTCTCTTTGTCACCACTACTGATGAGTGGTATGTTGATATCGCCTATTACCTAACTTATGGAGAATTCCCCGCCCCATCTTGATTACAAGAAAAGGAGAACACTCAAGCTGAAGGTAGCTAAATTTGTAATTTGGAATCATGCACTTTACAAAAGAGGCCTAGATGGTTGTTTCCTCAGGTGCATAGATAAAGAGCAACAAGAAAAGTTGCTTAAAGCATACCATGACCAAGCATGTGGTGGAAATTTTTCAGAAATGGTCACTGCACACAAGATCCTCCGAGGAAGGTATTATTGGCCCACCATCTTTGCAAACACTCAAGATTGGGTTTCTAAATGCAAAGCATGCCAACAGATTCGTTGGAAGACCACAACTCGCTGCATTACCACTCAGGCCTGTGGTTATTGAAGAACCATTTCAACAATGGGGGCTGGACTTCATTGGCATTCTGAACCCTCACTCAAGTGCGGGGCACACCTATGTACTCATAAAGCAATAGACTACTTCACCAAATGGGTGGAAGCCATTCCGGCCAAACAAGCCAACACTGAAATAGTATGCAACTTCATCAAGGAGAATATCATAGTCTATTTTGGAGTGCCACAAAAGATTGTAGTAGATAATGCTACCTATTTCTCTTCAAGAGAGTTGACCAAGTTTTTCTATAGCTACGGAATCTCCCTATCTCATTCTTCTGACTACTATCCACAAGGAAATAGATAGGTCAAATCAAGCAACAAGAACATTATGACCATTGTCCACAAGCTTGTAAACGAGAATCAAAGGAATTGGCACAAAAGGTTGTACGACACATTGTGGGTGGATAGGATCACTCCCAAGAAGGCAATAGGTATGTCACCATTCCAAATGTTGTATGGAGTTGAAGCAAAAATTCCTCTCATGATCGAGATGCCAGCTCTCAAGCTACTACAGCAATAGAAGATGGTCAATACAAGGATTCCATTGACAAGAGGATCCTCTTTCTTGAGAAGCTGGAAGAAAATAGACTCCAAGTGGTGGATCGCATTAAGGAGCACCAATTAAAAGTAAAGAAGATTTTTGATAAGAAGGCCAAGGAAAGAGAATTCAAAGTTGGAGACTTCATCCTGCTATGGGACAAGAGAAGAGAACCAAAAGGTAGCCATGGAAATTTTGATTCATTATGGCTCGGCCCATTCCAGATTTGTGAAGCTTGCAGCAAGAACGCTTTTCTTCTCTCATATTTGGATGGAACGCCATTGGAATTTCCTCAGTGGGAAATACTTGAAATTGTATCATCAATGAAAGTGGGTTGTTCCCCCACCTTGTACCATAGGTGTGTTTCCCTTTCCATTGTGTGGTTTTTTTCCCTTCTGTTGTGTGTCGTGTGTTTCCTTCTCATTGTGTGCTTGTGTGTTTCCTTCTTCTGATCTTTCTTTCTCGAAGTTGTATATGACTCTACAAGGCCCAATGGATAAGGCACTAGTCAATGAATTATAAGGTCTAGAGATTGAGATTCTGGATTCCCATGTCATGTCTTCACTATGCTCAATCCATGTCATGTCCCCAAGCTAGAGCCAAATGTTGTCGCCCTCAAAATCCCCCTTATTTTTTAATTCAAATTCAAAAAATTTGAGCTCATGCCCTCCGTATGTTCAACAAAGTTGGAAGTTTGAAAAGATAGATAAATTCATGATTTGAAGTTGTTTTAACTCTCCATCACAGTGTGGTTTGATAAATTTTCCATTTCCCCATCTAGACACGTGAAAATTCTATTACATCCTCCATTTGAATAAATTGTCAATCTTTCTATGGTCATGGATCGTTGAACCTTGTATTGTTTTCAATTCCTTGGTTCGTGAAAGAAATTTGAAAATCGGGCGTGAAATGGTGGAGTTTTCTTCTTCTTTGCATTTTTCCACAGTCGTGAATGACGGGCATTTTTTCCCATCAAATTTTGGCCTCAGCATCCACAAGTAGTACGTGGATATCTCTGATTAGATGTGGCATGGCCATGTTTCAAGCAACAGCAGAAGCCTCCACATGTCCAAACGGCGCAACTCCAAGGGCAGGGCCTAAGGGACAATCCACAAATAAGTGTAGGCTTTCCACGTGTCCAAGGTCCAAAATGAAGACAAAACAAGCCCAAATTGGCTAAGTATGGAAGGTTCGGATGGTGCCACGTGCTTCATCAATGTAATTTCAAGGGTCGAAGCTAGGGCAATTCTCAAACTTGTGCCAATCCTCCACATGTCCCAGGTCCAAAAAAGGGGACAGAGCCAATTTCTTAAATTAACTAAGTATGAGCGGGTCAGCAGAAGCCTCCACATGCCTCAACAAAGGTAATTTCAGTAATGAAACCAAAGGGCCAATCTTTAAATGAGCGCCAGTTCTCCATGTGTCTAGAGGTCAACATAAGTCAAGTGGGAAGTAAGCCCGAATCGGCTAAGTATAAAAGAACCGGCAGAGCTCTCCATGTGTCAGCCTGGCATAACTTCAAAGGCAAAATCCAGAGGTAGGTTCCAAATGAGCACCAGCTCTCCATGTGTCCAGGGTCAGATATACAGCCCCACCAAACAAAAGGGAGAAAGTCAAATATTAAGTCCACCTCGAAGGTCAAAGCGATGAGGCGGGCCAACGGAGCAATTTGTGTTTTTGAGCCCGCATTGAAAAAAGGTAAAATTATAAAAGTGACCCGACTTTGTCTCCACTCAAGTAAGGCCATGTGTCAAGGCTTATATCAAAAGTGGAAGGGCGGACCACAAAATGCAAAAATGTAAAAAATGCCAAATCTCTATAAAGTCATAAAATGCAAAAGGCATCCTCTACACCCACTCCAATAAATTTCTCTGGTTTAAAGTTTCAAAGGCAAGATGAACAGTTCAAATTCAAAGTTACAAAACAAGTGTAACGACTACATTATGAAAAGTCTGGTTTTTTCGCCATTGGTGTTTCTTCGCGAATCAAGAATCTAAACGAACGCGAATGATTGAAAATATTGTAAACCGTTTCTTGCTAACAAAGAAGAAATCATAACCTTTTCTTTCAAAATATTTAATTTCTTCTTCACGCCATCAGGGGGTTCGTAATTGATCTTGTAGACTCGAGAGTGCATTGTACCTAGAGAAAGAAAAGGAAATAGCCATTTTCTTCTACTTCCCTCCACTCTCAAATTTCTTCCATTCCCACATTATGTACAACTTTTGTTTAAGCATCAATATAAAAAGAAGGATTTTGTAGCCTCTTTGATGAGGAGATTTCAGAAACTTTGAGTTCACAATCTTATCTCGTCTTGTTGCCATTTGCAGGGTTGTTTCTTCTCATAAATGCATGTGTTGAAGTTTCTAACTAGTGCGTGCAAGAATCTGATTTTCTACCTACAACATTAGTTCTCCTACCTCTTTTCTCACTCCCTTTCCCACCTTCATAGAAAATTCCCCCTTGCAGATAACTGCAAGAATTTTCCACAGGGTCAATGGAGTGCCCCTGTTGGATCCCCGACCAAAGGCCACCATAGAAATCCATGCTTTCTCATGCATGCATACATGGTAGCTGCATTGGTTAAGTAGAGGGAATTAGATTCCCAGAGCATTGGCAAGGAATCTACAAGTTTTTCCACCCAAAAAAATTCCTCGCCAACATCTTATAAACTCATTCAACACCTATTAGTGTGATAACATCTTAAGGAGAAGGGACATTACAATCACCTCATTTTGGCCATAGGACAAGAATCTCATTCAGGGAGCAATCCTCTATCTACAAAGTGAGGATCTCATTTCAGTAAGAAGCATACAAGCATCATAGAGTTGATTTGTGGTCACTAAAGTGAATTGTGGACCAAATTTCAAACTTGGTACCAATTCAAGCAATTCAGTAGGGTCAAAATTCAATCCAGAAGGTTAAAAACCTACAAAATGACTATATGTTTTCCCAAACAAAGACCGACTACAATATATGCCCCAAAGCTTTAGGTCCTTATTAAAATCTCGAAAATGAGTAAGTACTAACCAAATTAGATTTGAAAGATTACCTTCTAGATTATAATCTGTTGGAGCTACGGAACCACTTCCATCAGTGCAAAGTGACCCTAATCTCTTATATTTACTAAAATAAATTTAAAGAAATAATAAAGATCAATTATAAAAGTATAAATAAATAATATTTACTAATTTCCATCACGTGCAGAGTGACCTTGATTTCTTATGTTTACTAAAATAAATTTAAAGTATAAAATTTATTTTATTATTTCTTTATACTTATATTATTTATTTATACTTTTATTATTACTTTATACTTTTATTATTTATTATACTTAACATTTATTTTATTAAATATACCCCTTCCCTCTTCCAAATTTTATAAAACTAAAAATGCATATGCGTTTCATAACACCAAAAACGCATATGCATTTCTTAACACTAAAAATGCGTACGCCTTTAAGCTAATTTTGATTTTTTTTTGTCCTTTTTGGCCACCCATTTTGGTGTGCTTACCCTCTTTACAAGAGCAGGTTCTTCTTGGTGGGAACCACATCAACCCTTCATGTACTTTATATGCACTTATCGATTTTGTTACGCATCTATTATTTTGAGCCACACACTCAAATTCTTTAATATATGTGCCTCAAAAGAGGGTACATTCATCTAGGTATATTCTACACCTACAAGTAGACATAGATAGAATTTTGAGCTCAAACACGAGAAAATAACAAGAAAAATCATTCAAAAATAGCATCGAGACATAGAAATTTGTAAAATCGAAGCTTAGGTTCAAAAACTTATAAGATGGTCGGGACCGTGTAGATGTTCTAGACCCATTTCTACTATTCTTCCCGAGGATGGTTACCATAATTTTATTGGTAGTTTCAAATTCTCACCTACATGCATAAGTTTTTAGCATAGTTTCAAACTCAAATGACTCAATTTAGATCAATTTTAGGGGCATGAAATATTTTATTCCTTCTTCTCCACAACACTCAATTTGAGTTTCAGTTTTAGGAATATTGGGGGCATGGGTCTTTCAAATTATATTCAATTTATACTCGGTTATGCCACACATGGCAAGAGTATGGCACAATTAATTCTCTTTTGTAATATGTGTCCTAATTTACAAAATTGGGCCTGGATCCATGTACAACATGTGGTCTGTGGGGTTATGGAAGGTAGCAAAGAAACTAAGTTCTTCATAGGAATTCCTTACTCTCCTCTTACACTTAAAGGGTAATATATTAGAGTTATTGAATGAATTTGATACATGGTTTTCTTCCTTCACGAGGTGTTTGACCTCCTCATTATTTTTCTATCTTTTTGGCATTTGTGTGTTGGGTTCCATACACCAACACTCTAAAATATTCTCAACACAATTGGGGATTGATCACCCTCAATCCTTCGACAAAGTTTAGTAATCAAAATATTCAAGTACAAGTAAAGAATGGGAAACTCTTCCCTCTACAAAATAAACAGTGTATTCCTTCCACATTTTGCATATGTTTATTTCACTCTTATAGTTTCATATTTCATTTACATCACATCTTTACATTTGAGTTAAAGTTTAATTATTTATCATGGACATTAAATACACTCTATGTTGTAGGTTTCATCATAGAGTGTTCCAACACCAATATAGTGGGATCTTATGAAACAAAGATTGAATGAAGACAAAGTGTATCTACACACTCAGGTATATTTTCCTTTAAGCATGTAACTTCATTTCATACTTAAAGGGGAGTAAAATGTAGACACTCAAATTTGGTACTTCAACTCTTTGACATTACTTTTCTTGACATCGTTCTCTTCCTCAAACAAGTGCACTTTACCCATTATCATTTGGTACATCCCTAGGTTTTTGTCTATCTTTCTTGATCTTATACTCTCATCTATCAATAGTTTCTAGAATTAAATGTATGAAACATATTGAAAAATTCCACTTATCACTTCCAAACTTCACATTCACAGAATATCACTCTTAGGTTAAAAATGTATAGTATGGGCAAGCACATATATACGTCCCGGTCCTAGTGCACGGTTTTGACCTTGCTCACTTTTGTCCCAAAATTTCCGTTGCAAATTATTCTTTGGGTCACTTACTCCTCCTCTCGTTGGAATTTGAAACTTAAATCACCGTCATAAGCATATATAAGCAAGTGAAACTCACCTCATTTGAGGACCAGGCACTTTCATGGACTTCTATTGCAAAAATCAGCACAAAAGGCACCCAAAGCTCCCTACACTAAAAATACATCTTCACATTCATTAGTGTGGCATTATATACAGGTTTGAAGCCTCCCACTATGTCTAGGGATTGTTTCCCACATTTTCAAGCACTCAAAGTCACCCACTCAAGTAGATTGGTAAGAGAAAAACTCAAGTCAAGAATTTTCAAAAGAAGGATGTCAAATCTTATTGCACTACAACTAAATATCACATGCTATGTGGAGAACGACATGTGGTTTGAGGCCTCTTCGGAGTAGTGTCGACATCATCGGTGCATGGGGGTGCCCATAACCCAACTAATTTTTGTTTTGTAGGAATTCATCCATGGTCGGGCTTTAAAAGGTTGAGCGAGTATTCGAGACCCTCATAGTGTGATCAAAATGAATGATAGATAACAACAAAGAGAATGAGACAAGTGACAAACCTAGAAATTCACATAACTTAGTTCTAAGCAGTGCAATACCATAAATAAGGTCAAGACCATACAAATGTTCCTACCCCTATTATGCGCTCTTGCCCAAGAAGATTTTCAAGTCACGCTTTCAATCCCAAAGCATTCTTAGGTCTATATACCATTGTTTCAACATCCAAATCACCCAGATCATCCCATAATCACCTATACTCATCTACGTACACTTAATCCCATGTATTTGTGAGTTTGTATTAGCATCATGTACATTTGTTACAAGTATTAAAGCATTATTATGATATTGAATGGTTAATGTTGGAAGTTAATTAGTCATAATAACCCCCTTTTAGCTTTTATTTCATTCCTTATTTGACTATAGTGTAAAATCCCTATCCAAACCTAAAAAGGGTGAAAAACATACTCGTCATCATCAAATTTATGGAGGTTATGTGGTATAGTCCCATTTATTTTAGGAATCTCATTATGTACTCAAAGAGAACTGATTGGATAGTTAAAGTGTTGATACTCTCAAAACAAGAAATAATTAAATTCCTCAAGAGTAGGGATTTTATAAACATCATGTTGTAGAAATTGTTCAAAGTTCCACCGATTGATGTCATAATGAATAATGAACATAAATCTTAGGCAGTAAATTTGAATTATCAACACACATATGCAATGTCCATAGTCGAGAAAGAAGAATTTTGTATGAAATATAAAATTTGAAATTCAAAAATTTCACCCTAACAGTTTGATGAGGTACTATAGTGGGTAACCAAATGAACCCCATTGGGGAATTTTCATTTGGTTTAATCCTTGACATGTTCTATGATTATATGAGACTATCAATTTAGTATCTAAGAGATTTGATAAATTTTAAAGAAGAGACACATATGCTTGATCCTTTGTCAACAATGTCTCACTTGATTTGCACATTGTTGATATTGATTGATATGAAGAGATGGGGATCATCTTATTGGAAGATAAGCTCTTTTGGATTAATGGAAAATTGAAGATAAAATAAGTTATCGAGGTTTGATCATTCTAGACTATGAGATCTTTGCATTGTTAAGTATACTTTCTTATGAACCATGCAAGAGAGAGTATTACCCCAAACTTGGTGGTGGGTGTATATTCATTTCAAGAGGACTTTTATGACATGATTGAAATGTTTATGAGAATTATTTATTATTTCAACAAATGGGATTTAACCTTAAAGATTGAAGAGGTATTTGATTGGATCCCAATATTCTAAGTTAGTTGAGTAAATATTGGTCAAGACCTAAGTAATTTTAGTCAAATTGGTTTTAAAGGGACTAAAACCTAAGATTGGACTAGGATTTTATTTTTTTGGCCCAACTACATGGTATTAATCCTATTAGGTACACAATGGATAATTTCATGAAGTGTGGTGGAGGGAGAAGTAGATTTCATCAACCTTTCCAATTGAGGAATGTCATGGCATCATGATCAACATAAGTGATGTCTTATCTATGATGGGAAATCCGTACTTTTTTTTCTTTGTCTTAGCATTTCATCATACTCAAGAAGAATGGAGAAAATATTTTCAATATTTCCTCCTTTGAAGAGTTTGTTGGACACCTAGTCATAGGGCAAGACGAACGCATACACGTGCGTATTGAAGTAGCCAAAGATGGGCATAATTGTGGCAAAACAACCCAATAATCCAAAGCAAAATGGTAATAAATCTTTGTATAGTTCAAATAACTCAAAATGTGGTTAAACCAAAGGAAAATCAAAGAGTGAGTTCTTCCTCTTCACCATAATGACAATGTAGGAAAGAACCAAGTATAGGCTTGCTCCTATTGCAGAAGGCACGTGGCCCTCACCTTACTAAGTGGTAAAATTGTGTGGAACCATATGAGTAAATTTTAGTTATAATTTCAGCTCCAAAATACTAGTAAAGATAGGGTGGTAGTGTGGGACCCGAGAATAAGAGGGGTGGCGGTAAATTCCAAAAATAAGGGGTGGGGGCATGGGAATTTCACAATCTTTTAGTTGCACATATTTTGAACATTTTATACCAAGAAACCCCTTACGCAAGAAAGATGGGCATTCATATAGTACTTGTTTTGAAAATATAGTTACACTTGAAGTTACAATTAAGAAGTGTCCCATCAAATGGGATGAAGAATCACATCCTATCCCACCACCTCTTATGGTTCATTCTCCAACTTATGTCCTAGATGTGCACTAAATATTATAAATCCTACATCTACATCCGAAGGGTGGATTTTGGAATCAAGGACCACTCATCATATGGCTCAAACTCACATCACTTTGTCTACCCTCGGTCTCCTCTTTTTCTACTCTCAATTAGTGTGAGACATACGTTATTTGTGTTGGTGATGATTCTCCTTTGGATTTTTTAATGGTAGGAAACATTGAGATGGACGATGGACATTTCCAGCAGGTGTTCTTTGTGTGTTAACCCTCTCATACAACCTTTTTCCATATAATTGATAACTTATTCAAGGGAAGAAAAAATGTTGATTTTTTCACCCCAATGGAGTTATTATTATGGAAATGAAATACCAATCACACGTTGTTGCTAATGGAAAGGTTGATGACTTATCCAAGTAGTACAAGTTTGAAAAATTTGTACCTTCATCACTTTCTCAAGCATGCAATGCCACCATATTATGTTCTTATTTATTCTTTAGCACCTACTTCTGTCATTACTTGTTTTGAAGATGAAGATTTGTTTGATTATGAACTTGTAGGGATATGAAAATTGTGTTCCACTAGTGGAGTCAAGAGTTCTTGTTTCATGTGTGACAACACATCAATATGTTTGACAATGTTTTGATATAATGGCATGTGATCCACCAAAGAAGATAGTGTATCCTACTCTTACCTTGATCGTACATATTTCCAAAGGCATTGACTTATGCCACAATAAATGTAATCAACAAAGACAGGGTTTTAAACCCATTGTTTTTTTAGCAACGCACCAATGTGATCATCCATCTCATCGCTATGATGTTGAATTTTTCTCTCAACCCTTTACTCACATCAAATTTTGTATTGTTGGTCTCTTTCCAATTTGCAAAATGTATTCCAACAATCAACAATTCCACATTCATTCCATATGAGCGAGCACAAAACAATGATAGGACTATAAGAGATGCAAAATTAAGACCTTAACAACCATGTACATAGGTCCCATGATTTGCATTTTCATCACTACTAAATTACCTTTTTGTGAAAATCATTGTATTATCCCACATGTGACATTTATTAAAAAAATATATGTTATTTAAAAATTATGAGTTCACTCCATCATAATGTTTAATTGCCAAGAATACACTCATTTTCTTCCATTTATATTACAATCATGTTAAGCATTTTAATCATTTTTATATCATTTAAATTTCACACGAGTCATGTAGCACTCGTTACGAGTAGGGAATTCATGTTCCCAAGAGACATGTCCCAACATGGGAATGAGTCATTTAACTATTATTAAACAATGTAAGGTTGACCACATATTAAAGGAGATAGGCAAAGTCACTTTATGTTGTGAATTCATCTTATTAGGTACCATTTGATGGTGGTAAAAGGTTATATGTTTACATAGTTGATCTTACAACAATTGATGTACACCAAGAATATATGCTCTCGTCTCAAAATTTGCAAGTTTTCCATTTCATCAAGAATGTTTACTCTCAAGGATAGACTCCATTTATTTTCATATTTGCTACAATAAATTTATGCATTTAATTGTTTAGTTTGCATCATTTGTAAGGTGCACATATATCACATACCATTTGTTTTGAGTTGGGATTTATGTTACCAAGATACATGCTTCCACGTGAAACATTCATTATACTTTTATTGGTAACAAGGGGTTTAATATCAAGTTTAAATATTCAACTTCAAGTTTTAAAAATATTCAACTTCAAGTTTTATATTAACCCCTTCCACAACATCTTGTTAAACACAAATCGATAGTTGGAGTCAAATACAAGGTTTTATCCACAATTAACCTCTTAAGAGGTCTTGGGATTAAGT
The DNA here is from genome assembly GCA_018340775.1 of Taxus wallichiana var. yunnanensis. Classification (NCBI taxonomy): domain Eukaryota; kingdom Viridiplantae; phylum Streptophyta; class Pinopsida; order Cupressales; family Taxaceae; genus Taxus; species Taxus wallichiana. The sequence continues at coordinate 632,946,709 of CM031243.1, read as the reverse complement.
TGTGTTCCAATTACATCGCTTGGACCTCACCATGAGATCAACATCAATGTTACCACACTATTCTTGTTCCACCAAAACTTTGCACATTATGATTATCTTTTTATTCATTAAAAGGAAAGGCAACAAAGACTACGGATTTAACATACTACTTAAATGTCATGTGGAACAAAGTAAATGACCATTCACTCATTGTTTAAAACATCTACAACCCGCCATAGGGTCAAGGCTAGACACATAAAACATACCCATCTCACAAGGACTTTGTACAATTAACAACATTTCCTTGTCGCAAGTCCAATTGACACTTTCCATTTCCAATATTATCACAAGGGACAATTTTAGTGGTTGACATGGAATACAACTTTTGTAGTTCCCTTAAGATGTTTTGTTTTAAGCTTAGTTAATTCAAAATTATACTTATAGGGTCTAGGGACTAATTTATTCCACTAAACAAGGTCCACAACCCACTCCTAGGTCAACACTAGGGGAAAATTAGTCATTCTTATCTCACAAACATTTACTCGAACCCACAATATTCCTTGTCATTTGTCAAGATACACACTCTTGCCTAAAGGGTTTAGTAAGATCACTCACACAAGAGACCTAAGTACTAGACATGTTGAGGGACCGGATTCGATTACAAAGGGGATTGTTTCAAATTGTTCCCTCATACACCATGGTTGACTAAGATTAGGAAAATGACATATAGGTTAAGAGAACTCATTTAGTTTTCAATAGTTTAAGTGTTTAAGTTTACTACCATACATTGTGCAACGTACAAGAAAATACCATGATAACCAAGTATAATTCTTTGATGCAATAGAACTATAAAATACAATGTAAAATTTCATCATCTCATTAATTACAACATACATGATATAACTAACTTTTCTTCCTTCAATTATACAAGTACAATTACTTAGATAGAAACATTTCTTATTTCATCAAAATTATACATTTTACAAGCTAAAAACAACTTTAAATTCGAATTCGCAATCATCTCAATCTCGTCATGCTACTCGCACCCTGTCATTTTATGTCAAAACGGTCGGGAAAATGCTGAAATTGACCCACCCCCATATCTAACATGCTAGCAAGACTCACAACATCAATTTAGAGTTAGAGAGAGAGAGAAACAAATATTTAGTTTTCATACTTTTGAAACCAATACAACTTTTAGGATTTAGAGAGAGATTAGAGAGAGAAAACACTCATTTTCTTTTACACAAGTAAACTAGTACATTTTCATGATCAGAGAGGGTGAGAGATGACAATCAATTTTGATTCATAACATTTAAATTCCAAAATCTTTTTAGAGTATTACAAAGTTTTACGACCTCTAACATAGTTATCGTTCTCGTTATTGCTACACAGGGGTCTAGGTAAATGTGTCAAATTACGCTATTCTAACTTTTCATTAACCGTCTTGTTTAAGTATATTGAACAACGTATTTACATTCATCATACATACTTTTAAGCATCACAATAATTTTTACCCATCAAATGAATCTTAGGGTCAACACAGTTCACGGGTCTTTATTGCATTGTTGCACAAACTAGCCCAAATGGCCACGGAATGGGCCTACAAAAAGGATGCAAAACATCCCGATAGAATGTTTAATAGTCCTACCCTATTCTCTACTATACGAGAAAATCATAAGAAACTAATTGGGTCCATAATTGAGCTCAAATCGGAACAACATTCGGAGCTAGTTGGCTGAATTTAATTGTTTGTCCTTTAGTAAACTAAGCCAATTTGGCTCGATATGCACAAAATATGTTTTTCGAGGGGAACGAGTAAAACGAATTACGCAGATATTCTCTATATAGCAACGAAGAGGTTTGCAATGACAAAATTATTTTTGGAATCCATAGGCACAAAGTTCAAGGTAATGGATTGATTCAACAACAAATGGTTGCTCCCAACAACTAGTTTTCCGAAGCAAACCGGAAACCCATTTCATAGACATGATCATCAAGAGTTTTTGAAATGTGCCATTTTCAAAATTAATTAATTTTGGATACCCGAAACTTATTTTTATTATTTTTCGCATACTAAGGGAAAATTAAAAGAGGAAAATAAATTAATTTAAGTGGTCCAAGGATATTTTTATATTTTAATTGAAAAATGACACTTAAATTATATTTTAATCCAAAAGCATTAATAGAATAAAATAATAATAGAAGGTTGACTTCTATTATTGGGCACCTTAGTTAGAATTAATAAATAAATAGAGAGGGTTGCATGAATACCAAAATCCTAATTTTAGGATAGGTGGATAAAGTATTTTTAAATGTGTTTAATCATATTCTTAGGATGGGGTGCCAACATGGATGAGGAATTTATTATTTTTAATTGTTCAAAGATCATGCATGTAAGTCTAAAACGGGAAGCCCACTTTGGAGAGTGTTTGGAAGTTATAAAGGCATATTTGGGATTCATTGACGATCATCTTGAAAATTCATCAATTGTTTTATGTCCTGTAAGTAACTTCAGGCTTCTACAATAACAATAGAGAACAAATCCTTCATTTGCATACGAGTTTGAGGACAAAACCCTCACATCCGAGCTTGGCAATTCCATTCGAGGTTGTAGTGACAATTCAGTGTGCAAGTGTTATGTCGGTTCAACTCGAAACAATTATACTCAAACACCGGTATTTTTTTGTAGTTGGTTTGTAATCAATAAATAAAAGACCGATTTTTTACGCATTATGGTTCGTTATGTTTTTATATAGAAAAATCATATTAGCGATGTTGTTATAAAAGTTAGTTTTGTAACATTATTGCCCTGTTATTTAACAAAATATCCAAATCTGTTAGAAATTATTTATTGGGATATAACAAAGGTGGTATCAGAGCGAATTTTCTCCCCGCCAATGGACGGGAAATTTAAAAAAATAGAGTCGAGGGAAAAAAATTGCAGACTTTGAACTTCATGCAAGTTAGTGACAGAGAAGTCAGGTACTAGCAAAGGGAGAAGAAGAAAGCTACAGAACAACCAGAAGTCATGGAAAATAGGGACTTGAAAGATGCACATTTTGACAAGCTTGTTCAGGGACAAGACAAGTTAGTTGATATGATGGGTCAATTGATCCAAGCTATGCAGGGCACGAATGTGCAAAGGGCTCCAAACAATGAGGGAAGTTCTTTAAGGGTGAACAATAACCAACTCACTCAGAGGACGGTCACCGGTTCTACTGTTAGGCCCTTCCAGCCAAACTTCCTACGTAAAGAGGAAGCAATTCGGGAGGCAAAAATTCAACCTACCATAGCAGATGATATTGCTACTAGCTATGAGGAGTACATGGTACTTCCCAGGTGAGATTAGAGATGCCATTTCCCTCACCAATTTTATTAATCTACAAGAAGGTTTTGGGGTGGAGTTCCAAGAAGACCATGTTGAGGGGCATAAAAATGAAAAAAGGGCTTTACTGGTTGCTAATGTTGATTTTCAATTTGCTGAAATTTTCATAATAGCAACCTATGGGAAGCAAATTGATTGTGTTCATGACTTTAGTAAGAATCATGAAGATGTTTTATTGACTTCTAATGTTTGCATGCATCAACAAGATTCACTTGTTGAATGTGAAGAGTTCAAGGTGAAGAAGAATGTTGATCTTAACCGAAAAGTTCCGAGTCACAAGGTTGGGGATGTTGAAGATATCTCAACCAAGCTTCATTCAACAAAGGAAGGTGAACAAGTTGAGGACAGCCAAAGGTATGAAAGTGTTGTGGATTTGTTGCTTCTTACTAAGTCATTACATATGTGTGGTCATCATGGACAACATAGTGGAAATGGTAATAGAGTGAAGAACACTTTGAGTGGCAAAGACACATCCATTCGTACAAGTTCCAAATTGTGTGAACATGAGAGTTTGGGATCCGGGTATTTGCAGAAGAGACTTGCAATTGCTTGAGGGCAAGCAATTCTGGGAAGGGCGGACTGTAATGTCCCCTTTTCAAAATTAATTAATTCTGGATACCTAAAGCCTATTTTTATTATTTTCCGTAGGCTAAGGGAGAATTAATAGAGGGAAATAAAGTAATTTAAGTGGTCCAAGGATATTTTTATATTTTAATTGGAAAATGACACTTAAATTATATTTTAATCCAAATAACATTAATAGAATAAAATAATAATAGATTGTTCACTTCTATTATTGGGCCCCTGAGTTAAGAATTAATAAATAAATAGAGAGGGTTGCATGAATACCAAAATCTTAATTTTAGGATAGGAGGTGGAAAATGTATTTTTAAATGTGTTTTATCTTATCTTCGGGATGGGGCGCCAACATGGAGGACGGAGGACGAATTTATTATTTGTAATTGTTCAAAGATCATAGATGTAAGTCTAAATGGGGGCACCCACTTTAGAGAGTGTTTAGAAGTTATAAAAACAGATTTAGGGTTCATCGTATAATCATCATGAAAATTCATCAATTATTTTCTTTGTCTGCAAGTAGCTTCAAAGATCTACAATAGCGATAGAGGACGAAATCCCTCATTTACATCTAGGTATGAGGACGAAAACCTCACATCCGAGTTTGGCAATTTCATTCGGGGTGCAAGTGTTTCGTCAATTCAGCTCCAAACAATTGTATTCAGACACTGGATATTTTTATTGTAGTTGGTTTGTATTCAATAAATAAAAGACTAATTTTTTACGCATTATGGTTTGTTGTTTTTATATAGAAAAATCATATTATCGATGTTGTTATAAAAGTTAGTTTTGTAATACTATTGCCCTAGGATTTAACAAAATATCCACATCTCATTAGAAATTATTTATTATGGATATTACAATTTTGGTGATGTTTCCGGGTTGGTATGAGGTCACCATACGACAAGGAGAGGTTACAATAGTTTAAAAGCGAAAATGAGGTTTAGAAACGCTTCTTGTGCGTCAATTTAGAGAAGCTTCTTGTGCTTCTTGTTTATCATAGCACAAATGGATATTGGGTTGAGATATCTTGATTATGGACCTTATTTATTCTAAAATAGCTTTATTAGATTTTTCTCATCTCCTCTCTTACATGCCTTTCTAACTGATTTGTATCTTGTACATGCACCTCTATATTTTTGTATATACACTAAGTTCCCCTTCATTTAAACATCTAAGAACAAGTCGATAGAGTGCTCTATGAAGTCATTTTTAGTGGTTTTTGACAAAATTGAAGGGGCCACTAGTGGCAATCATCGAGTAGCACGTTGATTGTTGCCATAGGGGGTTGTAAGCATATATGGATGATCATATTGATTTTAGTTAACAATCTAGTTATGGCAATTCACTCTTGGTTTACTCTCAACAAGGAAGAGGACAAGCAAATTGAGAAGAGAACCTCATCATTCTTTCCTTGAGGAAGATGCAAGCATACTCCAACATCATACAACATCATCAAAACAAATAATGATAAGAGAACCAACAAGAGGACATCAGTCATCATAGATTATCCATGAATGAACATCACTTGGAAAACCACTTCAATGACATGATTGATTTGCTGGAACAAGGCAGGCTGAAGAGGATAGGCCACAACTCGTTCCTTTGGAGAGAACGGGCAACTTTATCATTATATTAATGAAAAAACAGGTTTCAAGCATGATTTCATGTGGATATGTTAGAATCCTTATGATGTTAGATGAGGAAGAGGAGCATTACTACCTTCTAGTAAAGATTGTCTTAGGATGGACAAGTGAAATGAGAGGACATTTGTATAGTAGGAGGTCAAAGAAAACACAATATAAAAAAACCATCAAGACTGAATTTCTAACTTAGAGAAATTGTCAATCTTGCCTTGCAAAAGGGCAGCTGTCAATCTTGCCTTAACAATACCAAGCTAAATTTCCCCACATTGGGGTTTCTAGAGTAAAATACTTGCCATTTGTAGAGTTTTTCTATTTATACCAGTTGTTTATTGTCATGTTTTATTGTTCAATACAATAGTTTGCAGTCTGTCACTCTAATTCACTGCCATTAGAAGTGCAATTCAAGTAGTAGCAGTAATTTTCAATCTTGGATCTCCATTCAATTTCCAACAAAAAAATTGTAGAGGAAATTACATATCACATGTAGAGCAACTTCAAAGCAATTTATATCATTTTGGCGAATTGATTTTAGATATGCATGCAATCTCACCAAAAGAAGCAAGGCGTTTTACTGAAAGAAGAGAGCAACCTTTGAGAGAAACTATGCATGCATTGGATGTAAACGTTGCACTCATATTTCTTAATACTTTTCCATGGCAGTATGCAACATAGAGAGATGACAGATCAAAACCATGTACAAATATTTATTGTCTCTATGCTTGCCATTACATAGACACAAGTACAGCTTGAAACAACATAACAATGGAATTTATATTGGTCGGTTGGCTGTTTTGTAAGATTGGGGGAGGGGAGGGCCATTGTTTGGAATGGTGTTTGTAAAATTGAGGGTCATTTATTGTTTGAATCAAGTTGTCCAGCGTAACATCTAGAGTTAAAAATGTTTGAACAAAAAATAGTCCACAAAACATGTCAGAAAAATAACAAATAAATGAAGGACTTTATACACGTCATATGGACCGGCCTTATTTTCTTTGAATTTAAAATGTGGTCATGGATGACTTTAAAAATGGCTTTCTCAATCACCTGAACATATAAACTAGATTCATAGTAAATCAGAAAACCCAACAAGTTCCCACTGTAAATTCAAGGAAATTCAGGCCAATTCAGAAAAAAGGGTTTCAGAGAAAATCGTAGCCAAATTGAGACACAGTGTTACATAGTACACAGCAGCATTATTACTTAGATTTGGAGAGATGTCATCATATTAAATACCATCTTGCATCTTGGAGACAAACTATAGAAGATATTGTCTGCAGGACATAGAAATAACGTAAGGCACATTGCCTCAAACATAAGTATGCACACGTTGTCTCCAACAGAAAAATATCCACACTTTGCCTCAAACACAAATATGCATCATCTGCAGTAAACTTCATCTCCACAAACAAGTGATTCAGGACTTGCGAGAAAGGATCTAGGAAAACTCCAAGAGGAGCAAGGAATTTGTCTCCCTGAACTAGCTACAGCCTTTTATTACATTTTATCAGTCAAGTTATTTTCTGCACATGTGTCTTATCAAAGCCATGACTTGCGTGCATGGAGTCCCATGAATAAAGCTAGTCATCTGCATACATTCAACATTCTTTGCAGGTGTAATAAGTTCTTTGTAACCTGTAAGAAAAACAGACAAATAATATTGCCAAAGTAAAATCAATTGTCTGCGATCAACCTCATTTTGAATACAGAACCATGTTTCCATTTCCTCTGCAAGAAAAGCCACACTCAGGCTTTCAAGCTTGCACTCAAATTATTATTTTAATTTTTAACTGTTCAAAACAAAATTAAAGTTCTTTTTCTTTTGGTCCATTAGGATAAACTCCCAGGTGTCCTAGTCTGGAACTTTGTTCATATTAGCAGCAACCTATGTTCAATTCACAGATTGAAGTCCCTCTCACCCTCTTCATCTTGCTCGTTGCATGATTTGCTTTTCATTAGTTCTACTTCATTTTCATCTCCATACAATTCAATTGTTAAATTCATCTAAATTTTCTTATGCCATCTGTGATGCTTTTTCAATCTCTTTTATTTATTAAGACATACTCCCAGATTCAACCCCATGCATCTTGACCAGTGCCTTCTTTCAGATATAGACTACTGTGAACCGAAGCAACATCAATTGCATGCATAAACTTATTGAAAAGATATAATATAACTAAGCACAAAGATAACTCACAAATGCAAAATTTAGATTCAGAGTCATCTAAATGGATTCAAAAATATTTAAGGATTAGTTATGACAGAAAAAAAAGCAAAATCCCAAACTAAGAAAGGTGTATGAAAGTCAAATATATAATTTTTATCAAAGCAATGCCATAAGTGAAGTGTCCATTCCCACATGCTCAGCAGCACCTTGTAGCAGCCATGGATGACCGAGAGGTAGGGGTCTAGCTTATAGCAACACTTGCACCTAGCCATGTGATGGACCTAAGCCCATCCCAATCTTCTCATAGGGATCTACCGCCGAGGCTTTTCTCTAAAACCTTTTCCCCAACGATGTGACAAAGTGCCATTTGTTAAACAGACTAAAGTACCCCATCCTAGTGTTTCATAAAAGGGTTTTTCAATTTATTAAAGAAAAATATTTAAAGTCAAAGGAGCTAAGATAAAGGACCAAGGACCAAGCACTAAGCTTCATCAAGGCTTATAAATCCTCTAATAAGAGCCTTGTCCTAAATGTGGACCTTTTTGATGTAATAATGATGACCTCATCACCAAAAGTATTTATGAGACCGGGTAAATCTATAAAGAGTAAGACCCCTTGAGACTCGCCCCTTTCTCACCACTGAAATATGTATCCACTTTCAAGGATAAAATGAGAAGATATTTTCTGTTACTAATGTTTTTCAAAAGAACTGCTACTATAGAATAAGACCAATTCATTTTTGGAGGTATTAGTGGCAAAATCATGATGGAATGCCTTAATACATCAATGTTGGATGTTGCAAGCTGATCACAGTTCATCTCACAAGACCATGCTTTTCCACCTCATTGTTACAAGAAACAGCACTGCATCATTCTAAAGTGTCCTGATGTCCCAGAAATCATCTTCGAATGTATTTTGGACATTAGACTTTGTAGGGAACTCCCAAGGTCTACTAGATTCATTATCTTTGTACAACCTATTCTAGCAAGCGGAGGTATTAAGCATTTCTTGGATGCTAGACTTACGTACATGGATGGTGATGGATTGGTGTGACCCCATCCCCCACAATGAGCAGCTGCCAGGATACCTCCATCATTCTCTTTTTCTCATATTAGATGAGGTGGGTTTGTTGTTCTTCAACTCGGAGAGGGTTAGCCACCCCTCCTCGCCCACAGTCTAGGCAGTTTGGACAAATTCATTTAATCAACTTCCTCTCTACTTTTGGAGTATCATTGGTCATGGATCTGAAGAGAGTTTTGATAGACGATGATTCCACCCTCTACGGATTGTCCATCCCAAACCACTTAGTCCAAGCCATTCTCCTGTAGACATCCAAAGGCACGAATGGATGCCCCTGGATTTTGGTGACATCCCAAACATTTCGGGAATTGGAGGGGATATCCAAAAAAATTCTAAATTTTAAGAGAATTTATAATTTTTAAAATTTTAAATACTTCATCTGATGCTTTTACTATAAAAGATTTGTTATTTTTACCAAGAACATTGAACTCTAATCCTGAAAGTATCCTGAAAAACATTAAATAGAATTATAACCCCTAAATTTTATTGAATATTGTTAAAATATTTAACTAGTAATTATTATATATCATTTTAATAGCCGTCCGGCCTACTGTCCCAAAAATATGGAACAAAAATTGTTATCCCAAACACGCCATCCCCCCGTCCTCCCGTGCCCCCAATGCCGAGACTCGAGTGACTAAGAGGTTGGCTCTTTTAGGGTGGATGAGAGGCTGCCAGCCCTTCTTCAATGCTACATTCTGATCCAGATTAGGCACAAATTTTTCCTCCAGCCATGGTCTCCGTCAGATTCATCTTCTTTGGTGAACGGAGAATGGTTATTCATAAATTTTTTCATACACAACATCATCTTCTTTGATATGTTTAGGGTTTTCCCATTGTGCGTTTATCTCTACTACTTGCAATCTTTTAGTTGTTCTGCTTTTTGCTATTAGCTTGTAGCCTCTTGTTTATTCAGATGTTGGATGTCATCATGTTTTACTGCCTATTGTCATTGTAACCAGTTCTAATTTTGAGTCCCGTTGGTTTTTTTGGTCACTTGCAGATATTAATATAATTTTATTTTTTGTGTTTCTTTATGTCCAACTTTCATTATCTAATCTTATTTTGTTTGGACTGTTTCACCATACAAACAAGGTCGATATAAAGCAAAAGTGACCATGTCCTTTTGAGATTAAGTCGTTATGTCTCCAAGAAGTTTGTGGCTTGAAAAGAAATCTAAGCATACAAGGATAATATTTATGAATGTGGCATGTGATGTATTGGCAATGATGCATGTGCACGTTAGCATCACAAGTCATAACAAAATTTATCAACAATATTCATAAGACATGTCCTAGCGAAGACCATGGTCGAAAGCTCCAATGTTATACAGGAGGCGTCCCTAGATTTTTGGTGATGTCCCAGATGTTTTAGGGATGGGAGAAGTTTTTTTTTTTTTTTTTTTTTTTTTAAATTTGTATGTTTTACTGAAAATTAGAACCCCACCCTCCCCCTTTTAAAGAAAAATAAATAAAACCTAATCCAGAAAGTACCCTAAAAACTTTAAATGACGTTTAAACATCTCGATCTCCATTGAATAAAGTTAAAATATTTAAATATTAATTTTAATATATTATTTTAATAGTCGACGTTGGCTTTGGGGAAACCCTAAGGTCAAGGATGCAAATCAATGGGGAATGGAGGGCAAAGACATAATAGAGACATGACGAAGGTTCGTGGATGATTAGAAGCGATAGGAAGACTAAGAGTAAGTGTAAACAAGTGGTGAGACCAAAAAAAGAAACACAATGATGGTAACATGGGAACAAGGAATAGAACAAAAGAGGATAGGGCAACTATGGCATCAAGGACAAGATAGTGATATCTCTCCAAGGTGTTGTGGTCCATGCACAAAATGATGTTTTCATGTGACCAAGTTCAATCATCCCCAATCCCAATAGGCCCCTTAACACCCACTAAGGAGGATAATGCATCAACAACCCCTACATAAGAGAAATGGTTATATACTCTCTTACCTCCAAGCGCCAAAAATGAGGTGTATACTGTAAGGGTCTTTGTTCTTTGCACAATGTATGTGAGTTATGTATGAAAGCCAACTTGCAAGAGAGAATACCATATTATTGACCGCATCTTACACTCCAAGCTATCATTGAGGAGGCACATCATTCGCCTTCCAAATTCTTTTCTTTTCTTGTAGAATTTTTGAACGCCTTTGACTCGAGTTCCAAGACATCTACTTTTTCAAAAGTTGAGTGAAATTGACATTATTGATTCTCTCATCACAGGATCGCTTAATGTGGCTTTATTAAACAATACCAGAGTTTTGTTCTTCTCTCTTCATTATTGCCTTTCTAGCTTCGTGAAGAGTATCATTGGGGTTTTCAGATCAGCAGGATACCCTCTTCCACCAAACCTCTTCGATCTGTTTATGTCAATGAGCTAGAAGATTAAATTCCATGACATACCCATGCCAATGATGGTTGCATTTTACATGATGTGGTAATAGCCACATTTTTTTGTCGATGATGTAATTGTTCTCTCTCACGCTTAAAATGAGAAATCCAATGAATTATAGAGACAACTGGATGTCCTTGCTTGTTTCTACGACATTCATCAATTGGTGCTCAACCTTAGCAAAACACTAAGGGTGTGATTTTTAACATCTCCAAACATTCTCTTCCCTGCCCACTTCATCTATCGAGGAAACTCTTTGGAGATCACATCAACCAACACTTACTGGGGGTTATCAACTTCAAAGGGGATACCCTCTTCCACCAACCTCTTCAATGTTTACGTTAATGAGCTAGAAGATTTTATTCCACAACATACCCATGCCAATGATGGTTGCATTTTACATGATGTGGTAATAGCCACGTTTTTTTCCTCCAATGACAAGTTATGTCGGTGATGTAATTGTTTCTCTCATGCTTGCCTCAATGAATTATAGAGACAACTAGATGTCCTTGCTTGTTTTTCGGCATTCATCAATTGGGTGCTCAACCTTAGCAAAACTAAGGGTGTGATTTTTAACATCTCCAAACATTCTCTTCCCACAAGGTTCCACTTCCTCTATCGAGGAAACCTTTGAGAGAATTACAGAGTCACATCAACTACCACTTACTTGGGGTCCAATTTTTTAACCTTCTTTCAATACAAAGATGCTTGCTTCTCGACGCCCCCACTGCGAGGGATTTGGCTCCCTTTTTGTCAAATCCACTTCCATGATATCCCTTTGAAGATGCACCTCTTTGATACAATCTTCAATCCAACCTGCTTTTTATTGTATGGATCCGAGGTTTCGATGACCTAGTCCCTCCACCATGGGGTTAGTTGATTGGGCTTGTATTGAGATGGTCCAAACTATCATGATTCAACATATGATCCGTAACAGCAAAGCAGAAACGAACTATTCCTCAATGCATTTTCCAAGCTGAGTTTTCCACATAATCTTTACGTGTTGAGACTATCTTCAACTTACTTTCTACATTCATGAATCAACCATGGGAGATTCACCTTCACAATGTGGGAGGTATCCATACTTAGCCCCATGCTTATCTAAGAGAAAATTGCATCATCGGGCCCCAACATGTGTCGATGTTGTCGATATTCTAAGACTAGTTCCCTCCTCCAATCCATCTATATCTCTATTGAGAGATTACAAAGGTTCGTGGAGACAACATAAATAAGAAAAAGCAATGATACTAAAGCAAACACAAATGTCTAATCTAAGCGGGAATGAATGATCAACCAGTAATAATAAACATGGATAAAGGACCTTTCGATGATACTCTTTAGATGCCCCTATTCAACTTCTTCATCATCAGTGTTATCCCAAAATCGAGTTTCACGATAATTTTGGTACAACCTACCAAATTTTTGTCTTTGGGAGTTTTTGGAGTTTGTCATCTTCCTAAAAAAACTAGAGTTTTTGCCCAAGTTGTGGATTTCCTTTTGTGTTTCAGTTTTCGGGCTTTTCTAACACATAAACATGTAAGATGTAATGTCTCCCAAACCCTTTTCGTAAACCCGATACACTACGGTTTGTCGGACTTTGGAACATCGGGACATATTAGCACAAAAGCCTCAGTAAATGTTGGATGTCCCCAAAGCCCGAACCCCACACACTACAGTTTGTCAAGCTTTCAGGATTTTGAAACATCGAAACATGTGAGCATGAAAACATGTTTTTTGCGAGGAAAGTCCCGAACTCCAAAATGAAGATGTACCTAGTGCGTCGAGCTGGTTTTCGAGTCCAAGTGCACAAAGTCAAGTCATCATCAATTGGTGCTCGAAAAACTAAGGATTGTGATTTTTAACATCGATGAAGCAGGGGATACCCTCTTTACTTTGACCCTCTTTAGTGTTTTACGTTAATGAAATTTTCGTAAGATTTTATTCCACAACATACCCATGCGATGATGGTTGCATTTTTACGGTCAAAAACCCCGATCCCAGTCAACTTAATAAATGCCAACTAAGATTTGACCCCCACATGTGTTGTCGACATGTAATAAATGCCAAACTCATTATAAAATTGGGATTTTCCACGTCATTTTCACCTAGTACAATTCATATTTTTACTACAACTTGCATTCGGCACTCAAAACCCCGATCGCATTTTTTTCCCTCCTCCTCTTTCTCTAGACATCTTTTTGATCAAATCTCTCATACCCATTTGTAAATCTGGTGAGTTATCATTCTTCATGGGTCTTTTCTATGATTTAGCTACATTACATGTTTGTTTTTGGCCTTGTTTTCTTCGACTGTGGTAAAACCTTTATTTTCCTTCCTCTTCCAAGTTTTTTGTTTTCTCAAAAGAAAGAAAGTTGATGTTTTTCATTGCTTTTTTTGATTGTTACTTTTCATAAGAAAAGGGGTGTTGTCCCAAAATTTTAAATCGTCAAAAATTTGAAAAATTTAAAACTTTTCACTTCAACGTGTTGCACCAATCAATCATCCCGCACCATTTTTAACGCAATTTTTCTCCATACTCTCCAAAGAACCTTTTAAATCGACAAATTTAAAACTTTTCATCCAACCCCATAATATCACATGGTCGCATTTTTCTCCATACTGCCGCCATCATTCACCTTCCGCGTATACCCTCTCACTCTTTACAAATTGACACTAAACATTAAATTAATGATTTTAATTTAATTATTTAAAATTAATTAATTGATGATATTGATTTAATTAATGTTATTAATTAATTAACTTTAAATAATTAAATTAACGTTAATTGTAATTAATTTAAATTTTACTTAATGTCATTTAATTTATTAATTAATTAACATTATTAATTTCATTGATTGAATTCCTCATTTAATTATTAAATTAATGACGTTAATTTGATTAAAAAATGTTAATTAATTGTTTTAATTAATTAAACTACTAAACAAAGAACATCCGAGTCACTTCCAATTGGATAAAAATTAAAAACTCCCCATGCATGACATGTTACCATATTTTTCCATGCAAGAACGAACAAAGCTATTTTTTGTGAAGTTGGCTATTTTTAGAAAATGGCTATTTTTAGCATTTTGGCTATTTTTAGCGTTCGCTAAAAATAACGTGTGCTAAAATGGAAATTGGATGAGTGGAGAAGAGTGGCTATTTTTAGTGTTCGCTAAAAATAACGAGTGTCCAAAAACAGAGTGCAAAAAGCATTCTCAAGTGCTAAAGATAGTTGGATTGGCGCCAAAGGTTGCATGAAAGGCATGCTAGAATAAACAGCTGACTGTGCTATTTTTAATAAAGCAGCAAAGTATAGGAGAATTGGCGCCAAGGTAAGGAGTAAAAATTGCATTGAAAAGCATACAAAAATAGCAGCTGAGTTGTCTAAATTAAAGCAGCAGTTGAGTGTAATCTTGGCACTAAAAATAAGATGAAAAGGCGTGCCAAAATAACAAATAGGATACAAATGTTATTTTTAATAAAGCAAACAGTTTCTTACACTTAAGTCTACGCAACAGTCAAAAGGGAAAAGCAGGGAAAAGACAAAAAGAAAAGCAAAAAGGTAGAATTAAAAAACATGCAGCAGACCGTAAAGTCCACGCAGCAGCCTTAAAGGATATTTTTTTATTATTTCAAGACACTTGCATGTTGCCAGCAGAGTCAAGGATGAATAAAATAATATATTTTATTTTTGCATGCACAGCAGGGGTCTGAAATAGATGGCAGCAGTCCTTAAAGACTGATTTTTGTGAAGAAATCAGATATACACACTCTTTCAGCTGTTCTACAATGGTAGTCCTAGCTTGTACTTGCATCTCTGAATAGAAAAACTCCATTTTTGCCTTCTCATATCGCTGGTTTTCTGAGTATTCATCGTGTTTATCAGGGTATTGTATTGCTTTGTTGTGGAATTTCTTCCCTATATTGTTGTCCCTTACCTAAACCTTTGAATTAATTTTGCAGATTAGCCTAGAGTTGTGCAAGTGTGTGGATCTCTATATTTTTGTATGTAGTAGTACATGTGTGTGTCAAATCATTGGTGTATCACCTCAATTTTATATTTCCCGCATTCCTTCTCCCTTTTCCTTGTCAATTTTATTAGTTTTAGGTGATTCACAGGGGAACCAACCCACTCTGGAGGTTCACCTCAGTCATAGGTTACCCACAACCTTGAGGTGTTCCAATTTTGTCAACAGGAGAGAGAGTACACACCATTCTCTATCAGGGTGCACTTTTGGGTGACAACAATTTCTAGCACACCCGGTGGGACAATACAAAAATTTGCTAAAGAAGTTGATGTTATTCTTGAGCAAATATCAATGTTTCAGACACAAATATTCAGCATCTGGCGACTCCATTGGATCAAGGATCCCATTTTCTCAATCAGCAGACCATTTTCCTTCATATTTTCATATTTTTATGAGGTTGTGCAATCATGACTTCAATTCCTCATTGGAATTCCCAGTTTCAAGAGAATTATTACTCCCCTCCACCTCCTTTTCCTCAAAATCCTCCTCCAGATCAGTATTATAAGCCCTATCATAATGAATATGCCCATGATCCAAACAATTTGTATGATTATCCTAATCATGGTGTTTTTCAAGAGCAGGTATATGCAGATTATGGAAGCAATTCCATACCTAATGATGATTTGCAGATGTAGGTACTACACTTGGAGTTGAAGATGGTACAAATGAGAGCAACAAGCACTATCAAAGCAACAAAGCTTGGATTCAGGGTACCCTACCCTTGGGCCGGTCCTATGCCATACTTGGTATAGCCCTCAAGAGAAGATAGACTTTGTGTCTGAATTGATACCACAAATATCAAAGTGGAATGAAGAATTGGAAGCTTACCAATCTAGTGTTGAGAAACCCTGTCAATGGGGTAATTCTTCACTATCATCATGCAGCCCTCCCATTCCTATTTCCCAACCCACTCAATCTCAGTCCCAAATTCCTAGCTTTCTTAAAGCTTCTCCTCCATAGGATCTTACCCCTCTCCAATCATCTCAACCATTGCAAAATCAGTTAGCAACCCAACCCACCCCTTCCCTCATATTCCCAAGTCCATTATGGAATGAACCAAATCTAACAAAATGGAGCTTATAGTTTGAGGGCATAGAGATTCCACAGTTGGTTAAGCCTACCATAGAGGAGTGCACGAAAGTGGTTGAAGTTACAGAGAGTAGCAGGAGGAATATGACCAACATGCAAAGGTTAGACAAAGTTTTCTCAAATCTCTTGAGATACAACATAAAGATAATGTTTCGAAGGAGCATGTGAGTGTTTCTAAGGATCAGATCAGCAATCTTGAGCCTATATCAATATCGATCAACATGCAAACCGCAATAAAGAGGATGAGGTTTTATCAGACTTAGAAGATTTTGATGATGAAGAAGAGCCAAATGAAATTGTAAGTATTACACCTCCATCATCTATCTTCTTCCATGAAGAGTCTCTTGTTATTAAATCTTCCTTTGAGCTTGAAAAGGAATCAAATATGAAGTTGTTTGCAAAAGATGAGGTAGCAAATGTTGCAGATCAGTCTACAAGCATCCAATATGAGCAGGAAAGGGCCTTAAGCACTCCAAATGATGAAATTACACAAAAAGAAGAGGGGCAGATCAGAAAAATCAGTTTATCAGTCATGAGAAGACCATGTCCAATCAGATATTTGGCTAGTTTAGAGCCACAAACAAAGTTGCCATCAATTGTGCTCATTTCAGAGCATAAGAAAGAGCTTCAAGTTGTCAAAAATCAGCCTCAACATCTACAAAGACAGAATTCAGATCCTACAGAGGTGTTTATTCATTTATGGGTTGATATTTTGGGCAAATCAATAGTGCAAGCCATGTCTGCACTCATACCATGTGATCTAGTTGCAAAATTGATCTCATGGCCCCACTTTCTAAGGAAAGGGAGTTATTTCTCTCAACCAGTCTGTGGTTTTGTTTAGCTTTCCTTTTTTGTCTAGTTAGAGTAGGGTAGTTTAGGATTTCAATTCAATAAGTGCTTGCATGCACATTGTTTTTCCAGTTTTCTTAGTTAGTTTTCTTTCCAAGAAGTGCTTGCATGCACATGTTTTCCTTTTGTTGAAGAAGGTAATTTGGTTCTTTTGTTCAGAGGATGCAAGTTATTGACAGAGTATGTGACTCCATAGCCCAATGGATGCAAAAGGCTACTAATCTCTTGTTTAGCAGGCAAACAATCCCGTGATGTCGCCAAAATGTTACCATATTTTTCCATGCAAGAACGAACAAAGCTATTTTTTGTGAAATTGGCTATTTTTAGCAAAATGGCTATTTTTAGCGTTTTGGCTATTTTTAGCGTTTGCTAAAAATAACATGTGCTAAAATGGAAATTGGATGAGTGGAAAAGAGTGGCTATTTTTAGCGTTCGCTAAAAATAACGAGTGTCCAAAAATAGAGTGCAAAAAAGCATGCACAAGAGCTAAAGATAGTTGGATATGGCGCCAAAGGTTGCATGAAAGGCATGCTAGAATAAACAGCTGACTGCTATTTTTAATAAAGCAGCTAAGTATAGGAGAATTGGCGCCAAAATAAGGAGTAAAAGTTGCATTGAAAAGCATGCAAAAATAGCAGCTGAGTTGTCTAAATTAAAGCAGCAGTTGAGTGTAATCTTGGTGCTAAAAATAAGATGAAAAGGCATGCCAAAATAACAAATAGGATACAAATGTTATTTTTAATAAAGCAAACAGTTGTTACACTTAAGTCTACGCATCAGTCAAAAGGGAAAAGCAGGGAAAAGACAAAAAAGAATAGCAAAAAGGTAGAATTAAAAAAACATGCAGCAGACCACAAGGGTTAGCACCAAAGGAGAAGGGTTTTGGAGCCTTAGGATATTTCTAAATGATAGCAGCAGACCCTAAAGTCCACGCAGCAGCCTCAAAGGATATTTTTTTATTATTTCAAGACACTTGCATGCTACCAGCAGAGTCAAGGATGAATAAAATAATATATTTTATTTTTGCATGCACAATAGGGGTCTGAAATAGATGGCAGCAGTCCTTAAAGACTGATTTTTGTGAAGAAATCAGATATACACTCTTTCAGTTGTTCTACATTGGTAGTCCTAGCTTGTACTTGCATCTCTGAATAGAAAAGTTCCATTTTTGCCTTCTCATATCGCTGGTTTTCTAAGTATTCATCGTGTTTATCAGGGTATTGTATTGCTTTGTTGTGGAATTTCTTCCCTATATTGTTGTCCCTTACCTAAACCTTTGAATTAATTTTGCAAATTAGCCTAGAGTTGTGCATGTGTGTGGATCTCTATATTTTTGTATGCAGTAGTACGTGTGTCAAATCATTGGTGTATCACCTCAATTTTATATTTCCCGCATTCCTTCTCCCTTTTCCTTGTCAATTTTATTAGTTTTAGGTGATTCATAGAGGAACTAGCCCACTCTGGAGGTTCACCTCAGTCATAGGTTACCCACAACCTTGAGGTGTTCCAATTTTGTCAACAGGAGAGAGAGTACACACCATTCTCTATTAGGGTGCACTTCTGGGTGACAACATGACCCATGCGGCAAATTTTTCCTAGTGATCCACAAGGAACTTTGCCAAATGCCAAATCTAGTAAATGGCAAAACTCAACCCACTTCCCCACTTTCCACTTCCCGCTCTTTCCCTCTTGTATTCAATTACCCACTTCCCGTAATTGACGGAAAAAGTTATCTGGGCACGAAACTAATTAATTTCTTCTTTCATTCTTTGTGTCTCGAAGAAACACTTATTAACAACATGCACTACAAGAGGATTTCAACTCATCGTGAGAATTGCCTTAAAAATACCAAATGGTTAGAGAAGGATACAAATCCGGTGACCAAATTTGTGCAAAGCAAGAGCTTTTTCAATTTCTTCGATCCACCCAAACTCAAATGGATTTTATGTTTTTGATAGGCAATTACTATGTTCTAGTGTGAACATTAGTAATAGTATTATTTAAATATTAAAGTGATTTAGTGTGTGCAAATAATGAGTTGGATTTACAACTCATCTAGATAGGAATTTGAAGAGTGAGACTAGGATGTAAATGAGAGAAGATAAGACTTGACTCCTTTATAGGATCAAGCAATTGTATTTATATCCATCTCACACATGAATAAAATTATTAGAGTGGCTTTCTTATCAAATTTGTCTCTCTGCAACTTTTGTTTCCTCTCTCTTGAATTATAATCTGTAATTGTTGTTATCTAGATTAGTAGAGCTCTTAAATTGATAACATTTGGTATCAAAGCGGTGAGGTCGAGATATGAGAGTTCTTTAGCATGCGATCCGAGTTTTTTTAAACTTACATCGCTATTTTTTTGAAGTTTGTATTCGACACACAAGAATCGTCATCAATCACACCAATCGCCAACGATTCAGAAACGCCAAATGATCTATCTCGATCGTCATCGATTGTGCCAATCACCAACGATTTTGTGGATCACAAGTGATCCTCTCTAATCGGCCATGATTACTATGTAAACATGACAGTGAGTTTTTTTAGCATTCTTAGTAAGTGTTTCTGATTTTCTAATGGATATGCCAATTCCTCTAGATAAATTTAATGGTTTGAACTTCTATACATGGAAGGTAAAGATCCAGATGCAGCTAATGAATAAAAACCTATGGGTAATAGTAAGTGGGAAAGAAAAGAAACCTATAGATGCAAGTAAAGTAGTGGAATGGGAAACTAGAGATGATAAGGCTAAAGCAATCATAGGACTTGCATTATCAGATTCTAAACTTCACCATGTTGATTTAGAAAAATCATCTAATTTCATTTGGGAAGAGTTGAACAAAACATTTGGTGGAAAAGTTGTAAATGTTAAATTCACTTTAAAATTGCAATTGTTCAAACTTAAAATGAATGATGGAGTTAGTATGTCAAGTCATGTAAATGAGTTGAGATCTCTCATGAGACAATTGAGTGAAGTAAAAGCAAAAGTAGATGAAGAGGATGCCAAAGCTATTTTATTAAATAGCTTGCCTCCTAAGTACAGTAATGTTGTTTTTACCCTTGGTCAAATGTCTTCACATACACTAGATGACATGATTGCAGCTCTTCTAGTTGAGGAAAAAAAAACTAAAGAAGATATAGAAGAAGAAACTGCATTATATGGAAAAAATAAGCATACAAACTTCTCCAAGAATAAAGAGGAAGTTGAATGTTTCTATTGTAAGAAAAAGGGGCATAAATCTTCTTTTTGTATTGTTCGTGCTAGAGATATTATAAAGGGTAAACTCAAAATAGATGAAGCCAATGTAATTGTTGAGGAGGAATCTGATCATGAAGAAGAACCAAAAAACAAAGAAGGTGGGTATAATTATGATGAATACCTATATTAAGTAAGCAGATCTTTGGAGGATGGAGGAAACGAAGGAAGGAGGAGTTTCAACGTCTTCTCGTTAGTCACCAAGGACGGGGCCGCATATGCATTGGTGGATTATTTATTTTCAGCAGTGTGTTTAATTTCTTGTGTGTTTTTATTTTGAAGAATAATACATGTTCATAATGTAACATGAGATTCCTATGTAATCCCCATTGTATGTGTATGATGTGAGCTAAAAAGTACGTTTTTATGTAGTGGTTGTTGGTTAACCATGTAAAACCTTCTTTGTAGGGTTGTTGGTTGTCCTTGAAAACCTTCTTTATAGGGTTATTGGTTGTCCTCGAAAACCTTCTTGTGGTTAATGGTAAACCAAATTGTAAAACCATACTTGTGGTTGGTGGTAAACCAAATTGTAAAACCATACTTAAACATGAGCAGGTACAAGATGAAGCTTTCCCCATGTTCACACTAAGGGGGTGATTGATAGGAAATTACTATGTTCTAGTATCAACATTAGTAATAGTATTATTTAAATATTAAAGTGATTTAGTGTGTGCAAATAATGAGTTGGATTTACAACTCATCTAGATAGGATTTTGAAGAGTGAGACTAGGATGTAAATGAGAGAAGATAAGACTTGACTCCTTCTTTATAGGATAAAGAAATTGTATTTATATCCATCTCACACATGAATAAAATTATTAGAGTGGCTTTCTTATCAAATTTGTTCTCTACAACTTTTGTTTCCTCTCTCTTCAATTATTTTTGTAATTGTTGTTAATTTAGATTACTAGAGCTCTTAAATTGATAAAAGCTTTTTCAAACCTATGTTTTTCATTTTTAACAAAGTTGGCTACTATGGTATGGACAAATAGAGTTAGAATGTGAGATTTCACCAGGTCCTGGTAATGCCATGTTTCTGCAAACTGTTCAGGATTGCACAGCTGCCACATATGTTATCAGGCTTTCAAATATTAAAGAGATACCAATTCTTTTCCCTAACATATGATTGTGCATATCTTGCAGAATAATTTCTGAATACGTGAGATTCAGCCTCGCTTTAACAGCAATAATGATACAGAGTGGGGGATTAAAGAACAGATTACCCAAGTAAACTCGATGAAGGATTGAAGAAGGCTGAAGGAAGTACAATATAAAGAAGAATGTAAGAGGCCAGTATTAGGTAAATGATAAAATGGAGTAAACGAGCAAGGTGGAAAACATAACAGAGCTTTCAACAAGCGATGAATGAATGTGAAATCGATAATCAGAGAAAAGGAACAGAAACTGAATGAAAATTTATTTTTTCCTGCACAATTTAGAACCAATGCTCTAAGAGTCTAACACCAAGAGAAAATATTAGAGAGAAGGTGAAGAACCGCACCTTTCCAGGAGGAAAGTATTATCAACTATGAATGACAAATCTACTGATTGATAATTGTAACTTAAAAGAATGAAATCACATACACTATAGTGGAATTTTTATACTGTTTAAAGGATGTCTCATGCAGACATATACCTACCTTAGTAATAGCCATGCCTTAATCAACAATTAGTAAACAAACGACATCAATGCCTTAAAGTATATCAAAATAGAAGGATGAGAAATTCAATATAAGCAAGCATCAATGAGGTAAAATCCCAATAATACCTCCGAGAATATGTAACCTCTTGAGAATTTATAAATTAACATATCTGAGAGCAATTTCATGGGGAGCATCATCAGAAGTATCAGTATGGTATGTTATTGCTACACTAATCTATACAGTGATAGGACCCATATTTAGAATCATAATTGGGCACCTGTATTCTTCTTGGTTCAATAAATATGCAAATCATAAGCATTGAGAATCACACAATTTGTTTCCCTGTGTCTGTCAATGTTAACAAATATTCTGCCATCTGAATTGTCTATCTTAAACCTTGATTGGTGTCTAGACATTAGGCATTTTGTTTATGATTGATCAGCTGTGATTTTCTGGTTTTCTGTAGTCTGCACTCTGGCTACAATGCACATTGACATGTAATTGCTTCTCCTACTCTTAGTAATCTGCTGCCATTTTCTGTTTACTAGTATAGGATTTATTTGTCTAGCAAAAAAGCTTTCACAAAATTTGGCATTTGAATGCTAAGAAAGGATGCAATATTTTGCCTTCCAAAACTGGTTATTTTGACAGGTGTATCTAATCAATGAAATTCTGAATGAATATAATGGTTTCAAATCTTCGCAGCGACTAAAAGTATTTGATAGTATTTATGTACTGTACAATTTCATGTATGCATGTCATGGTCACAAAGGTTATTCATGTGCATGTAGGACAAAAAAATACAGCATCCTAATGAGATACAGAAAGTACATTAAAGAAATCTAAACAGTACATAAATAAGAACAAAATGCAATGTCTTAATGAACTTAAGGAAAATCGACAAGGAAAATGAAAAACAGGTTGCCAGTTAACTTAAGCATTAAATCTCAATGTAGTTCAAATTTTCAGTCAAGAAACATTTGCTTGCCTCTCTTCTGTCAATGCTATAACTGGGATTACTTATAAGTTATAGGCATATTTCTTAACTCTTAACCCCTCCTCTTACAAATGAATGTTCTAACCCCATTGACAGAATTTATAAAAGATACATGAAAAAAGAAGATGCAATTTCAATGTGATAGTAATTTTACCTGTTTTATGAACAAAATTCTTCCCTTGCTTTTGAAGCCTCTGCAACAAGCTGAAATATAGCATCTCTGAATTTCAAATAGTCATCCAAATTATTGTAAATTTGATGAGAGATTCTTGCATAAGCTCTGCAACTTGACTCGCCATTTGATTGTAAATCTGTCTCTGGTGCCCTGTAATAAATTGGAACTTCCACTGCAAATTCATTCCTAAGACGAGTCCTCAAGTCCAAGGCATCTTGTCCCGAACAAACCTCCAAACCGTTTGGCAAAGCAACCATCACCATGGATGAGGCCAACTCTGGCGAAGTCCCCAACCAAGTCCCCAAGCATCCGCCAACATTTCTCCCATTGCAACAACTTTTTCATGGTTCTTTCTCCTAATAGCTTCAATGCCACCTTGAAATTTTTAGTGAACTCCAAAGCAGAAGGCACACAGAGTTGTGCACTGTAGTCCCTAGTGCCAACCCAAGCAGACTCAGCAGGCAATCCATTTCCAAACAAATGGGAAACAATTGGATGATGAGCATTTGAATGAAATGAGTGCCTGCAGTATAGAAAGGCAACAGAGGGTGGGCAGAAAAACCATTTGTGCAGATTGCTGGTGTAAAAATCAGCACCTATGTCTTGCATATCAATATCTACATTCCCAATGGCATGGGCTCCATCTACAAAAACCTGGTCTACACCTTCTTCTCTACATATCCTAACAAGCTCTTTTACAGGAATTAGAACAGAGGGCATAGAACTTACATGATCTATAACTGCCAGCCTAATTCTTCCATCATTTTTCTTGCTTATGTCCACTGCTCCTCTGAAACTGCCTATTATGTCCTCATTGGATCCAACTGGAAATGGCAATTTGGCTTCAATAATGTGGGCCCCAGCCCGGCCTGCATATGCCTTGATTGACTTCTTCACAGCTCCATAGGCATAATGAAGCATGAGTACAACATCTCCTTTCTGAAATCTCTTCTCCGCGAATTCCCAAGCAACCTGATATTGATAAATTTAGTAGCTAATATTCGCTAGTTGGTTGTTGTTTTTCAAATTTTCTCTCAAAACCTTCGTTGCTGAATATAAAGACTCACCTCAATTTGTAAAAACATCAAAATGTGATTGATAAGGCAGTGGATCCAGTTGACCCACAACTTCAGAAAGTTGTAAATTGCATCCAATGTTCAAGCGGGAAGTAGGACATTGGAGAAACGGGGAGATCAATCCAAACTAGGTAAAAGAACACAAGAATGACACTATGTACAACCGAGTAGAAATATCAACCCTAGCTGAACCTCGCTGAGCACTCAAATAAAACAAAACACCACATTTGTTTGGAATACATTAGGAGCATTGCCAAGGAAGGGCACCATACTAAGCCAAGAATTAGATTGAGATAGAAATGCATTCAAATTATCTTAACACACAGTTTATAGACTTAACCCAAGGGACTTGTAGAAACCCATTATAAACCTTACTGAAAGAAACAATATGAGTGTACAGAAACTCTTTGCAATTGAGGGAAATACAATATTTGGTGCATGCACTTAGTTGAATATATTTTTACAAGATGAAGGGCAGACCTCAACAACCTCGTGCATAAATATGTATATATGGAAGAAGGTTGATCTAATTCCTCGCCAAGTTAATACTCATGAAAATTTCCCCACCTGAAATTTTAAACTCAATTCTAAAAAAATGGCGAGGATTTTTAAACTTCTATAAATGTTGGCTTGGATTTCTAAACCAATTTTTTTATAAACCACCTCAAGTCTCACGAAAATTGAAAAAAGTTTAAAATTAATCACCAAACCTAAAAATTGATGAGAAAAAGTTTAAAATTAATGACCAAACCTAAATATTGAAAATTCAATACTGAAAACAAGTAGCTTAAGAGTTATAAACTCGCCATAGACTTGGCCAAACTTTCTACAAAGTTACAAACCACCTAAATATTAGGAAATTGGAAAAACAAAAACAATTAATGACAAAACATTAAGGAATTGATCATCCAATGCTGAAAAAAATTGGCTAGAATTTCTAAATTCGCCATATTCCTTCCCTTTTAAACTTGGCCAAATATTTTACAAACCACCTAAATTTTAAGGAAATTGAGATTAAAAAAATTATGACCAAATCTAATGAATGAGGATTTTAGAGTCATTCAACCAATTTGAAAATGCATTGAAGAGGTCTGCCTTAGAGTAGCACAGGCATATTTTTAGAAGTATTCAAACAAAGATTGTTTTGGAATTATGAAGTCACAGAGAAAGAAAGACTAAAGCCGTGCAAGTAATCAAATTCAACCCACAACTAATCAACAATTATGTAAGTAATGGACCATTTTTACTATAACCTCTTCCCCATTGCCTAAGGATCATGGTATATTGGGTTTATATATTACACATGGACCAAGCCTATAAATTTGAAATTTCGATATTGAAAAAAATTGGATAGGATTTCTAAACTTCTAAAAGGAATGACTAGGATTTCTAATAATCAAATCCTTAAAATTATCCCTACCTGCTGGAGCACAATTGCAACTGCTGTAGTGACATTGTCGACCAATGAGACTTCATCTACGTGTTCAGCATTGATGATCTGAGCCACTGTCATCCTAGACTGTAAAATCCCATCTTGAAGGGGGCCATAATAAAACTTATCAGGCTGTTGCAGCCACAAGCCTGCCCATTTGGCCTGCGACTCTAGAACTGAAGCAGGGCAGCTCCCAAAACTCCCATTGTTTAACCTGGACATGCCCTTTTCATGGTGCTCAAATTCTTTTCTGATCAAACCCGTCTCATCCCCATTATAGTTTTCTGCACTGGTTTTGGATTCTTGTTCTTTCTTAATCATGTATGTTTCCTCCACCCCATCTGCAACGTCAGGATAATCTGAAGATTCAAAACTCTCCATGAAATCTCTTTCAATTTTTCCTTTTTTCAGGTACCCACTTTGTTCTCTGGTCGGCTCTACTTTCTCCCTGTTTACATCCTGATTCAATAGCATCATGATTTTATTGTTTTATTGGAGATTCTCAGGCCTAATCCAAAATGGAGGGTGCCATTATAAATATAAATGAATCTCTTGGTTGAAAGGGATTTAAGCTTATATAAATACATTTTAATGTATAATAAGTATAATGGACAACCCAACAAACAGATATTTCCAAAATACACACTTCGCGTATCAAAGCTGCAGTCCTATGTTGTTATGTCCGACTCTGCCCCTTCGCCACCTTTAATAGTCTCCAATAATGTAATGTACTTTTATAAATTGATACCTTTTTGATAAGGTTAGGTTTAGTTACCAAATTAAAATCAAGAATACAAAATTATTGTGTTAAATTGAACTTTTTATATTCTGCCTCTTTTTTTTTGTTGTGTGGTCATGCTGATACTATTTTTTGGGTGGGGGGATTTTTTTCCATGTGTGCATTAGGGAGAGGACCCTATAACCGAGCGGGTACCAAAACATGTACATCTCTTTTCACTATAGGTTGTTGACAAAAGCACCAATAGTTGTTCACTTTTTGGTTAATTACACTTTTTAAGAGTTAATGAGAATGTGACACATAGGGTGCTCGGTCATTGGTCACTTTTTCAAATGTTTTATATTGATTTTCTTCATATTAAATCAATTCAAAAACTATTTTCCCTCGAATTAACACACGAAACGAAAATGTCAATATGGCACGATCATACGCTACACTTGATATAATTTTTTTAGGCTACCGACATACCTACATGTATTTGCATGCCCCTAAAGTTAGGTGCACGGTTAGAGGGTCCTCTCCCTAATTCTCAACATTTAATTTATTTTTTTAAGGTGACTTTGGCTCTTAAATATGGCTCTCATCCACCCGATTGTAATATTAGTTGTAGCATGTGGTGAGAATGGCTCTAAAATATGCGAGGAAATTTGTTCCCAAGGTATGATTATGGAACTTCTCCTCATATTTTGATTAATGTTATTTTTGTTGAGTTTATTATTAAGTGGTATGAGAACAATTGCCTTATAAACTATGTTGATTGTATTCCTAAATATTTTCTTCGACACTGATCGAACTCCACTAGGAGCCCAATGGAATCCATGTCTCGAGTATTAAGAACCTTACGTTGGGCTTTTTATGTTCTCCTTCGAGGATCCTTCGCAAGTTCAAACACTTCTCGGTAAGTCAAGTTGTTGGTTTTATGGAATACTCTCTTATTTCTTTCACCTTGGATTTGAGACTTCAAAGTCTCCAAGTAAGTTTTCCTCAAAGTCTTGAGTTGATGCAAACTCCCAAGCCTCTTGGTTTCTCTCTAGGATTTTATCTCGTGGAATGTTAAACTTATTGGATGGGTTATTTGCCATGAATCAAACCCCTTTTACTCTACTTGACCAAACAAGCAAGTTTGCATTGAGGTTGACCTAACTAAAAACTTGAAAGAGACTTGATATTTGGGTGCTCTAAGTGTTTTTCTCATAAAATTACCTATATCAATCTACCTAACACATGTTTTAGATGTCAAGTCCCCAACCACAACATACAGAGTGTCCCCTTATGGCTCAACCTAAGCATATCGATGGAGCTTTACAATCCAAAATAGCCAAAAGTGTATGTCAAAATGATGGTTAGACCATTGTGGCAAACAAAGTCACTGCGCATGGAATAAAAGTTCCTTTACGAACTAGCATTGTTATCAATATCAAATCCCTACTAAATATGCATAAGTTTGAAATTGTATCAAGCTTAAATTAATAACAATATATGAATTTGATTGATTTAATTGGTATTGAATATGTAGACACCTAAAATCCGCTTACGTAGTTTTATTGCTAAAATTGTACTAATTATCCTCTTTCCTATCATTTCCATTATAATTAGTGATTTCCCACTAATTAACTAATGTTTCCCTCTATTTTGGTCAATTAACAACACTTCATTAATTAACTAGCCTTTATCACATTCCATATGTCAATTAACGACACTTCATTAGTTATAATCCTCTTCCAATTGATTAATTAACTATTATGAGTTAATTAAGCCTTTTTAACAATGTATTTAATCAATAAACCCTTTTATTAGCTAAATCCCTCTTTCAAATGCTTCAAATCATATCAAATTCCTCCTAAATCACTTGCAAATAGCCTAAAAAGCTTATTCTAGCCTATTAATTAATCCTAGTTGATTAATTAAATCATCTCCAACTTCATGAGTTGTTAATCACTTGTTAATTCCTATAATCAAGCTTAACAAGTCTAAATCTACTTTATCATTTATCCCACATTCATTGGGATTCAAGCTTCTCCCAAATTGGAAAGTTATATAAAGGACCCTCCTACATCCTTTCACACCTACACCATACTTTTGCTAGTATTTCATATAAGACATATGATCAATAGCCTTCTCCATTATTTGGAATAGCTAATTCATCTTGTGCATCCATTCTACCATTGTTGAGTAGAAAGGAAGATCCAAGCTTGGCCTTGTAGCCATTTCTTGGTGAGATCCTTCCCTCTCTTTGGTAATCAAACACACAAATTTGATTACTCATGATCTAAAGAGGCTCATGTTGTAGAGTAATCATACATTTTAGTAGGAATGGTTAGCAATTAGATGATTTCCTTCATGTTCTTGCATTTATTAGCTAGTTTCCATTAAGCTTTAATCATGATGTACTTAGTAAATTAACTTTGTTTAGAAGCTACTTGGTGTTAGTTTCTTTTGATATAGCTTAGTTAATTTAGTATGAACACATTTGGCATGCCCGGTGGGACTTACTCCATTGTCCTTTACATTCATTTTCAAACTTTGTAGATTAATTTCAATTTTTGGTTTACTAACCCTCCTTTTAGCAATTTTAGATAAATATGGAGTTTCTTAACTAGTTTGGTTAAGGTTGCTTTGTTTTAGTGCTCTTTACAGGAATGAAGGAGGTGAGGTGCTGCCAAATTTGGATCAAATTGGCAAATTTTGAGCTTTTTGACATTTTTTTCAAATCTCATGTTTTGATGATACGGTACCTTGTGCTAGCGTGAAGTACCCTTGCGTTATTGTGGTTAGACTTACATCAACATTCATAGGCTTGTGTTATTGTTGTTAGGCTTGCACTACCCTTGTTAGGCTTGCGCTAGTGTCTCTCTGTCTGCATTACCATTGGCTTGGTTTTGTTGCTTTGTGCTAAAATTTTGCTCTTTGTGACGGGGCTTGCACTACCATCGCTAAGCTTACACTAGCGTCTCTCTATCTGTGCTAGTGTAACATTGTCTGTGTTTTTGTCTCATACCTACATTTTTAGTCATTATGTTTTTGCTAATGTGCATAGGCTTTGCACTACCGTTCATAGGTGTGTGTTATTCTTTGTTGTTAGGCTTGCGCTAGCGTGTTGTGTCAAATTTTGGCTCAAATTTTGAGGTTTCAGTTTTGAATTTTTTTTTATGTTGTTTTACAAGTTTTCCTAACTTTTTTCTATAGGTTTTAACATTTTTAATCATATTTCTAACATGTTGATAAGCTTTAATGAATATCATGTTTCCATGTTTTGCTTAAGTTAGACTAAAGTTTGTGTATGCTCTTCTCTTGCACCTTAGGGTGATCTTGAGAATCAAAAGCAACTTTAGTTTTCATTTTTCTAACATTTGGTTAATTGGAAACTTAATCTTTCATTTTTTCTTAAGGGAATGAACAATTTATCAAGCATTGTTTAAAGTTCATTTGATTTAATGTTTTCCTTTGCATTTATCTAGTTGAATCAATTGTTGTGTATGCTCTTCTCTTACGTCCTTGGATGATCTTGAGAATCAAAAGCAACTTTGATTCACTTTTTATAGGAAACTACTAAGTCTTTTATGCACAAGACCTAACACTTGTCAAATACTTGGGATCTAAACAAACTCTAACTACAACATGTGTTGTAGGTTGTCAAAGGTGTACAAAACCACATGTTTAATACAAGATAAAAAACACCCCACATATTCAACACATTGTATTTGCAGGTTTCGGTTAAGAGCTATGACTTGTCCACTTAAAAGCTGGAGGAAGTATCTTGGCATAAGCCATAAAACTCATTACGAGGTTTACCCTAGGAACCCCAAATTAGTCCACACCTTGAGAGAACGGTGAGCAAGAAACGAAGAAGTGCCCCGCTACCCACTTGACTAGTTGAAAACCCTTGTGATAAAAGCTTCATGTTGCCCGTATAAGGCCTTGTTCATTAATTTGATTGTGGGGTAATGGTCCATTGTCTAGTTTACTAGAAATGTGTACCTCTCCTAGGAAAGAATTGGTGAGTTTGTGAACAAAAGCCTAGGAAACCATTTGGCATTGGGGCCAACTTGACTTTATCCATCATGTTCTAAAGAGATATCACAAAGCAAAAAAATCTTTAATTCAAAACCTTGTTAGTTAAACAAGGGAGAGTTCATTGAAGTTTGCACCACATGTTATTCATCACAAAACTTACAAGGCATTACTTTGTCTTAGTTTCTACCTTGTCCTAAGACAAGGCAAAACTTTGCCAAAGTTAGGCTAAGTATTTTTCATCACCACTTGGTCTACTCCTTTTTTTTTGTTTCCCATTTGGGAAAAAAGAAAGCATACATATGCGATACCTTGCTAGAAATAATTGTGTCCACCACTTTTTTATTCTACTCACATGACTAGGTTGCAATGTCGGAATGTGAGTGTTGAAAGTGTGAATGGTACGTCTTCATGTTCTAGTAGGCCCTTTGTCTCACACCCATATTGAGACTCATTATCATTATAGCTAGGTTGTCTTATCATTGAATTCCTTTGAGTTGTTATTGCCCACATTATATCAATAAAGTTGTGATACTTACATCTTGTTTCCTTTGTGAAACTTGATCTAAGTCTCTAAGTTGTATTGTTACGCTACTCGCATAAATAACAACTTCTTGATATACTTAGACTTAGTTTTGATCCCAACATTGCCTTGAGTTTTGGAAAGTGTTGTCGTTATGCTGCTCGCATTGTGGTAACATCATTTTGATACTAAAATCTTGTTTTTTCTACAAAGTTTGATTAACGTGTCCAAATAGTGTTGTTGTGTTGCTCACATTTGTAGCCTCCATTTTCAAAGACTTGGACTTTGTTTGTATCTAAACTTGTTTTAGTATACCTTGTTTGGAGATCACGTCAACACCTTCTTAGTATTTAGGTCTTGTTTATTCTAAAAACTTTACCTAAGTGTTGATATTGTGTTTTCATTATTTGCACCAAACCTGTCTTTGAAAACATAGGGAACAACTATTCTTGTGATTGGATCATAGTCTTATACTTGATTGGTTCGTCCTAGATACTTTTTACTATACGAGCTTCTATATCCTTGGGTCATACTTTATTCTTTGATTCCTTTATTCACATTGCCTTGATTCTTTGGGATTATTTTCCTTGAGTATTTGACATTCTCTCGTGACGTTTGTAGTAGTCGTCACACTACTTGATTTTTCCTAGGGTCCTTATAATACATGTACACATTTTTCAAGCCATAAGCAAAAACATTTCCTATTAAGCAACTTTTGAAACAATCAACATTGGAAAAGTCTCCTTTGCATCCATTATGTTGTTAAATTTTGATCAACCATTCTAACATTTACACTTGTAACTTGTTTTACAAACCTTATTGATTTGTCAAAATTGTGTCATCACAAAGTGTTTGTTTTCCTTAGATACCCTTCGATGTTACACCCTTAATCATATATCTTACATGGATGTATATAACCGACTTGTGGCTATCATGATGTATCTCTTTCATATATGTTATATTATCATTATTGGGTTGGTCTTGGTGATGGCCATAACATAGGAATAATATATATAGGGTTAGTAAGTAGTAGTTGATCATCTTATCAAGCATTTAAGTCTTATTGTATGGTTTGTAGGTTGCCTCCTCAAAGTGACTAAACTATTCTACTTGCATATTGAGATCATTTATCTACAATATTGTTTTATTTGGTGTTTTATTTATGTTAATAATCATATTTATACAATTAATTGCATTACTAGTGGTATCGAGCACGATCTATCTTGGCTAGCGCTACGTCAAACCTAATTTTTAAGGTTAGGTTATATCTCAATGTTTGTAGTGATTTTTTCTATAATTTTTTTTTGGTGTGGAGAAATCATTCAAGTAAGCTCCTCTCCAAATTTTAAGCATTTTTACTTGTTTTGCAAAAGTTATAGTGGTTTTATGTTTTTTTCATAATTCGGATCCCTAGGGTGCAATTTATGGAATTTTTCCAAGTTCTTTACATTTACAGAAAGAGGATAAAAATTAGTTTGAGGTCATTATTTAAGTTTTTTGTATTTGGTTGAATTCCTATTGAAATCCCAAACCCTAAATTTTGACCTTGATCCCTAAATCCTACCATTTTGGGGCATCATGGTGGGGCCTTCCACAAGAGGAAAAAAGAATCCCATCACTCCGGGTAAAACCCTTGACAAGGATGAGATAATATTTGAGGAGTTAGAGTCATAAGGGGTAACTACAAAGTCCTCAGGGTTAGGGTTTACTTCAATGGACCATAAGGTAAGCCAACTTGAGTTTGAGTTGCGAAACCTCGAGGTTAGAGTGGCCAACAAAGAAGATGTAGAAAAAGAATAGAAAATTATTGGAGGATTTCATTCACCAATTTAGTTCCAATCTAACGGGTCATCATATCCTTCCTAATCAGCCACAACTCAATCATACTCATATCAACCAAGGTGGATCTTCGGTCAAAGTAATAGACAAACTAGCCAGGGTGGATCTTTGAGCATGCCCAATCTAAATACAAACACTCTGCAGGCCGTAACATGATTCCAAAAGTGGAAATGTGTAAGTTTGATGGAAAAGATCCACTCAATTGGATTAACTAGATGGAGAATTTCTTCGATCTTCATTATGTTCCATCGGGAAAAAGGTTTCCATGACATCCTTGTATCTCAAACTTGACCAATTCATTTGGTATCGATGGTTATGTACTCAAAGGAAAAAGATTGGTCTTAATGTTACATGGACAGTCTTCACTAAAGAGTTGCAATTGCACTATAATTCTAGTGTGTTAGAGAATTATTTCAGTCAATTAACAAAGTTAAGACAAACAGGATCAATCAAGGATTACATTCATCAATTCCAAAACCTTTCCTTACGGTGGAAAATATTATGAAGAGAATCTGAATGACTTATTTCTCGGGGTCTTAAGGAACACATTAAGAATGAGGTGTGTATGTTTAATCCTCATAAGGTTTTAGATTTTATTATCATGGCACGTAGGGAAGAATAAAAATGTCTTTCCAATAGGAATGAAATTGTCATAAATATCAAATATCATAGAACCTTTCCACCATC
This sequence comes from Taxus wallichiana var. yunnanensis, assembly GCA_018340775.1. Taxonomy (NCBI): domain Eukaryota; kingdom Viridiplantae; phylum Streptophyta; class Pinopsida; order Cupressales; family Taxaceae; genus Taxus; species Taxus wallichiana. The sequence goes on along the minus strand of CM031243.1, from coordinate 632,913,114 downwards.
ATTCCATCGGCCAATTAGATTGACACCTCAAAAATTTGAAGAAAATAGAGCCAAAGGGTTATGTTTTAATTATGACAAAAATTTGGACTAGGACATAAGTGTGCTTGAAAATAAGTTGGTCTACATTGAGGGGCCTAATGAAGAAGAAGAGAATGAAAAGACAAAGAGGTAGAGCCAGGAGGATTTAGGATATCCCCAGCCAACGATATCATGTCATGCAATTTCAGGTATTAGCACTCCCCAAACTCTCAAAGTGGTTAGATTCTTAAAAAAATAAAGGGAGACAATGTGAATTGATTCAGGAAGTATTCACAACTTCATCAATCATAAGTTGGTGGTACACTTGAACTACTTTGTTTATCTAACTCCAGAATGTCAAGTAATGATCATTGATGGGAAAATTGTTAGTTATTCAAGAAAATTCCATAACATTAATCTCACCATGGGAGATTACTTTCTAACTAGCAATATGTATGCCATTGTCATGGGAGGAGTAGACATTGTGTTAGGAGTTTAGTGGCTTACCACCTTGGGAACCATTGAAATGAATTTCCAAGAGTTGTTCATGTGATTTTAGTCAGAAGGGAGGAATTTTAAACTAAAAGGATTAAGAGCAAAGTCCCCATAGTTGGTGAGTTCTCATCAAATGCAAAAATGCTTAGAAAAGGTGCAGAGGGTTTTGTGGCACAACTATTTTCATTGGAAGCACATCATTCAAATACATTTATACCCTCAAATATGCAAGTAGTTATAGATGAGCACTCAGTGGTGTTTGGAGAAATGCCAAAGGGTTTACCTCCAAAAAGAGACCATGACCATGCCATCCAGCTAGTACCGAGAGTCAACCACCCAACATCAGACCTTATAGGTACCCCTATATGCAAAAGAGTGAGATTGAGAAGATAATACAAGAGATGTTAGAAGCATGACTTATTTTTCATAGTCAGAGTGCTTACTCTTCTCCTATAGTGATGGTACAAAAAAATATGACAATTGGCGCATGTGTCCAGATTACAAGGAACTCAATAAGTACACAATTAAAGATAAGTTTCCTATTCCTATAATTGATGATTTTCTAGATGAGTTGCATGGTGTTGTTTACTTTACAAAACTTGATCTTTGTTCTAGATATCATCATATTAGAATCAAGGATGAAGATATTCATAAAACAACCTTCAGAACACATGAAGGACATTATGAGTTCTTGGTAATGCCTTTTGGACTAAAAAATGCACCCTCTACATTTCAAATTTTGATGAATTCTATCTTTAATCCATTTTTGTGGAAGTTTTTTTAGTGTTCTTTGATGATATATTAATCTATAGTAAAACATGGGAGGAACACCTACATCATGTAAATAAGGTGTTGGAAACTATTAACAACATCAACTTTATATAAATCCTTTTAAGTCTTCTTTTGGTGTGAAGGAGGTTGAATATTTGGGTCATATTGTCTCTTATGAAGGTGTTAAAGTGGATCCTAACAAGATAAAAGACATGCTTGAATGGAAGGTTCCCAAACCCTAAAAAATATCTTGAGGATTTTTGGGGCTTACAGGTTATTACTATAGATTTGTAAGGAATTATGACAACATACCAACACCACTCACAACTTTATTGAAGGAATCTTTCCATTGGAATGAGGAAGTTACTTCAACATTCGAGAAGTTGAAGGAGGCCATGTGTACCACTCGGTTTTAACCACCCCATATTTTACCAAAACATTCATTGTTGAATGTGATGCTTTAGGTATAGTATGTGGGAAATACACATGTAGGAAGGTTGACCCATTTCCTTTGAGAGCCACCAGTTCAAAGGTAAGAATATATCAAAACCAATTTATGAGAAGGAAATGTTAGCCATACTTCATGCAGTGAAGCAATGGAGACCATATCTAATGGGTAGACATTTCAAAGTAAAGACAAATCATGATAGTTTGAAATGCTTCTTAGAGCAATGTTTATCATCTAAAGAACAATAAAATGGGTCTAAAAATGTTGGGGTATGATTTTGAGATAATATACAAGAAAGGGAAAGAGAATGTATTTGTTGATGCTCTATCTCGGAAGGATGAATCAACCGAGGCATTATTGTGTGCCATATTTTTATTATAGGAGGATTGGATAGAGGATGCAAGGTCTAAATGGAAAAATGACCTAGGTACAAAAAATCTCATTCAAAATCTCCAACAGATCCAAGCATGTTAGATAAATTTTTATGGAAAGGATATGTTTTATGGTATAAAGATAGATTATATCTATGCAAGAATTCAACCCTTAAAAATAGGGTACTATCTCGAGCTCCATGCTTCTCCAGTAGGGGGCACTCACAGCTTCTTGAAGACTTGTCATCAAATCAAGCATGATTTCTTTTGGGAAGGGCTAAGAGAGGATGTTAAAAAATTGTGGCATAATGCATGGTTTGTCAAAGAAAATAAGGGAAAAATAATTAAGTCCCCGGGTCTTTTACAACCTCTATCTATTCCTAGTTAGAGGTGGGAAGAGGTGTCCATGGACTTCATCACATGATTGCCTAAATCAAAGGTAAAAATGTAATCATGGTGGTGGTGGATAGAATCACCAAATATGCCCATTTTTTTCCTTATCACATCCATTTGTTGTGAGTATAGTAGCAACAACCTTCGTGGATATAGTTCAGAAGCTACATGGGACACCAAGATTATAGTAAGTGATCGATACCCTATATTTACTAGTAATTTTTAGAGTGAATTGTTCTCATGCTTGGGCACACAACTAGCTTGTAGCTCCTCTTATCATCCCCAATTTGATGGGAAAACATAGGTGGTAAACAAGTTCTTGGAGGGATATCTTTGTTGTTTTACTTTAGATAAGCAAGTGAGATGGGTCTAATGGTTACCATTGGCAAAATGGTGGTATAACACCTCCTTTCATACTTCATCTAAAATGTCTCATTTCTTGGCATTATATGGGTACCATCCACTATCCATCACCTCATCTTTGAGATTCCAACCAAGGGTTTGAGAAATTGAAGAACATATTCAAAACCAACAATAGGAACTTTCTAGTCTCGGGAGAATTTGTTCATGACACAAAACTACATGAAACAACAAACATACCAACATTGCAATGAAAGACATTTTTAAGTTGGTGATTGGGTTTTTGTGCATTTACAACCATATAAGCAAATGTCCTTAAAACAAAAAAAAAAGGATAATAAGCTTTCACCTGAGTATTATGTCCCTTATCAAGTGTTACAGAAGATTGGTAGTGTAACATACAAATTGGAACTTCCTTTCGCCACTCAAATTCATCTAGTCTTCCATGTATCTTTCATGAAGAAGGTAATTGGAAAGACAATATCAGCCCAAATAGTGTTACCAGAGCTTGACGAGGAGGGAAGAATCATCCTGGAACTAGAATGCATCCTTCATACACGCACTAAGTGATTGAGGACAAGGGTCATCACTGAGTATTTGATCAAGTGGAAAAATATAGAAAATGAAGATGCAACTTGGGAGAATGCAAATTTCTGAAGTAACATCCATAGATTCTCAACATTGGGTAGAATGTTGCTTCAAAGGGGAGGGGCATGCTACACCCTTAATCATATATCTTACATTAGATGTATATAGTTGACTTGTAGATATCATATATGGATCTAGAAGTAGCTAATCTGTGATTTTCTTGTAGGTGTTTCCTCGACCTATCTTCTCCTCTTATCCTTGAAGCTTTTGTAGTTCTTCTCAAGTATGTGCACCAATGAAATGTTTGCCATAAACAATTCAGACAAAACTCACCACCTTTTTATTTTTAATTGCATATGAGCAATTCTGAATTCTGAAAATCACTCCGGGTGAAAGCAAATAGAAGTAGGCTTGATGTGAGCTCAACTGGGAGATTGGAAATAACATGCATGGGCTTTTAGAGGGAATAACTGGGAGACTTTGCATGCATTTTCATGGGATGCGTGGAATATGGAAAAGTTAGCTTGAGTGGTGATCCAATTTTGGCGTGGATTTTGCAAAGAGAGGCAACTTTTAACTTAGTAGACAAGCCCCTTAAGAACCACGACTCGCTTCCAAACGTGTTGCTTCTAACCTTTCAAAAATTGCGTTTAAAATCCAAGGAGACTCTTTGTTGGAAATCCACGACTTGGCACAAGACTAGGCTACTAGGAATCGCATAATTCACTTAAGTGATTTGCTTTTTATTTAAAATAATTGTGTGGATTCCAAGGGAGGAGGATTATGTGGATCTAGAAGGGAGAGGATGCTTTGCAAAAGGAAGACAAGACACTGAACATCCACACAATTCACTTAAGTGATTTACTTTTTATTTAAAACAATTGTGTGGATTCCAAGGGAGGAGGATTATGTGGATTTAGAAGGGAGAGGATACTTTGCAAAAGGAAGACAAGACACCGAACATCCACACAATTCACTTAAGTGATTTACCTTTAATTTAAAAAAATTGTGTGGATTCCAAGGAGGAGGATTATGTGGATTTAGAAGGGAGAGGATGTTTTGCAAAAGGAAGACAAGACACTGGACATCCACACAATTCACTTAAGTGATTTTCTCCTTCCAACTTGTGCATGAAAAATAGAAGACTCTGCTGCTAGAAACCACGATTTGGTTAAGTGGAATTGCCCCTTTAAAATATGGCGTGGATTTCTAGAGTGAAGGTTGCTTGAAACAAGAAGACAAAGGCATGAAAAACCACGACTTGCATAAAAACTTCATCTTTGGATAATTGCGTGGAAGTTTGATGATGAGGGCAACTTGAAAAACCACATTTTTGCTCTAGATTGTATTTCTTTCCATTTTTGGATTTTCGGTGAAGAGAAAACACGAGTACATGATAAAAGTTTCCATTTTTGGAAAGGGTGCAGGAAGATGTAAGAAAGAAAAATTTGCAAGTTCCATAACTTTCACTCCGTGGCTCTGTTTTAGGTGTCATTTTTTCCAAAAGTGCATATTTTCTTGCAGAAATTTCAGGTTTATCAAGCCCGAGTGAAGGTGCGAGAACTCATGTGTAGCTCATGATCCTTGGAAAGTGTCAAGTAAAAAATGGTAGGAGGTATGTCAATTTGTGATCGCAATGAATACCAATGGCATGGAGAGAATGCCACTTAGAAAGATGGATAGGGAAACAATTCCCTTTGAATGTCTATCAATACCTCTATGAGTGAAACACATAGAAGGGATTATGCAAGAACCAAATGTAGTGGTAGTATGCTTCTCAAAAGATCCATGCATGTGAACAATTATGATACATAGAAGCTAATGCAATAGGTATATGTGTGGAAGTAGAACATGTAGTAACAAGTGTAATAGGCTCAAGAGCATCGAAGTAAAAACAGGACTCAAATACCAAAAATTAAGGTTAGTGGGTGTATGAGCAATATCTTCAAGTTGACCAGAGAATGGGAATAAGTGTCCACAATGTGAGGATGATGTTGTAAGTGAGTAATTGTATGTTATTGGGAGTGTATGATGTCATCTTTGTTCGAGTTATCGTTAAAATTTATGATAGATTTAATATCCCATCATTAATGGTCCATTTAAATTTTAAAATGCATTTTTATAATTTAAAACCTATTTCGTAAAAATAAATTTGAGACCTTTTGCCAACCAAAAAATTGGGGGCTACACTTAAGCACCCACTAGTAGGAATTGTTGGTGTAATTTATGGGTTTGCACATTTTACTCTAATTCTCCATGTTCCATTTTTACTCCAAAACATCCTTGTGGCTCGAGCTGAAGATCTGTAACTCATTTTTTCAATTGGATGCTTTCAAATACCCTTATTGTTGTTATTCTGCCCTAATTGCAGTAAAATCCAAGTTCCTCCCCCATTCGTGCCCTGATTTATTCATTTTCATGGTCATGCACCGTTTCTCTTTTGCCAAATCATGATAGAGCTCGAAATTGATCAAATCGTGAATTTGTGCAAGTGTTTCCCCAATCCCAAGGTCACAAATGATGTCAAGAGATGATTCAGTTTGTTTAAAATGAAGAATTCTCGCCTTCCTGTCAAAAAAATTTGGTTTAAGGAATTCCCTGAATTTTTCACGTTTTGACATGCTCTTGGGCCGTCAAATTTATCATTGTAAGCTCTATCTTTGATGTGGCAGTTTACGTTGGCCGAGGATGTGTGGAAAAAATGTTATAACTTGTCGAATTTTCAAATTTTGGTGAAGGAGAATTTGCTCCGCGGCCCCACATTTGCCTACTGTGCCTACGTGGCATGATTTGATTGGACAGATGGAGCATCGAGTGGCGGAGGTAACTTAGGAAAATTTTCCTCCATTTTGGAAAAAATTCTCAAATTAAAATTTTTGCCCGAAGGCCCGCAGTGAATGGCATGATGACACGTGTCCAGGAGGGCCAGGCAGATGGTGAAGGACTTGGAAAATTTTGGTGTTTTTCAGCTCAAGGTGTCAAAGGAAAAATTTGGCCCGTGAGCTCACGACCAATGGGAAGTGGACACGTAACCTGATGTCGAAAGGAAAAGCGGGGAGTTAGAAAATTTTTCGAAGTTTTTGGCTTCAAATTACTAGGGGAAAATTTTGATCTGGAGGCTTGCACCCAATGAAAGGTGGACACGTGTCTAGGAAAGGCCATATCAGGGGGTAGAAGTTTTGAAGACTTTGAAGTTTTAACTTCAAAGTGCCAAAATCAATTTTTTCCATCTTGAGGCCGCGGCCCGAAAGCAGACACGTGTCCGGGAGGAGAAATGGAAATGGGGGGCCAATGAAAGTTTTTGTGAATTTTTGCCCTTGGTATAAATGGAAAAAAATAAGGATTGGCTCCGCAGCCAATCATTTTTGAACACGTGTTAGGGAGGCAAGATGGAAGAAGGGGCCGAAGGAGAAGTTCGTGAATTTTTTCCCCTATGTTTAAAGGGTAAAAAATGCAAGGTAGTCCCATGCGATCAATGGAAGGAGGACATGTGTCCATGATAGCAAAGGGAGTGGGGATTCGGGAATGGTTGGGATTTTTGCCTTTGGAGGCAAAAATCTCAAAATCAAAAATAAATCTGCCAAGGAGCGATGAGGAAAAATTGAAGGTGTCCCCCCGCATCCAATCAGGGGGCGACATGTGGCAGAAGAGGTAGTGGGTGTTCGGGCTGCGGGGAATTGTGAGAAAATTTTCCTTTTTGCGAAAAAGTGGCGAAATGCATCAAATCGGCCCACGGTTTTGGTGAAGGCCCACAGAAGGACACGTGGCGCATCCAGGGGCCCGCGGGAAAATTTTCAAAATTTTTCCAAAATTCAAAAGGGCAGAAAAAGTTCAAAATGCATTTTTAGGATTGGGGGCCCGCCCCAATCATGTTTAGACACATGTCCCACCTTGTGTAAAGGAAAAAGGTAATTTGGGTGCTTTTGAAGAGGATTTGGATCTGCCACGTGCGGAGGTTGGCATTTAAAGTTGATTTTAATCAACGACATGCCAGTGTGCATTTTCATTTTTGGGTGCCATTGGAGCTCGAAGTGTGGAATCGTCATTTTTGCCTTTGAAACACATGAAATTTTATATGAATCTACATCCCTTCGGCCTTCTCGAACACAATTGCATCATTTATTTGAGCTAATTTGGTGCCATATAGTGTTTTTCGTGAGATATTTTTCTCACTCGGCCGTGAAAAACACGTGAAATATAAAAATGAAAAGTTGCGAGTTAAAAGCCGATGAGGGAAAAAGGTGAAAAATGATTGCAAATGCATGTTGGCATGGTGGAATGCCAAAAACATGACCCTGGGATGGACAAGGATCCAAGTTCATGCAATATTTTAAAATATTTGTGTATCTCGGCATTTGGCGAAATAATTTCACGCTTTTATATCATTTTTCATCAAATGGATAGGGTTTTGTAACAAATTTGATCCCTTTGGCATATTCTTTGCTTGGGATGCAAGGATCCAAGTTGGCAGAGGGTATATGATGTAGTTTTGGAAACATTTTGGAGCAAGTTGTTGAGAATTTTGGAAAAAGAGAGAAGAATTTTCACAGGGAAAACTGAAAGAAGTCCATTTCCTTTTTGGAGAAACTACCTGAGAGCCATTTTAATTTTTGTTTGCATCAAATGTTCATCATGTTGAGTTGGTTTCAGTTGTAAAGCCATCAACAAGCTTTGAGATTGTTTAAATAACTTTCCCTTGCTGATATATTTGATCAAATTCTTAGATTAACTGGTTTTATCTCTTGGAAAAGCTTGCATGCACTTGTATTTCAGTATGTTTTCAATTTGTGTTTCATGCTCATGTTGCAATCTTGTGTTTGGGATCTTTATTGGTCATACATGGTCTCATTTCTTGTAGAGGGTTTGAAGGCATCTGCAATCTTCCATTTAGAAGAGCATTCATTTGAGTGGAGATAAACAGATTTAAATCCATCTTACCTTCCTTGTAAATTGAGGGTATTTACAAACCTTTGGGTGTACCTTAGGACATGATCTAACAAGGGGTTCTGAATGCTTTATTGATATTTTGCTTCAAGCCTTTGTGGTAGGCTATCAAAGTTTGTATGGAATAGTGCAGATTTGGGCATCCATTGTGCACACATCCTGGTTGAAAGAGCACTTCAAATTCATTGAAACATTTCTGTTGTTTAGGTGTTGTAATTCTTTTGCAAGGTTTCCCAAAGAAGGTGATGATTTCTAGCTACTCTTGTTCCAAGGTCTCTCATCAGAATTTCATTTTAAACTAACTCATCCTACCTACAATACCCCTGCATCTGCATTGTGTGTCCACAAAAGAATTCAATCCTTTCACAAAAATGCACAAGGTTGATCAGGGTTTTATCATGTCTTTAGCAGCTCTAGCTTTGTTTTGAGAACATTTCCATCATTTAGTAGTGACAGCTCTTTTGAGTTTGGATAATGGATATTTGATCATGTTTTCACAAAGCCTCCTCCACACCATATGCAAAACACAAGGATATCTTCATCTCCTTACCATATAGGGGCTGCAATACAGGTTCTCTTGCCTTGGTTGATAGGCACAACCTAAAATAGTGAGGGTTAGATCAAAACCCTTATGAAGGTGCTATCCACTCCCTCAATTCTTGAATGTAAACAAGCAGATAGGTGTGATCCACAGCTCTGAAACGACATACAAAACATCTATCTATCCTTGAGTGTCTTGTGTAGATTCATGATGTTGTTCAAGTTGTGAAGGAGATTAAATATGGATACCAACAGAATCACCCTTGTTAAGCCCTCATGTGACATCCCATGTGACCAAGGGCTAAGGTGTAAAAATATTAGGGAGAATGAAGTTTCCTTTGTTGGTAAACAAATGGAAGTCCTATATGCCCATAATGTCAAGAATAGTTTTAGGTTCCAATCTCTCTTATTGTCCTTTATTGGCTTGAGGAGAATAGACTTCAATGTTTTATTAGTGGCCTCAACATGGACATTCAATTGAGGATAATGTAAGGAGGTTGTGTGATGAGATATTTTAAAACTCTCACACAACTCATGTACCTCATCCTTCTTTAATGATGATCCGTTATCGAGATATAATGACTTGTAGGATACCGTACCTACAAATGATATGGTTAAAAATGAATTTGTCAATGATCGAACCGAGAATCATGGTCATAGGCATTTCCTCTCCCCACTTTATAAAATATTTAGTGTCCATGATGATGAGGTTATTTCCATTAATAGATGTAAGGGATGATTTCCCTATTAGATCAAGGCTCTACATAAAGAAGGTCCATTACATAATTATTGAATTTAGATCCTAAATGCGGATGTGTATAACATTTGAAAACTCTTGACATTTTTTCATTTATGCACATAATCCACAACATTGTGTTCGAGGTTGGGAAAAACATAAATTATTTAGTGAATCTTTCAAGCGGTCAAATGGCAATTGAAGCATCCTCCAAAAACTCCATTGTGGGATTTGAAGATAATATTCTCATATTCTTATTCATCTATGCATCGTAGAAGCAAACCATCAAAGACATTTTGATACATAACTTCTTTGATGATAACGTCCTTGGCGTATATGATGTGAAGTCATCATCTTTACTACGAGTTAGCCCCTTTTGGGTAGGCTCAATCTATTATATAAGTTATTATGTTGGCATACCATGGACATGATGTGACTATAGAGTTTTCAAGGCGTAGATGCATTCATCGGGAAATATAAGTCGACCACCTTGCCACAATCCTATGGATTATCAGCTAATCCATCAATAATGATTTTCCCTTTGACTAATTCGGGAAAATTTTAGTGGCAAATATTCAATAATTCACGAATATTCGGTTTTCAAAATTTAAAATTGGCAATTTTTTTGGTAGGAATAAGGATTGAGTCGCCAAATTTTTTTGGGTACTAGTTAATTTTAGGGGTTTGTTCACTAAGGTGTTTACACCAATAATGATCGTTATCATTCAAATTTCCCTTAGGTAAAATTAAAATATGCCAAATTTACCTCATATATATATATATATATATATATATATATATATATATATATATATATATATATATTATTTATAATTCATTATTCATAGTTCCAAACATCCAACTTCCCCTTCCATAAAATTGTGATTATCAAATATTCCTCACCTCACAATTCCTTTCTTCTTTAAAGATCGTCATCGCTGATATTCCTCACCTTGATATTTCCTTTCTGCTTTCAAGGTACTTTAATTTGTTCTATAGCATTTTAAGTGCATAAATTTTCTATCGGCCAGGATGGCATACTCCATCTATCGATCAATAGGATACAAAATTCTACCGGTCGGTATCATATAGTACGTAATTTTTCGGTAGCATACACTTACGGATGCTTTATCGGAAGTTGCATATTGTGGTATCTACATGCAATCGGTTTGGTAGCATACCATATTCTACCGATCGGTAGCATAGAGTATTCTATCGGCTAAGTAACATAGAGTATGCTATCTGGTCGATAACATGCACTATGCTACCAGCTGATAGAATACTCTATGCTACTATACAATAGCATATTGTATGATGGTGGCGGTAGAGCATGTCAAATGCTACTAATTGTAGCATGCAATTTGCTACCACCCTGGTAGCATAATGTTCATTTTGAATTTGGTTGCATTTACAAATTTTAAAATATTGTTTAGATTTTTATTAAATTGAACTATTTTTAAATTTATGATGGATAGGTATAATGGATTCTTTGAACAATAAAAAAAAGGTAGATAAACTATAAAGAAAACATAGCATATTAAATTATTTTAGTCAACCAAAAAAAATGAAGACCCAACTTTCATCCACTGAAAATTAACACGGGTAATGCTAAAGTTGTAATTGATTATCATAACCTTTTCCTCTTTTTCATCAGTTCAGTTTAATTTTTTTAATATCTTTGTAATAGTAAAAAAATCATTTTTGAATACGAAACCCCTACCTATTAATTGTATTCATCATGAATAATAAACCAAAACATAAACCTTAAAGAAACAATTTATTTCAGTAGATGAAGATATAATTGACCTAGAATGCCGTGAGCTATAAGAATGTCCCGATTGCCAAAAGCCTTCAATAGATGAATATTCAAATGAAAATATTCCAGCAGAAGATGATATTGACAGGACCCTTCAAAAAAAAAATTTCATGTGAGAAAGAAGAAAATATCCTGGATAATTAGGTTTTTTCGGTAGATTAGGCAACAAAATACTCATTCATTGAACCTATACAACCAGATAATAGTAGTGATACTCCCAAATAATGTAGATGCACTATTTGTGGTTGGAAATTGGGTAAAGAACATAGAATGCAACTTAAATTGGACACTATTGAGAAACATTGTGGCAAATTATATTACACAGTCACTAAAATGATGGAAAAATAACAAAAACTCATAGATGGAAAACTACAAAAGAGTGCATGCATGTAAGATATAAGGAGGAGTATGAAAATAAGATGAAACACTCTAAAAACTTCAGAGAAAGGAGGAACCATTAATGTAAATTTTGGAAAATATGTAAATGAAAATATGAAGGCAAAAACTACCCAATTTTCAACCATATTCTTTATTCTTAAAATGGGCAAACCAATTTCATATTTTTCAAAATATAAGAAAATTTTCAAGTTTAATGGGTTTCCAATCCTTCCATGTTCACATTGGTCAGAGAGCAGTGCTTGGAAGATAACAATATTTATTGCAATGATTAAATAATAAGATTTGAAAGAAAACATCAAGAATGCAAGTTTCATCTCCCTTTCCATTGATGAGGTTACAGTTGTTGACAACACTTCTTGGGTTTGTATGCATGTGTATAATTTCCAGAACCACACAAGGACACCTCATCTATTATCTGTTCATAAAATGTAAGAAAATTGTAATGCTAAAAATATTTTCAAATTGGTTATATCTAATTTGAAGGATATAGTAGGAATGGATAATTATTTTATAACTACAAATTTTATTTGTGTTGGTGTTGATGGTGTATCAGTGATGCAGGGTCATAGAATAGGTCTATGTGTGCGTCTCCAAACATTTTTGCTCCTTATATGATTCCTATTCATTGTATGGCTCACAGGATGAATCTTGCATACATGATAGTAAGCACATTTGAATGTGTTGAAAAAGTTGAAGAGCTTATCCATGAACTGCATGCCTATATGTCAAACAATCCAAAAATATTTCTAGAGTTTCAGAAGTTTTCATTTGGGGTCACAGATGGTAAGAAACTTCTTAAATATGTTGATACAAGATGGATTTCTATGTATGAGCCTGCACGCAGAATTTTGAGGAATATCCATCATTAACTAGTTTCATGTTTAAGAACCATAGGCAAGTTGACAAGGAAAAATATTTTCTTTACCACTTAACAGACTTGGAAACATTGTTTACACTTTATAGGATTCTTCCAATGTTGCATGAAATGAATTTCTTAACAAAGCTTGCTCAAGAAAGATCCATCTATATAGCGGACTTCATCAAGTTCAAGAAAAAGGTGTGTTAGACTCTAGATATGTTATAAAAATCTGATGAATGCTTTCAAGGACATGTATTCAGATGGCTCGGAAAACTATTACAAATTTAAATGATCTTAACATCTACTTCATATTTAATATATGTGGTCATCTTTGTATGTTTGTTAATGGGAAGAGATTCAAATGCACACATTTGAAAAATGAGTGGATATTGTTGGATCAGAGCTTGAAGAAGTACCTATTACACGTAATTTATATGAAGCTCTTATATTTGAAACAAGAAAAAATTGTAGAAAATTTCACAATGTTTATCTAGTGAGATCAGAGATTGTTTTAAAAAGGTGAGATTTTTGAGGCCATGGGAGTGGTCAATCCTAACTTTTGGAATCTGTGAGGGGGCAAAGCTATAGCTAATTCATTTAAAATACACATGGGTAATATCATTAAGCATTTCGACAATCATTTGAATGTAATAGATTTCAGATTAATTGTGTTCTTCAAAAGGAATCACTTACATTCAATCAACTTATTTCGGTTAGGTAATGAGTGAACAATTTGAATTACTTGAGTGAGCCAACAAAGAAACAAGAAATACAATTCTATGGAAAAAGTCAGATGTATCCTTCGTGAAAGCATTAGTGAATATTTTTGATTGTATGAATTATGTCAAACAATGATATTGGGATCAATTGAAGACGAAATAGTTTTCAGCGCATTAACATTTATAAAATCAAAATATCAGAATCCAGTTGGATAAAAATATTGAGACTTTCTTGAGATTGTATGTTTCACAATATGATGTGGATACATTTCCTTATGAATGGGTAATGGTAGTATGGAATTATCTTGCAGAGAGGAGAGGGATCAGTAATTCTAATACATGGACTATGGATAACAACGAAATTATGACTAAAAATCATAGTGAAAGATTAGATAACAATGTTGGGAACCAAAATTTTCAATATATGTTTTAGTTTGATCTAGTTGATATTGAGTAAATAAGAATGAATGTACATTTTAATTCTGGAAAGAAAATTTCATATCAGATTATAAGTATGTATTTTTTTATACATGTGTTCATTATTGAATAATATTTTCAATGTTGTAATTTGTTTAGAGTTTTTAAATGAGAAATGCCATACTTATTTTTTCTATTTTATTTTAAATGATAATAATATCATTCCATTTATGGTATATTTTTCAGTCTTACGCATGAATATAGTACAAATACAACAACATATAATTTTTAAATTGCTAATATTTTTAGATAATTTCAAATTTGAGTGTTTGTTCTTTGAAAAATAATTTCGTGTTTGGAAATGAAACTTGTAGTTTTGTCCACAAAAAGTATTTGAAAATGATAATAATCAGTAATGTATTATGTAATAGTAATATAAAACACAATTGAGAATAATAATCACATTAAGAATCCATTTGAATAACTTATGCACTAATATAACAAAAGTAAAATGCCACATCGATTGAAATTTGAAAGTTTCAATATTTTCATTAATAAGTATATATATTTATATGCTGAATTTGAAATAGTTTTAAAAAAGATTCTAAAAATGACAATTAAAATTTCACAATTTATTTTTGCAACATCATCCTTGAGAAGATTCTTCTCTATGTGTTTGAGTTTCTATCTCCTTCAACATAACTTTCTTTTATAACACCCGATTGAACAAGATCCTTTGCTGCAACTTCGATATTCAAAAGAATTTCTCGTTATGGATTTGTTGCATCACTAACAGATAGTAATGTTGGATCCTGTTTTGTTTTCTTCTTCAACAAGTATCTCTGGATCCATTCCATTTTCCTTTATTATTATATTTATCAAAGCGTATTATTATGCTTGTTTAAGATAACAATCTTTTGCTTCAATTCAATTGTTACATTTAAACTTTTCCTAGCACTTTTTAAATGCACATCAAACACTATAGCCTCATTTTTTCAAATTTTCATACTTTGACTGCATTTCAAAACAAAAAATAATTAATTAAGTTTTAAAAAATTGTAAATAATATTTAAAAATTTAGTAAGACTTACCAATGCCTTATCTCATTCCGCATTTGCAATAACTACAAGGCCCTTGTCTCTCAACCACATATTGTGGTAGGCTTGTGCTTCGCATTTAAATTCTCAATTCTATTCAACATAATTTCCAACACTTCATCATCATAACTATTTTCAAAAGATACAGAACCAAACACAACTCGATTCAACAAAATATCAAGCTTTGCTGGCTCGTTTTAGAATGAAGAATACAATATATGTCTTTGGGAGTGATTTTTAAATCATGAATTTATTTCTTTAATCATAACTTTAGCCCTAAACTCCCACAATTTTAATTGTTCAATATCCTTCAATAAAACATCAATATTGGCTTCACAATTGTCAGCCAAAAGAGCATTAAGTGCAAAAGTAGTTTTTGGTCATCAATTAAGTCAGTATGTACTGGAGAAGGTGTGCTTGATCTATCCACTCTTATTGGAGAAGGTTGCCTTGCCCCATGAATCATATCTTGGGGATTGAAAGTTCCATGGGCTTGAACCCCACTTTCAATCCCTAGATATTCCTCATCCAAATCAATTTCATTCAAAACCAAAACACCCCATCCACTAGGAACATTGCCCAATGAAAACGTTAGAAACTTAGCTGTAAAATTAAGGGTTCCCATGCTTGAAGTTAGAGGAACAAATGAAATATGCTTTCCACTGCACTTGGTCTGATATTTTGTGGTGGAGGTGGCGGAGGTGGCATCTTCCTCTTCATAGTAGAAGATGGATTTTGAATTGGATGTGGAGGAGGCCTACAACAATCAATTGTAATTTTGTAAATAACATAAGAAAATTCAAATGAAAAACATAATAGGATTTAAATAATAATAAATATAATGTTATATCATGTATGATTATAAAAATTACTTAGTTGAGTGGATTCCAACTGAGGTGTAGTTGCTAATGGGGTCTGTTGCAGTTGATGTAGTTGTTGTAGAGAAGTAGACTGAAAAATGGGAGTTGTATTGGTAGGTGTGATCTAAACATAATTAAGCATCAACGATTGATGAGCTTGTTGAATTTTTATTTTAAAAATATAAGCAAAAAAATACAAAAATAAGATTCATACCTAGAGCCAAAGAGTGAGGTATCGAAGATATTTCTACCTCATGTGTTTGATCAAATTCATATACATTTTTTATTGGGCTATCGTGAGCTTGATGACATAATCCTGTGCTTTATTGCAGGTTTTAAGCAAAGAAATATAATTACAAGAAATATTGAAATATATACAAGTTTTAAATAATTAATTACATTTATTTCAAACATATTGAAACATATATACATCATAAATTAAAATACTTGTGATTAATGTTTGTAGTATGGTGGATGTGTCAGTTTGAGGGTTTAAGGAACTCCTCATCCATTTGGCAGATTGTGAAGTGGTGTCCTCCTCTGTGTGTTGATCATCTAAAACAATAACCGAATCTCCTGAACCTGGTGGGAAATGACCTCTGATAGCAGCTTCCCTTCGTGATGCAGCCACAACAACTATCTTATGTGATAATTCAATAGTAAATTGTTTATTAATCCCAAATATTAATTATAATAGATAAATATTACAAAAATAAAGAATAATAATTAAAAACCAAATAATCAAAAATTGGGACTCACCTCTTACTCTTGAACTGTTAATGACAAAGTTGATAGCTTTGCATGCATTGTTGTCGAAGGAGTGGTGCCACGTAAATTATAGAGATTCATAATATAAACCAAGAATAAATTTTTTGAGTTGATGGTAACATTGTCATTCAAATGAATGTTATCCAAATCAGCTCTTATCCTAGAGGATAAGAAGTTACACCAATCAAATTTCTACCCACTTAGGGTGTGAATGATATACGCCAAAGCCCACCACATAATATCTGTATATCGACCTTGTAATATAATTCTATCCTAGAAGAACTGCACCACATCTTTTAGAAATGGGTGACTGAAATCCTTAAGTTGAATTCCTATTTTTGAAGGGTTTTGGGAAGTTGTAAGTGTAAATACAAGGAGACACATTTTGTTAATACTGAAATGAAATGTAAAATTAAAAATAATCAAAATGAAATGTAAAACTGAAAATAAACTTACAAGTAGTAGCAACTACAATTGCATCAATAGATAATTGAAAATGAGACTCCAAATACTTGCAATCTTCATCTGATAAAACAACCTTCATCATGACAGGATCCACATCCTTGTGTGGTAGTCCTGTCAGACACTCAATGTCCTCGAGGTGAAGTTCCAAATGACTATGCATGAGATGGGAGTTGAATATGAAAGGTGAAAGTGGAAGTGTCATAGTTGAGTAGAAGATTGTTAAGTGTTTTCTGGTCTATCCAAAATTGGGGCATATACACTAGCCCTATGAAACTAGCCACTTCGATCCATTGGGAAAACGTATTAGGATCCTCTAGAAATGTGTATAGTTGAGGAAATACCAGGATCTTAAATGAAAACCTTTGTATATTTGTTGTTGACGTAGCTGTGCTCTTGGGATGTGTGGAAATTGTCTTTCTTCTTGGCATTTTCAATCTGTTATAAAATTCTTGGCACTTACTTCCTATTTGTAGTTGTCATTTGGCATTCTAGTTTCTTCTTGTCTGGATTCTATAGATCACCTTATTTGCTGAGGTTTTTTCCCCGTATGCTCTGGCTTCTCTCATTTGTGTAGAGTGAAAATGACTACCCTTCATGTATATATAGGAATTTTAATACACCTATCGGTATATTTTTGCATGCTACTCGACCAGTAGCATGTAGAATGCCACCGATGAGTATCATTATGCATGTTATCGGTTAGTGACATATTCCTAGGTAGCATGTAGAATGCTACCGACAAAGTGATTCTATATGTTGCATGTCGGTAACATGTAGAATGCTACCGTCAGAGTAGCATTTTTTCATGTTATTGGTTGTTAGCATTATACATGCTACTACAGCTGGTAACATTTTGTATCTGACTAACTATAGGTAGCATTCTACATGTTACCCTGCTGGTAACATTCTAAATGCTACTTGACCGATGCATAAAAAATGCTACCGATTGGTAACATTTGTTATACGCCACTCCAAACTTTCCTAAATGATGTTAAAAATAACCTTCCGCACATGAAATAAATTTTCATACGATTTGCCATACATGTGAAAGTGGTTTTACGAATATTCACCAAATATTTTCTAAGGATTTTTTTTGGAGGGACCCTTATAATTTTCCCTCACTAATTTCTAATTTACATATGTACGCTTGAATTTTTATGAGATTTTGAATCACCAAACTTCTTCTTAGACAAGGTTACTTACGTAAGGAAAGTATGCAGATGTTCCAAATTAATAATGAATCTTATTTCTTGATTGAGAATATAGTCTCTTATTCATTTGGTTAAAAAGACAATAGTAAGACATTCCTTATCTACTTGGGTGTGTCTAGTCTTGTAATTGAAAGAATGTGATTGATGAAGTAAATGGCACATTCATTCCTATCTTCATATTCTTGTGCTAGCATACACATGAGAAATACATATGTGGCCCTATAATAAATAATCCATTGACGATCAAAATTGGGTGGAAAGAGAGTAGGTGGAGATAGAAGAAAATGCTTTATGAACTCAAAAGCATCATGGCATTATTATTTCCAAGTGTTGCAACATGTATTGTTGAGGAGACCATTAATGGGTTGTATGGAACAAGTGAGGTCAAGAACAAACCGTCGATTTCCCAAGCATATGAGAAAAATATATAATGCCACACTCATTTGTAGGAGTGGTCATTTCAAAAATCCCCTAAATTTTCACGTTATCTATGTCCACCTTCGGGAGGATATTATATAGCCTAGAATTTTCCTATTTATCGCTTTGAAAACTCATTTTTCAATATTTAATGTGACAACATACTCAATTAATTAAGAAAGGATGATTGAGAGGACTTGGGTGATCACCCCTCTTTCAAGCCTTTACTAGCAAGTCATCCAAAAGGTTTCGACAATTTCATGGATGAGGTCATGGAAGATATAATTAATTTTCCTTTGATAAGTGGCATCAATATTCTTTAATTTAAAGGGCATGAATGTGTAACAAAAAGGCTACCTAGGGAGTATTTTAAGGTTGTTTTGATTTGGTATTCCTAAAAAATCCTTATCTAGTTTTAACCTCAAAACCAATCCATGAGAGACAACAACATGTACCTAGTTGTTGCATCAACAACGATTTCTATGGATGGTAATGGGGAAATTGTATTCAAGGAAAGTATTGTTAATATATCTAAAGTCGGTCAAATTCTAAACTTTCCATTCTTTTTTGAGGACCGAGATGATATTGGAAAACCACATAGAGTAGTCAATTATCTTAATAAAACCTACTTATAGAAGCTTTGTCACTTCTTCTTTGACGATTAAGGAAACCTTTAGTTTCATTGGTTTTAGTTTTTATTAATTGGATTAGTGTCAATTTTAGTCACTAGGTTATGGATGACCACATCAAGGTTGACTCTAGACATGTATTTGTAGGTGAAATCAAATTCCAAATCCCACTCTTTAATAATTTTAGTATGCTCCTCCACTTCCTCTAGGGAGAGTAAAGAACACAAATTTAGAATCTTAGGATTTGCATCGGTTCTAATGTTGATATTGTTTGTGTCCTCTATTAGAGAAGAATTTCCCTCATTGAATTTTTTTGGAGTAGGGGAAGTTCAAAAGGATCATTTTCTATCTCAAAGATTTCAAATTACTACATGGAGGGCCAAAATCATATTTTTCCCCTAAAGTAAGATTGAATAATGGGGGTGAGGAGAAGTCTCTCTTGTGATGATTTTGAGAAATATCATTGTATACGTGTAAGAGACACAATTGCTTTTTCATTTTTAACATAACCTATAGTGACAAGATCATGTATTTTTTCTACATAAGGGAGGATAACTACATTTGACATCCTTCATACTAAGGGTCCAAGTCACATGGACACCATGAACTAGGTTTCTAGTCAATTTTCATTTAGGAAAACCAATAGAAATAATTATCCATAAAATCATCCATTCAGCTTTCTCTCCTAGGAATGTCTTTGATGGAGCTAAAATTGATATATTTTCTTATACGTAGTCACAAAATCACATACTTACTATTACATTTATACTACAAGTATGTTATTTTATATATGGATCTCGTGTAATAAAAGTATTCACTAATGACTCATTCCCTAGTCTCATCATCAATGCAAGGTGGTCACCATCGTAATTTTTAGGTATAGTCATCGGTTGTCTATTTGGTTTTGGTCGTCTCTCTGGGAGTATTAGGTGTCATAATTTTCTTGATTTTCATTTCCAGTCCTTGATTGGGCACCTCGGGTAGTGTTGGGGTGCCCATGGGTGCCCCAGTATGTGATTTTAGGTGCCCAGTCCTCGTAACACTTGGGTCTAATTTATCTATTCGAGGCCGGTCTTTTCATTTTATTGTTCATTACCCTAGGTAATTATTGGCATGTCGGGTCATTAGTGTTGAAATTTGAACAAGAGATCCCTATATAAACATAGCATACTCACTACATTATGGGTGGACTATCATCTATCAAAGGTTAGCTATCTACTAAGGCAAGGGGTTGCATTTGGGTATCTACATTTGCATCACACAAGCATAGAGGAAAAGGGTTGTATTCTTTCTATATCATCCACCATTTGCATCTTTACATCTAGTTATTGCCCCTTAGTTTTGGGTCATTGGCATTAGGGCATCCTAGGCACAAAATTACACACATGAGCACATAGAACTACATTGGGTCTAGAATGTAGTGCAACACTTAGTTATAAGTCCACCATTGTGGCAACTAAGGTTAATCCGACCTATTCATATGCATTTTTTTCTTTTTAGGAATTTGATGCTTTGAATAGGGTTTTGCAGGTAGATCTTCACATCATATCCATGGTGACATAAGCGAAGATATTGTGACAACCACGTGACAAGGATAAAGACATTGTGAAGACCTTGCGACACTTCCATATTAAGATCTTGAGCTTTTCTGAGATCACAACACCCAGAATACACACCAAGGCACCCATATACGCCCCAAGACTCTCCCAGATGCCCCATTCGACAAGATCTCTAGTTGTTACACTTCTCAAGGCAGCTTTTTCATATTCTCGTCTCATTTGCACATCGATCTGTTTGAGACCAACACACCGCAAGGTAAGTTATATTCAACTTATTATCTTATCCCTTTTATTTAAATTATTTAATTTCATTTAAATATTAAATAGAATTATTTAGTATCATTATTTTAGTTTATATCAGTTATTACATTGTTATATCTTGCTTAGATTAACTATAAATAGATATCATTTCTTTATTTTAGTTAATCATTTTGGTGAACCTATCTTTTCGAATAGTTTTCCCTAGGATCCAATCAAACCCTAATGGTTAAAGATCACTCATCTTCTTCACCCATCATGTCTCACTTTAGTGTTAACCCTATTTATGATGAGGCTATCATAGCTGAGCTTAAAGCTCTATATAGTGTTCTACTTGCTACACCCAATCATATTCAATAAAAAATCTTAGACGGCCAATTGCAGCTGCGGTTGTGATTTTATCCTAAATATCTAAGCAACTAAATATATTAAATTAAAAGGCTCTCGATCCTACCTCAGAAGTGAGGAATGAATCACAGTTTCTTAGAAACTATCAATCCCCACAGCTTCCCGGTGATATTGAGAGTGAACTTTTAACTGAAATGAAATAATTCACTACTCTATTTGATATGTTGTAACTAGAACTTTGATAGCTCAAACCTGGCATTTACAGAATAGTGGTAAATCCAGTTGTGTGTGATTTCGTCCCCTCAGTGTGATCTCCTTGTTCCTTCGTGTCCTCATGAATCCAAAAAAGTGTGTATATGATAGTATCAGCAAGATGGCATTCATACAATGGCAACTTTGGATATAGGCGAATACATTTCGAGTAGGAGAGGGATAACGCAAGTGAATAGAGCTTGACTATGTAATTCCTAGCGGGATTTATTGGGAATACAACACAAGTGTACCGAGAGTTTCGAAACTATCCTTGTGTAAAAACAAAACTTGCAACTTTAATGTATTCTAGTCTAGAAATGAAGCTATTCTATGTTAAATCGATTGTATGCGTGAAGAAAGAAACAAGATCAAACAAAAAGATGATATGACCTCTAAAATGCCAACAATGGAAGTAAAACATGAAACTAACAGAATTCTTAAGCAAGGAATTGAAAAAATAAACAAGAGAATTGAGAGGATGAGGGGCCATTTGCTTGAAAACAAGCCAAATTTATTTATAACTAATGCATTTACCGAGGGTAACTCCCATTTGATCTCTTTTACTATAAACAAAGGAAAAACACTATTACCAGGGGACCAAATCATTAATGCAAGCCAAAGTGGTTGAAGAAAGCATGTAAATTTGAAGATTTACATTTGACATGATCATCAGAAGGATTTGGAAAATGTGCATAGGACCGCCACCTTGTGCGGGTAGTGGTTATGGGACCGCCACCTGTCCCGGGTGGCGGTCATGGGACCGCTTGCAAGGCTGCGTTTCACACATCAAGACAAAATGTAAGAAAAAAGGGGAAAAGATCAAAATAAAGCATGCGAGAGGCTAAGTGGGGCATGTGGGATACAAGCGTATACTTGGCGAGCCTTTCTGGATTTTGAACACCTTACAAGGAGACCTATATCATCATTGGGGCACGTGTAACATCGTTCCGGTGGTGCAGTACCCTACAATTTTGGGTACGTACATATTGCCCCCTCGAGAGAAGCATCTTAGCCATGAAGAGGTGTAAAATGGTGGGTCCAAGTATGACGGTCCCGAAATGGGGAGTTAGGAGTTATACCTGACATGCCCGTGTGCTGGAAAGTCGCCATCCAAGATCTCACTACCTGCAAAAATGAAAAAGGGGACTCAAGTGCAGATAGATAAAACAAATTGAGAAATAAGACTGAATTGACATGAAAAGAGGACTTACCATCTACGCGGGGTTTAGAACTTACCTCCGTTGGTGCTCTGACCCTGCGAAAGACATTTAAAATCAAATTAAGAGGGCTATTTATATAAAACGAAGTCATTTTACTATTCATTTACGCGGATTGATTTGATAGTTTTTGAGCTCTGGGACCCATGGTGATGGTTTTTGATGAGAGTATAGTCAAAACGTTCATGGTGAGATAGTGATCATGCCTCCGAGAGCGGAACATCGACCCGCGAAGTCTCAGGTTAGTTCTTCTTGATTTATTGTTTTTAGACCTAAAATGTGGAAATGATGAAATATTTCTCTTAGGGGGATCATTTTTGAAAATGTTAGTTTTAAACGTGTCTTTAGGGGGGGCACCCATAGGGTAGGTCTCTTTTTGTTAAAATGGTGTTTTTTCTTGTTTTAAAGCATTTTTTAGGGTATACGACCCGTTTGACTTTGCGGGACAGGACCGCCACCTGTGCGGCGGTGATTACGAGACCGCCGCCTTAGAAGGCCGTGGTTACTGAGGCTCGCCGCTCGCACAGCAGGCAGCGGATCTGTGAAAAAGTGACAAAACAATGCTTTACCTTATTTGTTTTTGCATTTTTACACTTTCACATGTTTTTAGTAGTTTTTCCAACTGGATTTCAATACTTACTCCTTTTTTGGGTGTATGTAGAAGAAAGAGGAGTACATTAGATGGAGCCGGGAGAGGGAGTGTGATTGGCTCCCGCCAGCGATAGAGGCACTCTCTCGGGCGGAGCGAGATACCCTTCGAGAGGTTGGCATCCGGAGGATTTCACAGGTCCCTCACGTTGCTCTTGCTAGTCATATTTTGTGTGACTTATTTTCATACTGGGATGCGGATCGAACACCTTCTAATTGCTTAGAGTCGGGGTGAGTGGTCCATCACCCTGGAGGATGTTTACCGTATACTAGGGGTTCGATCCTTGGGCGGTGGTTGTCTCTTAAGAAAATAGTATCTAGATCACAGGTGGTTCAGTGGGCCACCTACATGGGAGATGCAGTTGTCTTGATGGGATCAAAGAAGGGCATGAGGATCCACTCTATTATTGAGTCGAGACATTCCCTTGCTGCAAGGCCATCATGGGCATCCTTGCATCCGGCATCGATCGGGGACGAGGGAGGGGACACTCTCTTATATTGCTTTGGGCCCCCATTATTACACACATGATTGAGGGCCATGGACATGTCTACGCTTGCGGATCGATATCCCTCGGGACTACCTACCATGACTTATACAGGGTAGTCCATTTATAGGGACAGTCACTGAGCCACCCGACTCTTGTCATGAGTTGGGTGTATGAGCACATTATCCCATATGGGAGAGGTGTAGAGGTAGAGGATCCCGGGGCCATCAGGGCAGCGAGGTGGATAAGGATGACAGTTCTTAGAGCACCTCACCAGCCAGTGGCCTCCTTGACCACTGCAGACATGGAGGCCACTCCTTATCAAGCCATGACAGGGGTATGGGGAGAGGATACCATTACACTAATTGCCTACCGCAGGACTACCGGCCAGGTTGATAGATAGGGTGGGGAAGTTGGAGATACACCCCTTTGACAGAGTTCCACAGCTAGTTTGGCCTCCCTATAGTGACATGCTTCCTCTGGTGGTGCCAGTATATAGATCTATTCGTGAGGCTCGGGGAGGTCCTAGAGGCCGGGGTTGGACTATTGTTACTCCTGGTGTTCCTATTGTGGCCAAGAGGGTGGTACTGCGTGACGAGAGAGAGCCGGTGCTCCTTAGGCACCCTTATTTCAGTTGCTTGGTCCCACCCATAGCAATGATTAGCTCATTGACGTGGACTCTAAGTCTAATGAGTTCATTGGGGAGAGATCGAGGAGGAGACAGAGGAGATGGAGATTAGTGAGACAAGTGGGGAGGATGAGAGTGATCTGAGTGACATGATACCCGGGAGATCCTACAGTGAGAGGGCGCAACGAAGTGCGAGAGGGTGACTCTAGTTTCAGAGGAGTTTCTCTCTCGGGACCTAGGTGGAGATGGCGAGTTAGTTGCAAAGCCGTCACATTTCCTAGATGTGGGAGAGGGACACCAATCGGTGGCGGGTGTGGATCCGAGAGATCCTTCTTGGAGGCCTGGCGATCCGAGTGAGTTGTCACTCTTCTCTTGACATTTGTTTTAGTTAGAGTTGTCCTAGTTTGTTGTTTCTTTTTGTTTTGTTTACTCTTGGTTTTATCATTGATCATTTTCTAACTTGTTTTCTCCTTTGTTTGTAGTGACTATTGATGAGTGGCGAGACTTGATTCGTTGAGTGTGCACTAATACCTTACTTCTCCCCTCAGAGAAGACTCACACCGAGCTTTTTTTGGATGTGGGGAGCCCTCGGCCGTCGTAGGCATACTTGATGTATTTGATTTTGTATGGCATGCGGTGAAGATCATGAATTCTCTCCGCACGGAGGTAGATGGATATAGGACAACCGAGTGCCTGATGAGGAGGAGTCATTCTCATAGCAAGACGGTAGCTACTGGTCATGGCCGTGAGCTCTTAGTGCATTCAAATCACCAAGTGTAGCCGAAGTCCTAGGCGTGGTCGCGCACCCTCTGAGGGATCCCATAGGGATTGAGAGACCATTTTGTAGCATTTTTTCAGATGTCTATATGAGTGTTTTTGTACTTTCCGGGCTCATTGAGCATTTTGACCATGCCTAGTGCATGATGGCATTGTATATGAAACTTGATTTATATATATATATATATATGTATGTATGTATGTATGTATGTATGTATCTCTTTTTGGATCCAGACTCTTGGCATCTAGAATTTTGTGACTCGTTTCCATATGTGTACTTAGATGTTTTTAGAATATTTGTTTTCATGTTTTCAGAATGTATGCAATGGATAACAAATGATGGTAAACAGGATGTCTTACTTTGTATGCTTGTTGTAATGCTGATATGAGATGATACTAACATATGGTAGTACTAAACTTTTGAACTCTTTGGGAAATGTTTGTAATTTCTTCTTATGTTGGAAAAACGTGATGAATGCATAGTGATAAAGAGATGAACTTGCCCCAATCCCAAATCCACACAACTAGTAAGATGCGAGGGCTCAACACCAAGAGTTAGGAAGGGCACAAGTTGTATGAGTTTGATTGAATGGAATGATGAGAGACAGACAAACTAGTAACAAAAACCAAGTTTAGACCTACACACCTACCCTACTCAGAACTACCACCAAGCTTAGAAGGCCACTCACTTTCCAATTTATCTAGACTTAGATTCATAAATGGCAACCTGGTTGACAAAATCTGGTTTTGAGGATTTGATCTCTTTGGAATTTGGATATTTGTTTTCCCTTAATAGAATTTGATTTGTGTTTTTAGCATACCAAGATTTGTTCATTTGTGTGACTAGACCCCCTACACCCTGCCTCACGCCACTAGTAAGAAGCATGGGTTTGTCACCAAAGGCAAGATATAGGTGAGTAAGGGCACTTCTTTCCTTTCCCAACCTCACACCACTAGTAAGAGATGTGGGCTTATCACCGAAGGTTGATGGGGCAAAGAAGTGTGTAAAATAAAATATTTTGTTCACTTGGTGCTTTGAATTTCATTTGATTTTGACTTTTCTGACCTATAACTTTGGGATATTTTTTCATTCAAAGAGATTTAAGAGGGATAGATGTGACACCAAGAAGCTTCTAGAACAGACCGTAGGCAAGGACAACTTCACCTAGTAGAAAGAAAGAGTGAAGCCGAGTATGCAGGCCTTGGTATGGTTTTCGTTAATGTTTGTCTGTCGAACTTGATGAGAAGATTTGAAAATACTTGATGATGTTTGAAGAGATGGGTTTTGAATGCTTTTGCCAATACGTTCAGAAATTTGTAACAGATTGTTTTAAGAGTAAGCTCTGGACTACCACTTTTACGAAATGGACAAAATGAAGCAGCTAAAAGACTAATGCAATGTAGGTAGCTATAATGTACAAGTAATGATTTTGATGTTTTATGCGTAAAATCATTTAAGATGCAAGGAATTGACAGTTTCACCAAATTCCTCACCTTCTAGCGTGCACAAAAGATACGCACCATTTTCGTAGTCCTTCATGACTCGGTATGGGCCCAACCACTTGGGCCGAAACTTCCTTCCTTCGCCGGTTTTCTTATCGATCCAACTGTCTAGTCTTAAAACTAGATCTCCCTCATATATTTCTCACTCATAGACTTTTTTGTTGTACTTCCATAACATTCGGTCAAAGCATAGGCTTTGTGCTTTTTTTGACGTTTAGCCTAGCCTCGTCGAGGATTTCCAGTTGAGAGAGGCGTGCCTCCCTATAAGCTTCTTCATCCAGAATTCCTTGTAATGAGATGCGGAGACTGTGTATTTCAACCTCAAGCGGGAGAACTGCCTACGCCTAAATACCAAATGAAAAAGGAGTTGCTCTTGTTGGTGTTCTTACCGAGTTTCAATGGGCCCACAAGTCCAGATATAGTTTTAGATGCCAATCTCCCTTATTCTCCTTGAATGTTTAGAGGAGAATAGATTTTAACATTTTGTTTGTCGCTTCGACCTGCCCATTGGCTTGAGGGTAGTAAAGAGAGGCCGTGTGATGGTTTATCTTGAACTTGCTACATAACTCACGGACTTCATAATTTTTAAAGGAGGTGTCATTATCTGAGATAATGACTTGTGGGACATCATACCTGTAGATAATTTGATTTAGAATGAATTTGGAAATTACCGAGCACAGTACAATGGTGAGAGGCATGGCCTCTACCAATTTGGTAAAATATTCCGTGGTGTAATTATAAAATTATGGACATCGGTTGATGAGGAGAGAACTTCCCTATCAAGTCCGGGTCCCACATGGAAAAGGGCCATGGAGTCACTATTGGTTGCAGGGATTGTGTTGGCATATGAATCTCGTGAGAGAATTCTTGGAATTTGTGGCACTTACGTATAAATTCCACTGCGTCATGCTCAAGAGTGGGCCAAAAATAGCCCATCCGATGTATTTTGCGAGTGGTGGCGTGACCACCGAAGTGGCCTCCACATATCCCGCTATGGGATTCATGAAGAATCTTCTTGGATTCTTTTGTATCGACGCATCTTAGAAGCATGTCGTCGAAGGCTTTACGATAGAGTACTTGTTCTAAGACAACATATTTAGCGGTAATAATGTGTAACCGCCTTCTTTTCCATGACGTGGCACCTTCCGGGTATGTGTGGTCTATGATGAAATTGATGATATCAGTATACCAGGGACATGTAGAGATGGGAGGCCTAGTTTCGATGAAGTATATATGCTCATCGGGAATGTCCGTTTACAGATCGCCTCCATCTAGTGGATTATCAACTAGTCAATCAGTAATGATTTGTCCCTTAACGGATTTTTGGTTTACGAATGTCAACTTGAATTCACCATTAAGGTTATGAAACATCTAGCATTTTTAGATAAAGACCCTTGTGTGAGAAACATTCGTAAATGATTTGTTTTTACAATGACCCTCGTTTATTGGTTTAACATGTAATGTCTTAAACGTTTTGTTGCGAAATACTATGGCAAGGAATTCTCTTTCTGCCTATGTATAACATGTCTCATAATCGAGCAACATTAGGTGATGAAATAGAACACACGTTCCCGTTTATCATTGTCTTCTTGAGCCAACATGCGGACTAGGGAGATATGAATGGCTCGTGAGTATAGGATCAAAGGGTAGTCTGGTTTGGGAGGCATTAGCGTGGGTGGAGACAACAAGAAGTGTTTAACTACTTTGAAGGCCTCGTTGCACTCTTGATCCCCAATCAATGCTATAATCTTTCTTTAATAGATTGTTGATTGGATGAATGACAAAATTTAGAGTGGGATGAACTTGCGGATTGCACCAAGTTTCCCAAGAAATGATCTAATTCCGTGACTTGTCCGATGGTGGGATCATGTCGAGAACAACTCGTATTTTGACCGGATCAACATCAATCCCTCGTGAAGATATAATGTAGCCCAAAATTTTGCCTCCGTCACACCAAACATGTACTTCTCTAGATTTAACATGATGCCATATTCAATTAATCGTGAGAGGATGATATGGAGCACTACGGATGATCATAGCGTTTCTTGGTTTTGGCCAATAAGTCATCCACATAGGATTCCAAAATTTTATGGATAAGATCGTGGAATATATATGTCATTACCCACCGATACGTAGCGCCGAAATTCTTAAGACCGAAAGGCATGACAAACAGTAATATGTTACCCAGGAGTTATGAATGTAGTTTTGGCTTGATCCTGTTCAAATATTTTAATTTGATTATACCCCCGAGAACCCATCCATGAGGGACAACAGTTCAAATCCATTGTTACATCAATGATGATGTCAATGGATGGTAATGGGAAGTCATCCTTGGGACAAGCTTTGTTAATATCCCGAAAATCTATGTAAATGTGTATCTTCCCATTCTTTTTTAGGGCAGGGGACAATATTGGACACCCATTGTGAATAGTCAACGGGCTTGATGAATCCTACTTGGATAAGTTTTATTACTTCTTCTTTTACCATGAGAGCCACTTTTGGCTTCATTGGTCTTGACTTCTTTAATTGGTTTCGCATATGGCTTAGTGATAAGATTATGTACCGCAACTTGTGGTGCGATACCCATCATTTCTTTATGATTAAATGTGAAAGCCTTTTGATGTTATCTGAGGGTTTGGTGCGTATTTCTATCTCCTCTAGAGTTAACGAGGATCCCAACTTTAAAATTTTTGGTTCTTCCTCCGTTCCAATGTTTATGTCAATGGTTTCTTCTATTAAAGAAGCATTACCTTCTTCAAATTCAGGTGGGGTTGGAGGTAGTTCCAAACTTTCTCCATCTTCTATCTCATAGATATCGAGATCCTTCTGATGGAGGAGACTCTATCATGGGATTTCCAAAATAGGAAGAGGAATGTGGTATTAAGGAAATATCAACTATACGGTGAGTAAGGTGTAGCTCTGCATAGGTGTTTAGATATTTGAGAGTGACTTTATCATCGTCAAAGCGATCTATGATGGAAAAATCATCCTCAGCCTCTCCATGAGTTAGGAGCGAGTTTGTTGGTATTTTGTGCACTAATGGCTTGGTACGAAGTGATACCATGAAATTTGTATCCTCCAACTCACTATTTGGGGTGAAACAGAAGCTGAGGTTGCTATCGAGTCTACGAGAAGGTTCTACTCTTGTGGGATTGCTTCAATTGATATGAAGCTAAATCCCTTACTTAGATCTAATACTGTTGTCTTATAGAGTTGTAAATGTTCAGCCCTAGTTTCATATACCTCAGAGACTTGGTTTGCAACCAATTGTGAGTCTCCTAGTACTCTAATGTTGTCGACACCCATTCTTTTAGCTAGAATGAGGCCAAGGAGGAGAGCTTCGTACTCAACCCCGTTGTTTGTACATTCGAAGTTTAATTTAAAGGTGAAAGGTAGGATCTTTCCCTCAGGTGAAGTAAAGATCACTCCCGCCCCAACTCCAAAGTGACATCTAGCTCCATCGAAGTGGAGAGTCCAATACTTGTTTGGAAAAATGGATGTTGGGATATCTGTCGTATCTATTTCTTTTGCTTCAGTTACTTCTACCATAAAAACTTTGTCTGATGGAAGAGAAGCAATTCCCAGGGTGTGTCCCATACCCATGGAATCAAACGGTAGGAGAATAGGTAAATATTTCTCTAGCAACTCGACAATTTTGGCGGTAGTCCCTAGTGACACCGTTTTTATAACATTGGTCTCATTTTTGAGTCTGGAATGTCCTTGGCTGGATTTGTAATCTCCAACTCTGTGGTGGGTATCAACTCTTCTCTTGGTTTTGAATTAATTGGTTTGATGAGTTGATTTGTTGGGAGTTCAAACTCGGAATGAATGCCCTGGTCTTTTCTTCAAATCAGCTAGGTGTATATCAAAGGGTTTTGGGTCACCTTGTGCCACGAATATTTTCCCTAAGTGTAGAAATCTTATTTCTTGGAATAGCGTGGAAGGGATTGCCTTCATGCAGTGTATCCATGGCCGACCAAGGATCATATTATAATTGGTTTCCCGATCTATAATGTAAAACTTGGTGAGGACCGTCTTGGGTCCTAAAGTGATTGGTAAAACTAAGGTTCCAATCGAAGTGGATTTGAGGCTATCATAACCTCTTAGCATATTTCACGTCGTGGAACAGTTTGTCTCTCCATATCCTAACTTTTGAAGAAAAGTGAAGGGGACTATATTAACTGCTACCCCATCATCAACCATTGCATGTTTAACATAATTATTGTAGACCCTAACTTGTAAATGTAAAGTCAATCACCTCTTCATGCAATTTCAACATCTCATTTGGCATTTTTCTTATATCGAATATAAATTTTGTATCCCTATCTGGCTGCCCCAGGAGGATAAACGTCAAAGTCTACATGGTTTACTTGCGTTTCTAGGGGAGGAGTGATGTTGATTAAATGACCAAGGCCTAACGCTTCTAAGAGAGAAGCCCTATGGGCGAGAGAGTTCTTTAAAAAATCTAAGAAGGAGATGTGTGAGAAGGTTTTAGTTAAATCATTAATTAAATCATAGGCGCCTATGGGTTTTACCACCGTTTGTTGACTGTTGTCAGGTTCCAATGAATAACTTGGAGTAGGTTGGGATGAATAATCATGTGTTCTTGTTATGGTTTCTACGGGTAGCTCGGTGTCTAACTCCACTAAACCAACTATCTTAGTTTGAGGTCGAGTTCCTAATTGGGGTGTGACTAGTGGATTTAATGAAGTTGAAGCTTCATGATCATTGTTTCTGTTACAAGACCTTTATTCGTTCCGCTAGGATCTAGCCTGCTATTGTTGGGACGGTTTGGGAGTGGATCATTAAAGATCTTGAGAGGTGCATTTTGAGGGGAAACTGCCCCTGCATAAGTGTTTGGCGTGGGTACTACAAAATTTGCTAAAAACATATCTATAAAGAGTTGCTTTTGATCTTCTGGCAAACGCTGCATGAATTTATTGTATTCATGACAAGTCCTAGTATCGTGGCCTTGAATCTTGTGGAAGCCACAATATAAATTGGGATTATAATTTCGAGGCTATTGATTTATAACCTGTTGTGGCCCGAAATTCTAATAAGGTTGCTGGTTGTTAGAGTTAAAATTTTGAGGCTGTTGCCTTTGGTTTTGACTCTAATATCCAGCTAAGTTTTGATTTGGACTTTGTGTTTGGATTTTTCATCGTTGTTGTTGTTGTTGCCATGGTGGATGATTAAAATCCACCATGTTGACTATTGGAGTAAAATTGTTATTTCGTTGATTAGGTGGTGAAATGTTTACAACGTTTACCTTTTTAACTTGGTCGATTACTCCATCGGTTATAACTCATGCGGTTCTTGTTAAGAATTTTAGGTTCTTGATTAGTGTTCCCGCATTAAAATAGGCCGCGGTGTTTTGATTGGGAGTGGTTAATTTCTGTTCGTCCCATATGTCTTACGACCACTATCTATCACTTTGCTTGGTTGATTCGGATAAAGCACTCTCGAGTACTTCATCATAAGTTCTTAGTGGGAACTTCCTGGACTTCTTCCTTTATCTCTCTATTGAGAGAATTAAGGAATAAATCACATAGTTCCATTTGATCCATGTTTAGAGAACTTGCTGATGAGTAGAGAACCATACGCCATCTTTGAATAAAATGAGTAACAGATTCATTATGTTCTTGTTTAATATGCAAGAACTCCCTGATTCCCGTTCTTAATAATTTTTTCATGTCGAAAGCTTTGACGAATTCTGACATGAGTTGTTTAAATGAGTGTATCGAAGCTTCAGGTATTTGGTAATACCAATCAAGGGCAATACCTTCTAAGGTTTTAGGGAATATTTTAGCAACAACCCCATCCCAAGGGAGTAATTCCCATATGGTTGTGGCATAGGCCTTAATGTGTGTGTTTGGGTCCCCTTCCCCTTTGTATTTGGGAAAATCGGGAAGAGGTCTTGGAAGCATAACACTTCATATGGTGAAGTCTAGGGGCTCTTTTAAATATCTTTGAATAAGTCCTCTCGCGTAGGCCTCGACCATCGATGGGGCTTGGCTTTGAGGGGGGCCGAGGTGGAATGGGTTGTTGATATGGCATAACATATGTGTTTGTAGGGACATATGGGAATCCATGTGGTTGAACAAACATTCCGGAGAAGAGAAAATGTCTCCTTATGGTGACTTTGAATAAATTTTTAAGTAAGGAGGGACATTATTCTGTACGGTTGTTTGGTGCCAAGCCGAGAGGTTTTATGTTTTCAACTGGAGTGGTGTTTAAAAACGCGGTCCTCGTTGGTGTTTGTTGTGGTAACTATAAGGATTTTAAGGAGGCATGCCTAACGTGCTGCTCTTGTAAGAAGGTCGACTGACCGGGATGATGTGGAGGGTTGGGGATTCCTGCTTGCCCAAAATATGAATTTTGGTTTGCTTGAGCAAGTTCCAACCCTCTAACCTTCTCAGCTAAGGCTGAAATGACCTCCATTGGCGAAGATGTAGTGCTTTGCCTTAAGGGTGTTTGTTGTATAGCTTGAGGTTGTAAAGGGGTATGATACCCTACTATGAATTGGTCATTACCCTACCAAGCTTCACCAAGGGTATTTCCCATAGGTGGAGGAATGGGGTGTTTTCCTGGAATAGGGTATCAGACTGTATTTGCAAACCTCCTATTGGTGGATACATATTTTGGAAGCGTTGTTCACTTTTAGCGAAGCATGCTAAGTATTCCTCATCCAAAAAGGGAAGTGGGTCGATTGTCTCGATCTCGTGGTCTAACCAAGACTCGAGGAGATGAAATGGATTCCCCAAGAACGTCATATTGTTAGAGCCTCGATGGCTCTGCTATTGTGTTTGTGCAAACCGATAAAACTCCTCAATTCGAACAAAGAACTTGAGCTAGTTCTGTGAGGGGGAGTTTGAGATGACAAGTAATTACTTGAATAGTTATCAGCCCATGTAGAAAGTGAGGGTGATGGTTCTCTATTTGTTTGACTATAACTTGCTTCAAAACCTAAGAGAGGTCTACCATATGCATCGTATCCCAATATATTCGGGGTATATGAATACCCGTAGAATAATGGGAAAGAGTGAAGGTGGATGGAAGAAATGAAAACATAAAGAGGAATATTAGTTTGTTTCACGTCGGTTCACCAATTTTGTATGATGGAAAAGTGACATGCGAGCATGGGAATCTACAAGTACCTCTTCCTCATACCCGACCTCCCGAGGTCATGTTGAGATAGCCAGTGAATGTTTGGATGTGAATAGATACAGACAAGCTAATCGGGTAATCTTATATCCTCAATACAAAATAGCGGAATCTGTGAATCTAAGGTGAATAAGGCCCTCCTAACCTGAATTGGTGTAATGGTTCATTCGGATATAATGGATGCTCAGAGGCTCCAATCAATGTCGAGCTCTACCAAGATCCTGTTTCTTGGTTGTTGGATATGTTGGAAGTGACCTGTGGGAGCTTCGTATATATCTCCGAAAAGGTCATGAAAGTAGTGATAGGTGGTTTAATGGATTTGTAGTGAATCAGGTGGTTTTTCCGGTCTAGCCTTAAAAATATTAGATTGATTGGCTTCTATGTTTAATACGAGAATTGTACTATAATATCTAGTGGGAGTGGTGAGGATCTAAATACTAGCGTCGTAGTTTCCGGTGTCAATACTTAACTGGTTTGTAGGCCCGTTGGGTTGTGGGACTTGGGGATCACAACCGTGAGTTTGTGGTTGTTGTGGACCTGTTATGGTCATGTGAAGAATCAATCCCTTCTCCCAACTATCCAATAATCGTATGCCTTTTCAGCCTCTACGTTTAGAACTAGAAGTTGTATGATTTTCTTGGAGTACCTAATAAGTGTTCTAGCAACTTGAATATGTAAGCTAGTGTCTATGTCAATGAGGAGGTCTCCTACGTTAGGCTATGGAACCAAAGGATCGCAACCAAATGTTTTCTCTCGTTCGAATCCTTGCACAGTCATTCAGATGTTTTATCAAGGCAATCTATAGTTTGGATGGTTTGACCAGAATGTGTAAGCTTTGTCGTCTTCGATGTTTAATCCTCTTAGTTGCTCACTAATTGCTTGTAAGTTTGTTGTTGTTCGAAAGACCTGTATCCTGAGGTCCTGATCTATATCAGCTAATGTTGTGGGTAGATTTGGCTGAGGCACTACGGGTTCAAATATATACTCTCTAGGCTCTCTAGGTCCTGTGATTGTCATACAAAGTGATTCAACTCTTAACTAGAATTAACAAACTGATTATGAAAGAGGTATTACACTACGTAAGCATTCTTCTATTTTTGTATTTTTCAATGACGTATTTCAATGAAATTTAAAGAGCAACTACTCTAGTATATTTATAAAATGGACAACTAATCTAGTAACAGAATAAAAATAAGCAAAGTAGCCCGATATGGCTATTTGCCTATGCAGTTGTGATTTTATCCTAAATATCTAAGCAACTAAAGAGATTAAATTGAAAGGATCTCGATCCTACTTGTTGGTGCAATTTCTGAGTTTTCACACTTTGCCCTATTTTTCTATATCCATTTTTTCCCATTTTGTCAAGAAACATCCATTTGCTTGAATGGGTGATCTATAACTCATTTTTCTAGTCGAATGCCTTCAAAATGCCCTCAATGTCATTATTTTTCCCTAAATTGGAACAAAATCCAAGTTTCCCTTGTCGTCGTGCCCTAATTCTTTCATTTTATGCGGGCTGTGTCATTTTTTCCATTGCCGAATCGTGAAAAACCCGTGTTTGATCGAATCCAAGTTTCTAGAAGTTGAAATCTTAATCCCCAGGCTGAAAATTGATGATAAACGTGATTCAATCGACTCAAAACAAAGAATTCTTCCTTCACCGTCAAAAATTTGGTTTCTAGGGCATATTCTACATTTTTGGCGTATTGACGGTCATACGGGCGTGTTCTACCCATCAATTTTATTATTGCAACCTGTATGCCTATGTGGCATGTTTCGATTAGGTCGATGAATTGGCGGGTGGTGGCGGTCACTTAAAACTTTCTTAATTTTTGAAAAATTCTCAATGTCAATTTTTACTTCGAGGGCCTGCGCCCAATGGTATGATGACACGTGGCACGGGAGGATCATGCGGGCGGCGGTGGAGTTGAATTTTTTTCAAATTTTTGGCTCAAAATTTCATGAAAATTTTTGACCTGAGGCTTGTGCCCAATGAGAAGGCGATGCGTGGCATAGGGAGGTCGATCGAAAAGCGAGGACTTGGAAAAATTTGAAGTTTTTTTTTTTGGTTTCAAAATGCTAGGGGAAAAAATTGAAAAATATGCCTGCACCCAATGAAAAGTGGACAGTGTCCAGAGAAGTGATGTGGGGGGTAGAAGTTTTAAAGACTTTGAAGTTTTAACTTCAAAATGCTAAAATTAAATTTTTTTCTCGAAGGCCCGCAAAAATAGGGGATGGACACATGTCCAGGAGGCAAGATGGAGGAAGGGGCCGAAGGAGAAGTTTGCGAATTTTTGCCTCTATGTTTACAAGGTAAAAAGTGCAAGATAGCCCCATGACGAATCAAAGGAGGACACGTGTCTCGGATTCAGTGGAGATGTGAAGCGCGGGGAGAAAATGGAAAAAGTTCTCCAAACTCTGGCGAAAAATATTAAGGTGAAAAATTGACCCATGGAAAATTCGAAGGTGTCTCCCCACAACCAATCAAGGGGAGACACATGGCATTATTCAAAAAGGCAAATTTGGTGAGTCGGCTCCGCATCTAATGGGAAAGCGACACGTGGTGGAGGGAGTAGTGTGTTCGAGGGCGCGGAGATTTTTCAAACAATTTTCCTTTTCTCAAAAAAGTGGAAAAATTCATCAAATTGGCCCGCGACCTCGGTGGGGACCCACAGGAGGACACGTGGCGCATCCAGGGGCTCGTGGGGAAAATATTCAAAATTTTCCCGAAGCCAAAAAGGGTTTGAAATGCATTTTTGGAGGCAAAGGCCCGGTCCAATGGTATTTGGACACGTGTCCCACCTCATCCAAAGGGAAAAAGGGTATTTTCGAGGGAATATTCAAGATTTGATCTGACACGTGGAGGGCAGAGATTTAAAGTTGATTTTTAATCAACGGTTGCTATGTAATTTCGTTTTTGGGTGCCATGGAAGCTCCAAGAAGTGTGGAATTGTCATTTTTGCACCAAATCACATGAAATTTTATACGATTCTGCATCCTTTCGGCCTTCTGAACACAATGGAATCATTCATTTGAGCTAATTCAGTGCCCTATAGTGTTTTTTGTGAAATATTTTCTCAGCCCGTGTAAAAATGTGAATGGTAAAAAATTAAAGTTGCAGAGTTAAAAATGATAAGGGAAAAAGGTGGAAAATTATCGCAAATGCATGCTAAGCACGGTGGAATGCCAAAAACTGACCACCGGGATGGATAAGGATCTCGAGTTCATGCAATATTTTAAAATATTTGTGCATCTCTCGCATTTGGTGAGTTGTTTTACGCTTTTATATCATTTTTCATCAAATGATACGGTTTTGTAACAAATTTGATCCCGTTGGCATATTATTTGCTTGGGATACAAGGATCTAAGCTGGTAGAGGATATATGATGTAATTTGGAGGCACTTTGGAGTTTCGTTGAGAATTTTGGAGAAGGAGAAAAGAATTTTTACAAGGAAAACTGGAAGAAGTTCATTTTCTTTTGGAGAAACTCACGAGAGCCATTTTTTATTCTTGTTTGCATCAAATGTTCATCATGTTGAGTTGGTTTTAGCTATAAAGCCATCAACAAGCCTTGAGATTGTCTAAATAACATTCCTCTTGCTGATGTATCTCGATCAAATTCTTAGATTAGTTGGTTTTATCTCTTGTGCAAAGTTTGCATACACTGCTTTTTCAAGATGTTTTCAATTTGTGTTTCATGCTCATGTCAGCAATCTTGCGTTTGGGATCTTTGTTGGTCATACATGGTCTCATTTCTTATAGAGGGTTTGAAGGCATCTCAGTAATATTTCGTTTAGAAGAGCATTCATTTGAGTGAAGATAAACAGATTTAAATTCATCTTACTTTCCTTGTAAATTGAGGGTGTTTGTAAACCTTTGGGTGTACCTTAGGTCATGATCTAACAAGGGTTTCTAAATTCTTCATTGATATTTTTCTTCAAGACTTTGTGGTAGGTTATCAAAGTTTGTGTGGAATAGTGTAGATTTGGGCCTCCATGTGTGCACACATCCTGGTTGAAAGAGCACTTCAAATTCATTGAAACATCTCTGTTGTTTAGGTGTTGTAATTCATTTGCAAAGTTTCCCAAAGAAGGTGATGACTCCTAACTACTCCTATCCCAACATATCTCATCATAATTTCATTTTAAACTAACTCATCCTACCTACAATACCCCTGTATTTGCATTGTGTGTCCACAAAAGAATTCAATCCTTTCACTAAAATGCACAAAGTTGATCAGGGTTTTATCATGTCTTTAGCAGCTCTAGCTTTGTTTTGAGAACATTTTCATCATTTAGTAGTGAAAAATCCTTTGAGTTTGGACAATGGATACTTGATCATGTTTTCACAAATCCTCTTCCATATCATATGTAAAACACAAGGATATTTCCATCTCCTTACCATATAGGGGCTGCAATATGGGTTCTCTTGCCTTGGTTGACAGGCACAACCTAAAATAGTGAGGGTTGGATCAAAACCCTCAAGGTGATATCCACTACCTCGGTGCTTGAATGTAAGCAAGCGAGATAGGTGTGCTTGCCCGGCTACAAATGACATACAAAACATCTATCCATCCTTGAGTGTCTTGTGCAAATTCATGATGCTGTTCAAGTTGTGAAGGAGATTAAATCTGATACCAACACCTAAGTGGCGCCACACCACGGGGACTTCTTGTAGTTTCTTGGTGGTTTTGAAGTATTTGAGAGGTTTGAGCATTTGTGTGATTAAGTATTTGAGTTGTTACATTCTTGAGATATCATTTCATACTTCAGATCTGCATGTTTTGGGTAAAAAGATTTCAAGCTCAGCCTGCTCTTCTCATTTACTAGCAAAGCTTATATGATTTGGATGCACTGTTTTTGGTCAATTAATAAGAAGATCTGAATTATAAACCCTTGTAAAGTTTTCAGTCATAGCATACATTTGATAAGACATTTTAGTGCTTTCTTGCACAACTAAGGTGGAAATCCTTAGTGGCGACTCCATGCTATCTCTGGATCTTGAACTACCAATTGTCTTACACATTCCCGTCATTTGAAACTTGTTGTTTAAATCACAAACTAGAGGGAAGGCGATCACTCTTCATCAAGGACTCTTCTAAGAAGTTTCTCACCGAATCAAGAAGCTCGAACTAGAGGGAAGAAAAGTGTGGAAAGCGGTTGGTGATTTGGTCAGTGCAAGGAAAGAGATCCCCATAGTTGAATTTGAAGGAGAGCAATGGGTCATCAAGATTATAATTCTTCTTCAAGTAGGTCTGATTCGAGCAATCTTCTTGCTGATTTTCACTCTCCATCGGGTGAGGGACCTTCTTGTGTATTTAAAAGACTTGCTCCTAAATATGCTCCTGTGGTTTCTAAGTTTGCTAAAGTTTATCAAGAGAGAGAGCCTTTGGGGGGTTGTCATTTTAGAGATCATTCATCTATTCCAATCAAACCCATTACTACTCCTCATCATCTTGTTTCACCTCCAAGATCACCCCCACCAAACAATATGGCTCATCCTAGACCTCCATTTGTTGTAAACACCTTTGGTCCTATAAATTTTGGAGGAATGGATGGTTATCCAAATGTTGTCCCACAAGATGTGAGAAATAGGTTACCAAAATTCCAAGGTAACAATGCCATTACTGGAGATCAACATCTCAAACTCTTTGTTAACATGATGGAAGATTTTGAGATAGAATTTGAGGATGTGTATATTAAGTTGTTTATCCATACACTTGAGGAAGATGCAAGAGATTGGTACAAAGCACTCGCTTGATAACTCTATATATTCATGGACTGAGATGAATAATGCATTTAGATTACAATATGGAGACAAAACAGATCCAAGGTTCCTTCTATCCGAGTTTGAGAACATCAAGAAGAACCCTAATGAGACCGTTCATGACTTTAATACAAGATTTAATAAAACATTGAGAAGGTTGCCTATCATTTTGAGGCCTTGTGATGAATCTTGCTTGATCAAATATGCAGATGCATTTGATAAAAAGGTAGCCTATTACTTGAGAGACAAAAATCCTACAAACTTGAGACAAGCTTTCACCATGGCACTTCAAATTGAAAATAATATTAAGGTTGTTGGTAAACCACTTAAGAGGGATGGTGTGAAGCTGATAAACCCTGAGAAGCCTCAAGCTAGCAAGGGTGCTGATTTAGAAGATGTTGTCAAGACTTTGGCAGGGGCTGTCAAAGAAATTTCTACAAATCAGCCCTAGGCGAGAGAAAGGAATAGGAAAAGTTCACAAGGACAAAAAGAACTCAAAACCATGATAGATTTGACAATCATCCTAGGGGTGATCAAAGACAAGATAACAGAGGTAAAGGGCTCGTTGGATCTGCAAATGACAACCCCAAACACGTGAAAATAGAGTGGTGCCTAACCCTCGATCGCAAGAGTTGCTATTGTTCAAGAAATTGCTGATATGGATTGGTGTGATGATGTTTTCTTCCTCATCCACCATTTGAAATGGACCAGCAAGATATTGATGATTATAATGAGAAAGAAATGGATGATGACATTTGTATGATGGGCAGCTCTTCGTGCTCACAACAAGCAACAACATCAATGATGTGATGAGTGCGAGGACTGTGAGCAACCTTTTGGGATTGCATAAAGAGGGTACCATTTCTTTCTCTTCCTCAAACTCGTGATGTAGACGCAGTTCAAGCTTTTGAAATTCATAACAATGACTTTGAATATCTAAGGGCTTTAATGATCAAGAAGTATGATGGTGGTATTCCTTCAGGAGGAAGATAGACAATTGTTAATGAATGCTAT
Source organism: Taxus wallichiana var. yunnanensis (assembly GCA_018340775.1). NCBI lineage: Eukaryota > Viridiplantae > Streptophyta > Pinopsida > Cupressales > Taxaceae > Taxus > Taxus wallichiana. Next base: position 632,872,173 of record CM031243.1, on the reverse strand, counting down.
GGTTGGTCAAGAAAAGGAGTACAATACTAGAAGTAAAGTTGTTAGGGGAGCTGGTCCTCAAGCCAAACCAAAGACACCCTTGCTCACAAGTATTCCCAAAGATAATCCTAGAAGAGAAACAATTGCCAAGAACCCTGCTATCCCATGCAAAAATATCAGTCCTCTTCATGCCCAGGCTGCCAAGAATACTTCTCCATCTGATGAACCTTCTTCTTTCCTTCCAATGTTGTTTTACCAAAGAATGTTCCATATGATATAGCCAAGGTTTTGAGCCAAATTAAATTGAGTGTTCCAATTATTGAATTTCTTAGAATTCATGAACATAAGAAGAGAGCATTCGAATACTTGGGATTGAAAGAAGAAAAGGTAGCCCCAAGTAGAAATATAAGTGTTGTTGAGAATCCTCTTCAAAGCATTACGGCCCTAAAACACCACCACCAATGGAAGATCTTGAGAGGCACTCAAGTGTATTTGGGGACATCCTTGGTTGATTCCCAATTGAATGTTGATCCATTCTTCACAACTTTTCTCATAAAAGGTAGGTTGCTTCACAATTGCATGTTTGATTCTAGTGCATCATGTAATGTTATGCCTCTAGAAGTTATGAATGAGTTGGATATCAAAGTGATAGCAGCATATGGGAAGTGTACATCCATGGATTTAAGGGAAGTGCCGGTTGTTGGTTGTGTGAAGGGGTTGGTAGTGCAACTTGCAGCCTATCCAGATAAGAATTTAAAACTTGATGTTGTAATTGTTGACTGCCCTGCCAAATGGGGTATGCTTTTGTCAAGAAAATGGGCTGCAAGTGTTGGTGGTAGTGTTCAAATGGACATGTCTTTTCCACCATTCCCATCGAGGGCAGCCTTGTCAAACTTTATGGTGAAAGAAGATGTTACACTTGATTAAAGATCCCAACAATGCTTCTTATGAAGTGTTGTTTGCTGATGTCGATGTTGATAACTTCATTGGTTTTGCTGATGGAAAAGAGAATAAGATGGACAAATAAGAGTGCCTTGGTATGGTAGGTTCTCCATGGACATTACTATTTGATGGAGCTTGCTCCAAAGTTGGAAATGGTGCTGGTATAGTGCTGGTTTCTCCCAGGTTGGAAGAGTTTACTTTTTCCTTCAAGCTCTTGAGTATGAGGCATTATTATTGGGATTAAGGATTGCATTGAAATATGGAGTGAAGGATATTGTTGCGAGGGAGATTCGAGCAAGTTGTCAAGCAAGTAAGAAAGTTATATATCACGAAAAATCAGCGTATGAAGCAATATAAGCATGTTGTTTAGGACTTGATTGAAATGTTTGAATCCTTTAACATTGTTTACCATGATAGAAGTCTTAATGTTGCTGCTGATAAGCTGGCTGTTCTAGGTTCTAGATTCAACAATTGCACCGTTTCACCTTTTTGTGAATATGATTTGAAGTGCTAACAAGGCCATTTGTCTCAGACAATGTGAAGCATTGGCATATTTTTGATGATGATGCACAAGTTTTGAGATTCTTACAATGACAAGGTGAGTTTTCTACTCGTAGAATATTGATTGGGAACCATTGGTATGCATGAATGAAGGTAGAGAAACTTTTTTGATAAGGATATTATACAATTGAAAACAAATACCATTCCTAAAGGTCTTGTTGCACTTGAATCCAATTTTAGCAATGTTGATTGCATCATAAATAGAAAGATGTCTACTTTAAGGGATGTGGAAGAGCACAACTTGGGAACCAAGGACAAACCAAGGAAGATCTGGTTGGGCAGCCATCTCAACAAAGAGGAAAAAAGTCCTATGCCCAACTTTTAAAGAAATATCAAGACTTCCTTGCTTGGTCTTATTCGAGTCAAGGCATATAGAGAAGATTTGTTTCAGCATGAGATTCCCCTTAAGACCAAGACTAAGCCATTTAGACAAAAAAAAAAAAGGCCTATTAACCCACCACTTTCCATGAAAATGCAGAAGAGTTGAAGAAATTGAGAGATGGTGGCATCATTCAACCTACTAGATACTCTTCTTGGGTCACAACCTCAGTGCCAGTTAGAAAGAAGAATGGTGATATCGGGCTTTGTGTGGATTTTAGGAATCTGAAAAAAGCATCTATGAAGGACAACTATCCTTTGCCAAACATGGAGAATATGTTGCAGCTTATAACCGGTCGAACTCGCTTTCTACTTTGGATGGTTTCTCCCGATACAATCAAGTAGTCACAAAAGAATCGAAAAAGACTTAAGACAACCTTCACTACTCCTCGGGGACTTATGTTTTTGTAAGGATTCCTTTTGGATTGATGAATGTTGGTGCTACTTTTCAAAGGGCAATGGATGTTTCCTTTGCTAGTTATATCAATGAATTTATTGAAGTTTACCAAGATGATGTGACTATTTTTCAAGGCGGTGAGTAGACCATTTGCAACACCTAGAGAAGATGTTGATCGATGTAGAGTATGGCATTTCACTTAATCTAAATAAGTGTTATTTTGGCATGCAAAAGGCCAAGTTGCTTTGGGACATATTGTGTCCAAGGAAGGTGTTATGATAGACCCTGAGAGAGTGGAAGCAATCAACAAGGTGCCCATTCCAAGAACCAAGAAAGGTATCCAATCTTTCTTTGGCTAAATCAATTTCATTAGAAGGTTTGTTTCTAATTTTTCTAAGCTAACTCTTCCAATCACAAGAATGCTAAGAAAGGACCAAGTTATCAAGTGGGAAGAGGCTGCCATTCAAGCTTTTGAAGGAATAAAGGATGCACTTAAGCATGCACCTGTTTTAGCAGCTCCAAACTACAAGAGTCCTTTCCAAATCTTCTCTTTTGCATCTGAATTTACTATTGCTTCAGTTTTGTTACAAAAGGATGAAAATGGAGCTGAGAGGCCTATTGCTTTCTTTAGCAAGGCTCTACAAGCAGCTGAATTGAAGTATACAATCATGGAAAAATAGGCATTTGCATTGGTAAAAGCAACAAAGATTTTCAGGCCCTACATTTTGAGTTCAAAGGTTGTTGCTTATGTTCCCCACACCATGGTTAAAGACATCTTATCAGACATGGAGATATCAAGAAAGAGATGTAGATGGGTCAAAAATTACAAGAGTATGATATGGATATCCAAACTACAAAGCTGGTAAGAGGCTTGAGTCTTTCCAAGCTCATGGTGAGAGTAATTTGTAAAATGTAGAAGTGAATCAACTAGAGGAAGAAAGAGCAGGTCTACTTGACAAATTGATGAATTCTCGAATGGTATAAGGATATGGTCTTCTACCTCAAGCACCTATGTTTTCCTAGTCACTTGAATAAAAACCAAAAAAGAGCCCTCAAGTCGCTTCTCATAAATATATCATAACAGCACCTTGGGTCAAGCTTGGAAGAACCCTCGAAGGTGTCCTTTTAAAATGCATAATCAAGATGAAGCTCCCGAGTTGATTGCTGATTTCCATGGGGGAGTTTGTGCAGGAAATTTTGTTGGGAGAGTGACAAAGACATGAGATTTTAAGAGCTAGCTATTGGTGGCCAACACTTTTAAAGATGCAAACTAACTAGTTAGAAGATGTAATAGTTGCCAACGCTTCTCGGAAGATTGAAAGCTTGTGCTCCCTTCCTTTGTAGCCCGTATCTATCAAGCTCCTTTCAAACAATGGGGAATGGATTTTATTGGTGAGATTTCAGATCCTTCTAGTGCTCAAGGTTACAAATGGATCCTCAGAAGAATCGATTACTTTACAAAATGGGTTGAGGCAATTCCATCTAGAAAGGAAACACACCAAGTGGTAATGGATTTCTTGCTGAATCATATCATATGCAGATTTGGGGTTCCAATTAAGATTGTATATGATAATTCCATGTGTTTTAAAGTCAAGCCTTTGATGGCAATGTGCAATGAATATGGGATAAATCTGACTTATTCTTCAAACTACAATCCACAAGGTAATGGACAAGTTGAATCAAGTAACAAGAACTTGCTCAAAATCATTAGAAGAACCTTGGAAATCAACAAGAAGAAGTGGGTAGAATAGTTGAAGTTTGCGTGTGGGCTGATAGAATAACTCCAAAAATAGCAATCGGTAAAAGTCCATTTGAATTGGTGTATGGAACTCAAGCTTTGCTGCCATTACACCTGCAATTATCCACTTTTCAGTTTTCCCAATAGTTGGAAGACCAAGAACATGACCCATATGAATCGAGAATCAATCGATCATTGAGTTGATGAAGAAAGGAGAGCTTCTCACAAAAGCATGTCGATTTAGGGAGAAATTGAAGAAGTTGTTTGATAAGAAAGTCACCCTAGAGCCTTCAAGTGTTGGAGATCTAGTTTCTGTGGGATAGTAGGCATGAAGACAAGGGAAAGCATGGCAAGTTTCATGCTCTATGGATGGGCCCTTATGCCATCGATATCGGATTGGAGAAAATACATTTTTTCTCAAGGATTTGGATGGGGATTTGCTTTGGAGCTTCTCGTTAATGGCAGACATTTAAAACATTTCTTGGATTAAATCCCCATGTGAGGTATGCACAAGTTGTACATTTTGTATAGCCCTTGTTTTTGTTTTGTCTTTTCCTTGTTCTTGCTGTTGTTGGCTTGTGGTTTGCCCTTTTGTCCTTGGCAACCATTTTTGGTGTGGTTTTCTCGATCTGTTTTTGGTGAAAATTCTAGTTTTGGGGCTGCAAATGTGTTTTTGACTCCTTGCCCAATGGATTTTGGCACTTGGTCTACATTGTGATCTTGTGGCACTCGCTGGGAGTGCCCATCCCCAAGCAGGAGCCAATGTTGGTGTAATTTTTGAGTTTTCACACTTTTCCCTATTTTTCTATATCCATTTTTGCCCATTTTGTCAAGAAACGTCCATTTGCTTGAATGGGTGATCTGCAACTCATTTTTCTAGTCAAATGCCTTCAAAATGCCCTCAATGTCATTATTCTGCCCCATTTTGAAACAAAATCCAAGTTTCCCCCTTGTTGTGCCCCAATTTTTTCATTTTATACGGGCTGTGTCATTTTTTCCATTGCCAAATCGTGAAAAACCCGTGTTTGATAGAATCCGAGTTTCTAAGTTGAAATCTTAATCCCCAGGCCGAAAATTGATGATAAAACGTGATTCAATCTACATTTTTGGTGTATTGACGGTCATACGGGCATGTTTTACCCGTCAATTTTATTATTGCAACCTATATGCCTACGTGGCATTTTTCGATTGGTCAGATGAACCGGTGGGTGGAGGGGGTCACTTAAAATTTTCTTCATTTTTGAAAAATTCTCAATGTCAATTTTTACTCCGAGGGCCCGCGCCCAATGGTATGATGACATGTGACACGGGAGGATCATGCGGGTGGCGGTGGAGTTGAATTTTTTTCAATTTTTGGCTCGAAATTTCATGAAAAATTTCGACCTAGAGGCCTGCGCCCAATGAGAAGGCGACGCGTGGCACAGGGAGGTCGACTAAAAAAGCAGGGACTTGGAAAAATTTGAAGTTTTTTTTTGGCTTCAAAATGCTAGGGGAAAAATTGAAAAATATGCCCGCACCCAATGAAAAGTGGACACGTGTCCAGGAGAAGCCATGTGGGGGGGGCGGAAGTTTTAAAGACTTTGAAGTTTTAACTTCAAAATGCTAAAATTAAATTTTTGCCCGAAGGCCCGCAGCAAATAGGGGATGGACACGCGTCCAGGAGGCAAGATGGAGGAAGGGGCCGAAGGAGAAGTTTGTGAATTTTTGCCTCTATGTTTACAAGGTAAAAAGTGCAAGAGAGCCCCGTGACAAATCAAAGGAGGACATGTGTCTCGGATTCGGCAGACTGTGAAGTGCGGGAGAAAATGGAAAAAGTTCTCCAAACTCCGGTGAAAAATATTAAGGTGAAAAATTGACCCATGGAAAATTCGAAGGTGTCTCCCTGCAGCCAATCAAGGGGAGACACGTGGCATTATTCAAAAAGGAAAATTTGGTGAGTCAGCTCCGCATCTAATGGGAGAGTGACACGTGGCGGAGGGAGCAATGGGCGTTTGGGGTCGCGGAGATTTTTCGAGACAATTTTCCTTTTTCAAAGAAGTGGAAAATTCATCAAATTGGCCCACGACCTTAATGGGGACCCTAGGAGGACACGTGGCACATCCAGGGGCTCGTGGGGAAAATATTCAAAATTTTCCCGAATCCAAAAAGGGTTTGAAATGCATTTTTGGAGGCAAAGGCCCGGTCCAATGGTATTTGGACACGTGTCCCACCTCATCCAAAGGGAAAAAAGGGTATTTTTGAGGGAATATTCAAGATTTGATCTGACACGTGGAGGGCAGAGATTTAAAGTTGATTTTAATCAACGGTTGCTATGTAATTTCATTTTTTGGTGCCATGGAAGCTCCAAGAAGTGTGGAATCGTCATTTTTGCACCAAATCACATGAAATTTTATACGATTTTACATCCTTTCGGCCTTCTAAACACAATGGCATCATTCATTTGAGCTAATTCGGTGCCCTATAGTGTTTTTCGTGAAATATTTTCTCAGCCTATGTAAAAACGTGAATGGTAAAAAATTAAAGTTGTAGAGTTAAAAATGATAAGGGAAAAAGGTGGAAAATGATTGCAAATGCATGCTGGCATGGTGGAATGCCAAAACGTGACCGGGATGGATAACGATCTGAGTTCATGCAATATTTTAAAATATTTGTGCATCTCTCGCATTTGGCGAGTAATTTTTACGCTTTTTTATATCATTTTTCATCAAATGGATAGGGTTTTATAACAAATTTGATCCCGTTGGCATATTCTTTGCTTGGGATGCAAGGATCCAAGTCATGAGAGGATATATGATGTAATTTGAGGCACTTTGGAGTTTCTGTTGAGAATTTTAGAGAAGGAGAAAAGAATTTTTACAAGGAAAACTGGAAGAAGTCCATTTTCTTTTGGAGAAACTGCCTGAGAGCCATTTTTATTCTTGTTTGCATCAAATGTTCATCATGTTGAGTTGGTTTCAGCTATAAAGCCATCAAAAATCTTTGAGATTGTCTAAATAACATTCCCTTGCTGATATATCTGATCAAATTCTTGGATTAATTGGTTTTATCTCTTGGCAAAGTTTTCATACACTTGTGTTTCAAAGATGTTTTCAATTTGTGTTTCATGCTCATGTTGCAATATTGTGTTTGGGATCTTTGTTGGTCATACATGGTCTCATTTCTTATAGAGGGTTTGAAGGCATCTACAATATTTCATTCAGAAGAGCATTCATTTGAGTGAAGATAAACAGATTTAAATTCATCTTACCTTCCTTGTAAATTGAGGGTGTTTATAAACCTTTGAGTGTACCTTAGGTCATGATTTAACAAGGGTTTCTAAATGATTCATTGATATTTTGATTCAAGCCTTTTGGCAAGTTATCAAAGTTTGTGTGGAATAGTGCAGATTTGGGCCTCCATGTGTGCACACATCTTGGTTGAAAGAGCACTTCAGATTCATTGAAACATCTCTGTTGTTTAGGTATTGAATTCATTTGCAAAGTTTCCCAAAGAATGTGATGACTCCTAACTACTCGTATCCCAATGTCTCTCATCATAATTTCATTTTAAACTAACTCATCCTACCTACAATACCCCTACATTTGCATTGTGTGTCCACAAAAGAATTCAATCCTTTCACTAAAATGCACAAAGTTGATAAGGGTTTTATCATGTCTTTAGCAGCTCTAGCTTTGTTTTGAGAAAATTTCCATCATTTAGTAGTGACAACTCCTTTGAGTTTGGATAATGGATACTTGATCATGTTTTCACAAAGCCTCTTCCATATCATATGTAAAACACAAGGATATCTCCATCTCCTTACCATATAGGGGCTGCAATATAGTTTCTCTTGCCTTGGTTGACAGCACAACCTAAAATAGTGAGGGTTGGATCAAAACCCTCTTGAAGGTGCTATCCACTCCCTCAGTTCTTGAATGCAAACAAGTAGATAGGTGTGCTTCCCCAGCTACAAATGACATACAAAACATCTATCCATCCTTGAGTGTCTTGTGCAAATTCATGATGTTGTTCAAGTTGTGAAGGAGATTAAATCTGGATACCAATACCTACCTCGAAGTGAGGAATGAATCACATTTTCTTAGAAACTATCAATCCCCACACTTCCCCGGTGATATTGAGAGTGAACTTTTAACCGAAATGAAATAATTCACTACTCTATTTGATATGTTGTAACTAGAACTTTGATAGCTCAAACCTAGCGTTTACAAAACAAAGGTAAATCCAAACAGTGTGTTATTTCGTCCCCTCGCAGTGATCTCCTCGCTCCTTCATGTCCTTGTGAATCCGTAAAAGCATGTATATGATAGTATCAATAGAAGATGGCATTCAAATAATAACAACTTTGGATATAGATCGAATACAATGCGAGTAGGGAGAGGGATATCGCAAGTGAACAGAGCTTGACTATGCAATTCTTTGCGGGATTTAGGATTGTATCATGGGAATACAACACAAGTGTACCGAGAGTTTCGTAAACTATCCTTGTGACAAAAGAAAACCTCAGTAACTTTAATGGATTCTAGTCTAGAAATGAAGCTATTCTATGTTAAATTGATTGTTTGCAGAATAATGAAACAATACCGAAACAAGAAGATGATATGACTCTAAAATGCCAATAATGGAAGAAAAACATGAAACTAACGTAAATTCTTAAGCAAGGAATTGAAAACTCGAACAAGAGAATTGTGAGGATGAGGGGCCATTTTCTTGAAAACAAGTCGCTATTTATAACCAATGCATTTACCAGTGAGGGTAACTCCCATTTGATCTCTTTTACTATAAACAAAGGAATAACATTATTACCAGGGACCAAAAACATTAATACAAGCCAAATTGGTCAAGAAAGCATGTAAATTTGAAGATTTACGTTTAATGCAATCATCGAAAAGGATCTAGAAAATGCGCACATGACCACCACCCTATGCAGTGGCAATGGTTATGGACCGCCGCCTGTCTGGCGGTCACGAGACCACCGTCTGTCGCAGGCGGCGGTTTCCATCAAGACAAAATGCAAGAAAAAAAGGGGGAAAAGAGAAAAACAAAGCATGCACACAAATGCTGAGCGAGGCATGCGGGATACAAGCGTATACTTGGCAAGCATTTCTCGAATTATGAACACCTCACAAGGAAACCTCGTATCATCATTGGGGGCACGTGTAACATCGTTACGCGCAAGACCCTACAATTTCAGTGTACGATAAATCACTCATTGCCATCCCATGCACATTCTCCACCTCATCCACTACCACCACCATCATATTCATTACATCCATCACATTCACACTATCCACCACTTCACGTTGCTCCATCACATGGGCTCCTTCAACCTTCTACATAGCCCACGGCTGCTCCATATGATATTCGGGCTTGGTTCATACACTCATGTTGCATCCATCCCACATGCTTCCACCGCTTCACGCCACCTTGGTCTTTGGTAGGTGATTGTTATCACCTTACTCCCCAATGATGCACTTGTGTTCTTATGGTTCTTACACAACTGTTGAGGGATTTTTCTAATAACCTTTCATCACGCACTCTATCATTTCATCTAGTGCACTCAATCATTTCCCGATGATGCACTCTTTCTTATGCGGCTCATACTTGACTACTAAGGGGTCTTAATTAAATGATCCTATTCATTCACACACTGGGGGGCATCGTTAATCTTCTCCTCTCCTATTTTCATCACCCTATCCTACTACGACTACATTACATTCTCACACATTCATTATGGTACATTCATTTCACTATCATACATTTTTCTATTTTCACATCTATTCTACTATAATCATTACATTAACTACGCGCTACACATTTTATTCAATAAACATTTCATCAATCACATTACATTGGTTATATATATTGTCATAATTCACCACACTAATTTTTTTCTACCACTAATAACATCATAATGCGAATCTACATTAATCAAACATGAACAACATATTACTCGTCATGCCACACAAAATCATGCACATTAGACATTATTTAGCCCGGTTTTCATACTACTATTTAGAAGGTTCTTGAGTGAAGAAAGTAGTAATTAATCCCATATTTTGGCCATCTTATTTTAATTTTATTTCGTCATTCCCACACATTTCTAGATACATGCCCAGTTATTTCAAAACTTTCTTATCATTTTAGCCTAAACTAGGGCACCCAGTGCCCCAATCCTAGGGTGCTTTGTTTTACTTTCCCCGCTTCTTTTTTGGCTCTTTTAGCCATTTTTATTCTTATCTTTTCCTAGTTGGCCATGTTGGGGTTAATTATGAAATTAGAGCAAGAGAACCCTATAAATATAAAGTTATGAGACCATAATGAGGGCCTAACGTCACATACTACTATCACTCCATCTAGAGTTACATCCATTGCATCACTTGCATCCACATAGTGCCATGCATCAAGGCTAGGATATTTGCATCAACACACACAACATAGGGGGAGGGATTCTATTTTATTCCATGCACACATGCTATTACATTTTCTATAGTTATTATTTCTCGCTACTTCACAAAGTGTGACTGACACAAGAACACCTAGGGCATGACATGCACACACACACACACACAAAACTACATTTGGGTCTGAAATGTAGTGCAACACTCAATTTGTAAGCCCACTATTATGGTAGTTGAGGTCAGTCTGACCCATTCATTTTGTATTTATATTTTTGGGGTTTTTTGATACTTCTTTGTCTTTTACAAGTCATTCCTTCATCTTATATTATTTGTTACATCTGGCAAGTGCAGCTCAGAATTTAAAATTTAGTGTGACAAGCAGGGAATATTTTAGAGTATCTTGTGACACTAAAGGAACTAGATTTTGAGATTTTACAGAGACCAGGGCACCTATTATGTAGACTAGGGTACCCTAGTACCTTCCTATGTGCTCTAGTCTCCTTATATCTTCTACAGATATGACCTTTACAGACTTCGAGTGATCGCTTCCTACTCCTAGAATCCACAATCAGATCTCGAGACAACTCATGCAATCTTCAAGAATCAACTAAGTCCTTTCCTTTTACATCTTTGCATACTTAGGGTTTTATTTCATTTAGCATAATTATTTAAAGTTATTCCATATTATTTTAGCATATTTTACAATGTTTTAGTCCTCCTATATTAGATTAACTATCTTAGCATACATTAGTTTATCCTAATTTTAGTTAATCATTTTGGTGAACCCGATGTCTCATCATGGGTAAGCGTAATAGGAAATGTACCCCTTCTAAGTCTCCAATTATTCTACAATTTAATAGTCATGGTCACGCTTTTGGTAATACCCCCACTAATCCTTCTGGTTATAAACCTTGCCCTTATTTCATTTAATTTCCATCTTATTATATGGATCCTAGAGCTATCGATGTTGATGTTTCCGCTTATCTGTGTACTATCAATCCTACTATTTTAGTACAAGCTCTTCCCCCTTATCCCATGGTCACATGTGCTACCATTATCGCACCACAAGATCATTCTCATGCACTTGGTACTTCTTATGTATTATGCATATATGATTATACTGATACAATAGTTGTCCCCACTTCTCCATCTTCTACAGTTGAATCTCAATCTCTCAAAGCTCCACATGACTTAGTTCCTATTGTTTGTATGATTTATATGGTCCTTTTCGATTTTATTTACTTTAAATATCACCAACACTATGGTGTCAGACATACATAGCCTACTCCATAATACTCTCTTGCTTTACCTATCCTTCCACCACCTCCCTTTATAGATGAGCTACTAACTTGTGGGCATTATTCACATGATTGAAGCAATTCCCTCCGCGCCACTTAACACTACTACTATTATCATTCCATATTAGGGACCTTTACAGTCCATGGATGTCATTCCATCATATACGCCAACATCATCCTCTTTAGTGTGCCCACCATTCACCTACACTCTCTTCATGAATAATTCTTATTGGGAGCATATACCACTTGATACTTCATACATGGCCATTATATGTTCACATGATGGTCTCCTTCAGCTTGGTTTTGACTTTGAAGACCTCCATTCTCCTTTATGTGATCCACATTTGTATCATGGTTCTGTTATTCTCACTACTGCATATGGCCTGCATGTTTTCCATCTTGTCATTCATCTTGCACATTATCATACTACTTCTCCAATCACCTTAGGCAAGTCTTGGTTAGATTATATCGAGGCACACTTGATCCTGATCACATTGATATAGCATTTCCCATGCCATTTGGCATTGTGCACATTTGTAGTAGTTCCTTCCTTTTCTATTCACCCAACTTCACTATTTGGTATGCTCAGGGATGTCCATTACCCCCCTTTACAGATGAACAATACGCCATGGTCATGTATATCTTAAGCACTCATGGTTATTTGGATGACCAACCACATACCTTTGCTTATCAGGTTTCCCATCCTTTCAATATGATTTTTTGACAATAATGTTGATGACCTTTTAGAAGCTCTTACTCCTCCCCTACCTCTTGGCATTACCAACAATCCATCACTACCTCAAATATGTCCTATCTCCACCCATTTAGTTGATGAAATTCCCTTTCACAGTCATCCATCTCATACACACCTATTGGATTCAATACATCAATTACAAAATTAGTGCTAGTCCATGGAAGGCATATTGCATCTCTCATTGTTGAAGTCGCACAACTTAAGGATGTTTCTTGATCACATGTTAGTACTCATGCCACACCTTATATGCCATCTACATCCGGTACCTACCTCCCATCTCACCCTTCATCTCAGGTATACCATTGCCTCCATTTCTCATCTTTCATTCTAATGCTACAACATATGATATTTTCATTCATCTTCTTAGTCACCGATTATTATTCTACCACCTACTCATCACTATCCTCCTTCTCGACTTATATAATACCGCGATCATCTATATTGCCACTATAATTGAATTTATGGACATCATACTAATACTTTCCATGGTTTTTCACGTATAATTAAAGATCTCGCATAGCTAGGCTTCCTTTCATTTACTACACAATCTTCTCCTACTAATCATCCAAATTTATTAGGCTCATTCACATCATAAGTTTCAAACTAGTGCTACCTCCATACCTCCTCAACGGTGACCTATCACTAGTAGTTCGTTGTTTTCCCCCACTACCAAAATTATCACTACAATGTGCTCCCACATTCCAATCTTCATCATTCGTTCATCCTTCATGCTTATATAGATTCCATTCATCGGCACCGCGCTTTATATACTATACTACCACAATTATATCGTGGTCCTCCACTTCCATCATCACATGAACCAACCGAGGGAATTTTGTCCTTTGTTCTCATTGGCTAATTTCTCCTTCATTCACTTCGAGGGGCATAACAATCACAAGTACCCCCTCACTTTAGTTACATCTTCTTCCATAGGTCTACTTATTGTACATTCTAGCACCATTGTTACCCGATGACGCACTCTTGTGCTTCGGTTCACACTTGACTATTGAGGGATTACCATTACACTGAACCCCACACACCACACCATAGGCACTACATATTACATTTCATCCTACATTGTGCATCATACACCATTCATTCTACACTTATTTCTACATTATGCTAGTCCTCATCTACGCATTACATCTATGACGATATCTACGTACTTAGTCACATTATACATTGCACATCTTCACATCATACATTTTCTATATACTATACTAGTCATCATTACATATGAGTCTAGTTTTTACATTTCATTCCTACATTCTACATTTTACTAGTCCTTACCCTACACACCACATACATTATTAGGCTATCCATGCATAACCTATACATAGTACTATCATACACTACGCATTTCCACATACATTCTACATACTACGCTAGATTACATTACATATGGGTCTAGCTTTACATTTTATCATTACATATTACATTTCTATCTACACCTATTATTGCACTTTACACATTACACATCCTACACACCCTACACATCCTATATTGCATTGCCCACACCATGCATTTACAAAACCTACTCATCACATGGTCGTTTATTCTCACTACCACCTATACTACATTGTTTTCTATGTGCTGCATTCACCACCCTATGACGCACTTTAGTTCCTAGTCCATACTCGACTTCGAGGGTTTACCAATCAAATGGACCTTACACTCACCATGTGACATTTCCACCTTAGTGACATACGCTTTAGGCTAAATCGTCACCTATTCTATCATTTTGTAGTGGTATACACCTTAGGTTACATCACCACTCCCTCCTTTCATCTTGTAGTGACATACGCTTTAGGCTAAATTGTCACCTATTTTTATCATCATGTAGTGATATACACTTAGTGCTAAATCATCACTCATCCTTTCATCATGTAGTGATATACACTTAGTGCTAATTCATCACTCATCCATTCCTCTCATATACTAAGTGCTAAATCATCACTCATCCTTTCATCTTATAGTGATATACGCTTAGGGATAAATCATCACTCATCCATTCAACAATTTGTGATATAAACTTCACTATAGGTTTTATGCACATCTCTCTATAAGTCACATCTCATCACCATTACACATACACATTTATCACAATGTGCTAGACACAATGAACACTACTTGACCATTTCCCGATGACGCACTCTTGTTTATGGTTCATTCTTGACTACTAAGTGGACAAACAAAATTAACCTCATCACATACACTTCCATACACTCTGGGGCACGCCTATCATTCTATCATTCCATCCATCCACAACATGTTGCATTATCTTGGTGGCATTTAATCTTTTACTACTTGTTACATGATCACTTTACTACACATGTTAGATTTATTTCTTATATGTCATTATCTCTATCATACACACATGCACATTCATGACTTTGTTTAGTGTGATCACAGATACAAGACTCTACACGCGACATGGATGCTCACCTTCTACCCTTCCTATACTTGTCTCTGGGGCATCCAAAATCATCTCATCCAGGTGTTATTGTTTCATTTTGTACTTAAGATCATCTATTACTTGCTCATACACGCTTTAACATATTAGTTATCACTCTAACATACGTAACAGGTGTTCCATGTGCAACACTTGTTTTTGCAAGATTATACATCTCCATGACTCCTTTGTTTGTTTCTACTTGTCTACCATTGTTTGCCATTATATGCGGGATTTTCCCTTTTCTTGTGTGCACACTTGTTTGTTGTTTGCAGCCATGATGGCCTTGCATGTCTTGCGACATCATGAGTGATGTCCCATGTTTGCAACCCGCTTTGTGTAGTCTACTTGTTTTCTTATGTGTTTACACTACTTTTTTTGGTAGTTACTACATTGTTTGTGTATTTTACACTTCTCTTATTACATACATGTGTTTTCAGACTAACATTTATTTTGGCTAGCCATCCCCTTTTGTGCACACCTTGGTTTCTACCAAGCGCTTTCCCTTTCCCCTCGTAGGCAGATTTACACAAGTTAGAGTGTGCAGGTATTCTTTTGAGGTAATATTTTCCTTTCATCGACGTCACATGCACCCCCAAAGAGGGGGGCATCATTTGAGGGTGTTTACATACTAACACAATGCATTTTACACCGGTTCAGTACAATGCACTTTCCACCCTTGACATTGTGGGTTTACATATAGTGAGTGAGTTCAGACTAGTCTACGAACTCCATACATAACGGATTTTACAGGACATGGTGTCCTTTGGCATTTCTGGGAAGCAGATATAGGCTAGGGGTTACAGTGGGTGTGCCTCTCTACACTACTTTATCCAGTTGGTGTCAGATCACCCAAAAACTAGGATGCTACAGAGATCTCTTCACACATTTTAGCAGAAGTGGTTAGAGTTGGAGGATACAGAGCAGCTCCTCCCTACACTTCTTTATCTAGGGTGGTGAGATCACCCAAAAAACTCACGGTAGTATAGGATATCCTTCTACACCCTTTTTCTTGACATGGATTAGGTGCACATGTTCCATTTACTTTTTCATGCAATGTATTTTACACTTGCATATTTTACATAGCGTATTTGACATTTACATACATACATATTTGACTACTTGATCATTTTCTCCTTGTAGGTCCAGCCATATGAAAAACAAGCAGTCAAATTCGGGGAAACAACAACAATGATGATGAAAACGATAATGTAATGACGACACACCACAATGACAGTTGCCTTTACTAACCATGCAGGTACACTACATGCAACAACTACATATGCATTTCACCCTAGGTTCACTCTCATCACTTTTTATGCACATTTTTCATCTTTAGAATCCACACTCCTCCACTTTTTTTTTTTGTCATTCCATTCTTGAGTCTAGTCCATCGACACATCTCTACTACACTATACATGGATATCAGGTACACACTTCTATCTACTTTATGTTATCAAGATTTCCACTCACCAACATAAAGTGGGGGCAAAATATAGTGAAAAAATCACGCACATTACACATTATTTAGCCTACTTTTCATACTACTATTTAGAAGGGTTTTGAGCGAAGAAATTAGCAATTAATACAATCTTTTGGCCATCTTATTTTTCTTTAATTTCATCATTCCCACACATTTCCAGATAAATGCATAGTCCTGTTTTGGAACTTTCTTTCCATTTTAGCTTCTAAACCGGGCACCCATAGTACTTCGTGGGCACCCGGGTCCTGGTTAGGGCGCATGTACGACAAAAATCAACACGTGACCTTCTTCACACCCGACCTCTCGAGGTCATGCCAAGACAACCATTGTAGAATGAATGTGAATGTGAGTGTGGTGATGAAGATCAAGCTAATTGGGAAATATTATATCTTCAACACACAATGTCGGGATCTACAAGTCTAAGGAAAAGAATGCTCTCCTAACTTGAAGTGGTGTGATGGCTTGATCTAAGATAATAGTTGCTTGGAGACTCCAATCAATGTCGAGATCTGCCAAGATTTTGTCTGTTGGTTGTTGAACATGCGGAAAATGACCTGCGGGTGCCTCATATATATTTCCAAGAAAGTTCATGGAAGTGAGAACGAGAGGCATGACAAAGCCACAAGTATTTATGGGTGATTTTCTAGTCTGGTCCAAAAATTCTTAGCTTGATCAACTGTTATGTTCAATAAGGAAAGTTGTGCAATAATATCTAGTGGAAGTGGTGAAGATCTGAATACTAATGTATGCAAACTAGTGTCAATGTCTAACTAATTAGCAGGCTCGTTGGGTTATGGGACCTGAGGATCACAACCAAAGACTCGTGGAGGTTGTGGCCCTTAGATGGTCATGCACATAATCAAGCCCTATTGCCGGAGCATTCTAGTAGTCGTAAGCTTGATTAGCGGTGATGTTTAGTGTATTGAGTTGTTCTATTTTCTCAATAAAAGTTACATGTGTGTGTAAGACTATCAAATGTAACTTGTATCAATGTCGGCTTATCAACTCGCCTATTGGGTTGTGGGACCAAGGGATCAAGACCGTATGTCTTTTCCTATTGTGGACCATTGATTGTCATACAAAATGAAAAATTATTTTTGATAAGCTAACTAATTATCAAGGAAATCTAATCTATGTTTTTGGAGTTTTCACAACATATCAGATTAAAGAAATAAAAGAAAACTAATCTACCAAAGGAAATATTTTTTTCCTTTATAATTTTTAAGCAATGCATTCTAATCTAATAAATAAACTAAAAACAAGTAATCGTGGGGATGTAGTTGGTTTCTTGTGCGAATGTGTGAATCTAATTTAAAACAAATAACCTAATCTAATCAAAACCCTTCAAACCCTATCTCGAGTCAAGAACGAATCGTGGCCCCGAAAGGGCTATCCTTCCCCATAGCTTCCCTGGTAATGTTAAAGAGGGAAAATTACTAACGATTTGATCTACTTGTGATTGACTAATCTATTGAAATGAACGATTTTATACTCTATTTGATATGTAATTGAAACTAGTGATTTGAGATTGACAATTTAACAAATAAGGCAAACAAGCACACAATTCCAACTGGACCAAGCAAGAACTTTGGAAAACTTGGTTGTATTTGTATTTTTACCCTCGCATGTTCCTTTCTTTCTCCAAGTGTTCATGTGAGTCCAAGGAATTGGGAATGGAATAACAACAACATGAGGATGACACTTGAGCAATGGAAGTTTGATGGCAATTTGATGCAATACAAATATAAGAGAGATAACACAAGAGATCGAGCTTGGCTATGCATGCATTCCCTGGCAAGATCGTAGCAATAATATAATGCAAGATACACAAAATTATCGTGCCTTTTTCTTGAATACAAGCATGGAATATAGAGGAATGGAGAATGGAGGTGCCTTCATGCACAAGGCAAGAATAACCAGCTTCCAACTAATTAAATTTATTTAAAAATAGGAGGAAGGATAACTAAGCAATCAAATCTAATTTTAGAAAATTTGGCTCACAGAGATGCATGTAAAAAGTGAAATTAAGTGAACTGTCGCATGTTAAAACACACATGGGGAATATGGAAAAAGTGAGCGTGACCACCGCCCTACGGGTAGGGCGGCAGCTTTCAGAAGTCCACCGCCATGTTTTAGGTGGCATTTTTAGAACCACCGCCTAGGTAGGGTGGCATTCCTGGCATTAAAGACCAAAAATTGCGCAGAAGAGGTAAGAAGCTAGAAAAATTAAGTAGAAGGCTAAGTAAAGATGTCTAGGTGATAAATATACATTGTGAATGGAAATTGGAGCTCGAACACCTTCTTGAAAGGACCTGAATCATCATTGAGGACTTTTGTAACCATTTTTCTCGGCAATGTAGCACATGCAATTTAGGTGCGTACATCACCCTATCCTTGTTTTGCTTTCCACCTCTTTTTGGGATCTTTCTAGCCATTTTTTGTTCTTATCTTTTCCTAGTCAGCCATGTCTGGTTAATTACAAAATTAGAGCAAGAGAACCCTATAAATATAAAATTATGTGACCATAATGAGGGTCCTAGCATCACATACTACTTTCACTCCATCTAGAGTTACATCGATTGCATCACTTGCATCCACATAGTGCCATGCATTAAGGCTAGAAGATCCGCATCAACAAACACAACATAGGGGAGGGATTCTATTCTATTTGATGCACACTTGCTATTACATTTTCTATAGTTATTAGTGCTCGCTCGTTTAAAAAGTGTAATCGCACAAGAGCACCTAGGGCATGACATAAACACACACACTAGAACTACATTTGGGTCCGAAATGTAGTGCAACGCCTTCGTTTAGTAAGCCCAATGTTGTGGTGTAAGCTGAGGTCAGTTTGACCCATTCATTTTGCATTTTTATTTTTAGGTTTTTTATACTTCTTTGTCTTTTGTAGGTCATTCCTTCATCCTATATTATTTGCTACATTTGGCGTAACTTGGCAGATTTAGTGTGACCGACAAGGAATATTTTAGGTTATCTTGTGACACCAAGGAACTAGATTATGATATTTTAAAAATACTAGGGCACTTATTCTACTGCACTGTGGTTCCCAATACCTTCCTGGACACTCCAATCTCCTTAGATCTTATAGAGTTGACCTTTATGGGACATCCGAGTGATAATTCCTACTCCCGAAATCCACATGGACATGTGACCACTTGCGACAATCTTTGGCAATCAACTAAGTCCTTTCCTTTTACATCTTTGCATACTCAAAGTTTTATTTCATTTAACATAATTACTTAAAGTTATTCCATACTTTTGTTTTAGTGTATTTTACAAAGATTTTAGTCCTCTTATATTAGATTAATTATCTTATCATACACTTAGTTTATCCTAATTTTAGTTAATCAATTACATATACGAGGTCAATAATAATAGAATCATACACCATCGATAACATTGCGACATCAAAACACTACAACTTAGGTTTATCAAAAACATGTGTCCATAAATATATAGCAAGTACAATCACCATCACAAAACATGTCTCATCACTTGGGGCAACCCCCACATTATATACAATGCTACAAATCAGACCTCATCATCACTATCACTCTTGGGTACTGCGAGATCCCTAGAACTAGATGCCTCTCCACCAATACGACATCGTTATTCGTGGCCTCGATAAAGACTCGACCTTCTTACGTAATAAGGTAGTTTTTGTAGCCTACTCCAAGAATTGATGCTTAGAAATCTACATACCATGCAAACATGTCTTGGGCTAAGGGACCACCGCCTACTACCTCCTTGGATCGTCAAGTCTCCTTATGTGCCTCATCCCTCTCACCTAGCAACATTGTACATGTCGTAGATGTTATGGCTACTGGCTCAAATATATGGGCATGTTCAATTGCAATATCATCCATGTACTAGAGTATACCTCCACCAAACACATTAGTTATAAAATTTTACGTCAATGTGTGGATGGATGTTTCCACAATCAACAACGAATATGCATCACCCGTAAACACAAATTACAATGTGTTAGACAACCATACAAAATCATGTAAGCAACCCATGAAATGCACAATGCATATACACCAATACTTACGCTCGGCTACAATGTTGCTATGAGATCGGGGGCATGTCCCCGCCTCTCTCCTCCTCCTCCCATGTGGTCACTCCACTTTGGACATGTGAATAACGAGTACAACAATACCCATCAATGCACTTCCCACCAAGCATGGTACTTCTCAGTGTAACCCACATCATTTTCATCGACAACCTCTATCACTAGATTTATCTCATCCAGCCCCCGGTGGTAAAAAAATCTCTTATGTGGCCCTAGCCTCTGGCCTTCCTCAATGCTCTAATAGCTTTCACCATATCTATGGCTCTGGGGCACATCCCGAGCCATGCCAAACTGACGTGATACTCTCTCTACCTGAAAAATTTCCACCACACCTGGAAAGAATTCCTCTTACCACATACTCCTTCGAATATATTGCAAATCAGAACATGATTGGGCCATCCCCCATAGTCATAGTATGACCTCCATATAATCAGCGCCTCGGGCCTCATCCTATATATTAGTGTGCCTCTGTTAGTATTTGTGTCCATCTTCCTACCACAAATTCTAACCCACCGTCGTGCATATATCTCACGGTCAAGCCCACTTTCCTTGAGGACCTCTAACTGGTCTTAATATGGCTATGTGCTTTTATGCCCATACATGCAATCACGTGGTGGCTCTTATTCCTCTACCATGCTCCTCACGCGTAAATCAATATAGATCTCTATATAGGTGGGTCAATACACACCACACCCATGTATATATAGTTCCCTCCTCTATCCATTGACATATGTCATGCATCTTATATAAGATTCATACACCTCCTCCCTCCACGGCTATACATGATGTAATCACAACCGCTATGAACTTCATGAGCATTGAATGCCGACAAACGATCAAAATAACATCTAAACTAATATGTGTCTCGGTAGGAAATTGAGTCCCCATAAAATACCATCTCGCGGCTTGCATTTGCTGCTCTATATCCTCTATATCCTCTACTAGCATAACCCACACTCTCTCCCCCTACAATCAAAATCACAAGATGCGATATACATCCTCCATGTAATCATCTCCCCGTAGAAACCAAAATGTGCATGTATTTACACACCATCTCTCGCATAGTGCAGTCAACATGGGCATATTATGGGGTACATCCCCCATCTCGTGTTATATGTCACGGTCCATCACATCCCAATCATCATCTGGCAGAACCAATCCAAGCAATGTACTCATATGTCGCCCACCACGGAACTCCCTCGAGTGGATATCCCTCTGCACACCACAAAACAACAACGAACGCAACATTAGAACACATTACGCAACCAAATACACTCATTTATCATACTAGAAACATGTTCTTCACCATTATCCACCCAATGCACACATTCTAGGCTAGGATTCCCATATGTAAGACTGGGTGTCCAGAGTAGAAACCGGTGCCGGCTTTGGGTGCTCTTGTCCCAAGGGTCACTAACGCCCTCACCACTCTTGTCCAAGTCCCAAACGACGAGAAAATAAAAAATCTAATTTTTTAAAATTCAATACAAATGACTACTACACCATGCATTTTATGAAAATCAAGGCACTTACCAATTCCATGGTTATGCGCGATGCTTACACGGCCGCCACCCTCTCAAACCAACTAGGACGCATTGTTCTAACTTACAACATTTTCACTCAACTTGTTCACACTCTCACAATCGCATACAATAACAAATGAAGTAACTAAAAACTTTTTCACATTATTATTTATAGTTAATTTTTCATCACCTACTTTACTATAGTCATTATTTCGCGCTTATTACCACAACTAATATACACTACACCGTTTTTTATCATATCTTGAGCATTTTTACTTTGATTTTCATCCTGTTTGTGGTATTATTTTTATAATTCCACCCACCTCCATATTGAACACATTTCTTGCACATTATCTCTATTCAATTGTGGATTTAGTTTGATTTATACACATTTTGGTGATTTTTACCACTTTGTTGGTCCGAAAATCATCACGTGGGATGAGATCTATGGATAGACGAGCCAACCGTGTGCGGGCTTAGCCCCTCTTTGAGACAAAGAAGCGGCCTGGTTTATTGCTATTTCTACTAGCAAGAACCTATGCAAGTCTCACAGTTCTGCCTTCGGGGTTGGGATCTCATCCCATGTAGAGTGTTTCAGCTGCGAAAAGAAAGGAATGAAAGAGGGAGAAGAGAAAGAACAGATCCAAGGAGAAAAGAAATGAATTCCAAAGCGAAAGGTCGAAAGATTTATGTTTTTAGTTTGGTAGTAAACAGAGCCAAACCTACTTGCATAAATAAACAAAGCAATACTGATGAGCAAATGACAGAAAAGTAGATATGAATCCAACAGATTAAACACATACAGATCTAACGTAAGAAAGATCTAATGTATAACACAGCTATTGAGCACAAAGTCTGAATAATTGTATTCTTGTTCTCTCTTACATTCAAGAAAGCTCAAAGTCTTTCTCTCCTCACTTCTATTTCTATCTAAAAAATGTTCACCCTGAATACAACAAGTATTCCCATATTTATAGAAGATGAGGGAGAGAGAAGGCAAAATGGAGCCAACCACTTATTTACAAAGATATTTACAAAATATCTAAAAGTCATGTTGACTTTGACAACTTGGTGGATGACATCATCCCATGATGCAACATGGATGATGTCATCATTTGTGTCAACACATTTTAGACATTTCAAAAAGAAAGTCGGAGAAAAGAGAGAAGAAGAAGAAGAAGAAGAAGTTACTCATCATCATCATCCTGCGGCCAAAAAGGGGTCGCTGTTTCGATGCTTTGCTCAGGTGATGATATGTGGAACTGAGCGCGGTATTCCAAAAACTTGCTGATCATCGGCCCAAATTGATCCTGTGATGGATCCTTGTGCCGTTCACTGATTGCTTCGCAAGTCTCCCGCTCGTCTATGAGCTTTTCCGGGAGTTTGGAATAATCTTTCTCCGCCTCGATAAGGAACCCGATGAAGTCCCTACAGGCCAGTAGGTTGTTGATAGATTCAGTGTCGAATGTGACCTCTGGCCCTGTCCCTTGAGAAGCTATCTCCTTGAAAATCCGGATAGTGTCATCAGCTGATCTCAAGGTAAGGGAAGGAGAGAGAAACCACAGAGTCATGGCGAGGACAATTTTCTCCATTTGATGCATTCTTGTTGGCTAACATCCATGAAGTTCCGGTGGTGAGGATGCCGAGCATTATTTCAAAATGACGCGGTGAGGTTTATGACTACCTCGCCCTTGCTATTTTCGACACATCTTGTGTCTTTGTTGTAACATTGGGCAATCACCATCATGAATTTGTTGTTGACAGCGCTGACGGGGATTCCTCCGTGAAGTGCAGGGCACTGCCTATTAACTTGTCCATCCATGGACTTCTTGTAACTTTCGAGTCCTAACCTGAGAATTCCTCCATGTAAATGTGACCCACCCCGAGTCTCGACATCCATACTGCACTCGGCTTTGTGATTCGGGCATCCCGACCCTCGATATTTGTATTTCATCTCTTCTTACATCGCAGCCTTTCCTCTTGGTTTGGTGGGTTTCTTGCTTGACGTAGACATGTGTTCTTTCGAACTCAGTTGCTGATCTGCATGAAGAAGAAGTGAGACCCAATCCACAAAGGTTGAATTAGTCATTTGATCTTCCATTGGAATGCTAGCAGAAGAAAGAGTTAGAGATTTTAAGGCTCAGGGCGCAGGGCGCATGAAAATTGCATGTTGCAGGCCGAATGGATAAGGCGCACAGAAAAAGAGTGTTGCAGAGGTTATCTTGGCGCAAAGCGCATGGCGCATGGATGTAGCAGATTGCATTTTATAGCAGGGCGCATGAAAATTGTGTGTTACATTGGGATTCGGTGCGCCCTTTGGCGCATGGATGGATCGTGTAACATGGACTTTTAAATGGCGCTAAAAGGGATATGGTGCGGCGCATAAAGGGTTTACAAACATCATGTTGTCGGCAATCGGGGGTGCGCCCGCGCCTTTATAGCTTTATACTTGTGCGAATAAGGCTTGTGTTGCATGGAAGTAGGTGCGCCCTTTGGCGCATGGAAACAAGGATGTAACATGGATAAATGGATGTGCCAAAGGCTTTGGATTTTGATCATGTAGCATGCGAAAAGGCGGGTAGATGCGCCAAAGGGGCGCAATCGTTTTTAGTGTAACAAGGTGCGCGTAAGCGCCACGTAACTAAACTCATAATTGCTCAAACCTTTTCTTTCTTTCCTCCATTTCAAAGGTTGCTTGGACATATAAGGTTTCATAAAAAGATTTTGAGACCAAGCCTTTTCAAAACAACACTCTTTACCAGCAGATCTAGAAAGAGGGAGGGAAGGGAGGAGGAAAAGAAGAAAATGAGACAGAAAAGACACGGGAGGAGCTAGCTTAATCATAATCTCATTTAAAACCGGCCAAAAGCCAAAACTCGGACCAAGAACACTCAAAGAACCGAAAGCACAAAACGGAGAAAGAGGGAGAACCTCTCACCTTGGATATATAGCAAAAGTTTGGGAGCGGGTCCACATGGCGATGAAACTTGACGGAGCAGGTGACAAGTCTAGAACGATCACGTGATTTGCAAAAGAATGAAAATGACATTGGGCGCGCATGTATATTTATAGAAAAAAACTTGTCATCAATGCGCCAACCACTTTTGAAATGGCGCATGAAAGTTCTTTGTCGCTAACAGGGAAGCGTGCGCCCTTTGGCGCGCATGAAAGTATTTGACAACGTAGAAGATGAGCGCGCCTTTGGCGCACTATATGCATTGTCGACATGAAGTTATGTGCGCCTTTGGCGCACAAAACTTTGTGTTGTAGCGAGATTATGTGCGCCCTTTGCGCACCGAAAAGTGGCGCAACAAAAGAATGTCAACATAAGCGCATGCTTCAGCGCACGCAAAAGAGACTCAACATCCTTTGCACACCGAAAGACGTGCTAACATGGAAAACCATGCGCGAAAGGCTTTTAAGTGGGTGCACCAAAACTTTGTGTTGCAAGGCAAATCCATGCGCCCAACCAAAAAGGCTCAAAAAGACTAAGGTCGAAAACTAGATTTCCTGGGAAGGGATTTTACAATGTTTCGAGCGTGAAGGATCCCTAATGAGGGATCGAAACAAAATTTTCGGTATGGTTATCGGTAAAATTGCCCTTGTCAATTTTACGGGATATGGTAGCTCTCTTCTGGGGACTATCCCCGAGCGAACTTGGGGTAGAGAATCCCAGATTTCATGTGCCTATCCATTGGGTACGGAGTCAAAAACAAGGGGGACCGGAGGGAGAACAAAGGAAACACACAACAAACCGAAAGCAAACACACGACAAAAGCAAACACACAACTAAAATATAAACTATACAAAGAAGAGAGCAAGCTCTACTTCCTGAAGATCTTGAGATGTTGCCCGCTATAGGGAAGCGGGAGTTCAGCTCCATCCAGATATGAGAGATAGAAACTATTCTCTCCATTGAGTTGCTTGATTTTGAAGGGTCCTCTCCACAGGGAATCAAATTTTCCGTGCATGCCCTTTGGCTCTCTTCGCTTGTCCCACAAGAGGACAAGGTCTCCCACTTGAAAATTTCTCTGCTTGGCTTTCTTATCAAAAAGCCTCTTTACTTGATTCTGATGTTCAGTGATCCTGTCGACCACTCTTACTCTCTTTTCTTCAAGTTCTGCAAGATACATGATTCTCTTTTCTAGAGAATTCTGGAAAGTTTCATCTTCGATTACTCGTGCAGCGTAGAAGCGGAAGTTCGGCGAAATGGGAAGTTCGACATCAGTGCCATATAACACTTGAAAAGGTGACATGCCGAGAGATCTCTTGGGAGTAATGCGGTCCGCCCACAAAGCGTCATACAAAGACTTGTGCCACATCCACTGGTTCTCATCTACTAATTTCCGTATGATGGTCACCATGTTCTTATTCTTTTGGATTCCGCTTTGACCATTTCCACGAGGGTAATAGTCCAGGCATGCGCTAAAGTTATCCCATATTCATAGCAAAAACTAATAACTTCCTGCGAGGAGAAGTTAGAAGCATTATCAGCAATGATTTTGTTTGGGCGTCGAACTTGACAATGATATTTTCTTTGATAAAACTACGCAAACCACCTCGAAGTGGCATGCTTGGCGGGTATGGCTTCCACCCACTTAGTGAAGTAATCCGTTCTTTGTAAGGACATAGCTATGTCCGGCACTCGATTGAGGATTGAGTGTGCCAATAAAATCAATTCCCCATTGCCTGAATGGTTCATTGATAATGACCGGCCTTAGGGGAAGGGCAGCCAACTTGGGCTTGCCGACGAATTGTTGACAGGGTTCACACTTTGCCACCCAGGTAGCCACATCTTGAAAGAGCGTCGGCCAATAGTACCTGGCTCGAATGATCTTGTGTGCTGTCACGGAAGAAGAAAAATGGCCTCCACAGGCTGAATTGTGAAAACTTTCCAGCAGTTTTACTTGCTGGGGCTTGTCAACACATCGCAGGAAGACACCGTCTATCCCGCGCTTATATAAACCGTCATCCCAGATGACATATTTAGCTGCCCTGAGCTTTATAGTACGCTTCTCCTTTGCAGTTAGGTGCATTGGGCATTCGCCGTAGGTAAGGAAGAAAGCAATGTCGGAGTACCACTCATCACTGGTTGCAATAAATAGAACCAGAGGCAGAGAATCAGGCTCCTCTAGAGGGCTTTGCTCTTCATTGAGTACTGATCCTCTTTTCCTTTAGGGTTTTCTAAATCTTTGTTTTCAGCCATTAGCTGACACAGGCCCTTGCCCCTTACCAGCTTGGTTGGTTTAATATCCAGGTCATATTCCTGGACCTTTGCGATCCAATTCCCTCTCAAACTTCCTAACTCCTGCTGAGTTAGAATTGATTTCACCGCGGTGTCGGGAACCAGCACCACCGTATGCGAGTTTAGAATGTAATACCTGAAATTCTTCACTGCTTTGACAACGGCAAAGGCATGCTTTTCCAATTGAGTCATCTTGACTCGTGAGGCTTAAGGGAGAACTCATGAATGCGATCGGGGATTGATGTCTTG
This sequence comes from Taxus wallichiana var. yunnanensis, assembly GCA_018340775.1. Taxonomy (NCBI): domain Eukaryota; kingdom Viridiplantae; phylum Streptophyta; class Pinopsida; order Cupressales; family Taxaceae; genus Taxus; species Taxus wallichiana. Next base: position 632,844,683 of record CM031243.1, on the reverse strand, counting down.
AGAATTCTTTTGCATTAAGATTGCAGACACAGTATGTTCCGATGCGTAGCTATACATGATGAAGTCCTTGGAGAAGTCGGGACATACCAGGACTGGTGCACGAGCAACAGAAGCTTTTATTTCTTCAAATGACCTTTTCCCTTCTTCACTCCATCTGAAAGTGGGTGATCCTTTCATCATGTTCAGTATGTGGCGAGTCTTTTCGGCAAAGTCAGGAACAAAACACCTAAGAAAGTTCACCTTTCCGAAGAAAGAATGAACACCAGTCTTGCTTGTAGGCAGAGTAAGGCTCTGAATAGCCTTAACCCTTTCAATATCTATCTTCATTCCTTCTTTGCTAACCACATGCCCTAGCAACTTCCCTTCCGTGACTCCAAAAGGACTTTTTGGGATTTAGGGAAATTCCATGTTCTTGCACTGGCCAATACTTGCTCCAAGTGATCACAATGATCACTTCGTTGTTTAGAGAACACGGTTAAGTCATCTAGATAAACTACAATGAATTTTCCCATCATACCTTTAAATGCAAAGTCCATGGCCCGTTGAAAAGTGCTGCATTAGTTAGGCCAAAAGGCATCTGCTTGTAGGCAAATGTACCCCGTGGGAGTAGTGAATGTTGTTTTGAATTGATCTTTAAGCGAAGACTTCAATCGATTGTAGCTGAAAAACCCGTCAAGCATGGACAGCATCTCTGGATCCGTTTATTGCTTGCAGAACTTGATCCATTATCGGAAGAGGGTAGTTGTCTTTCAGCGAAGCTTGATTCAAATTTCGAAAGTCTACGCATATGCGTATCTCACCGTTTTTCTTGCGTACTGGCACAATATTCGCCACCCAAGTGCTGTGATGGATAGGGAAGATGATTCTCGCATCCAGCATCTTCTGAATTTCGGCCTGGATGGTACCCGAGATCTTAGGATTATAATGCCTTTGCTTCTGGTGAAAGGCTTTGACATCTTCTTTCAATGGTATGTCATGTTGAACGTCCTTTGGCTTGAAGGACTTTAGATCGGCATAGGACCATGCCAACACATCCATATATTTCTTCAGCAACTTGACAAATTTCCGCTTCTCTTCAGGTGTGCAACATTTGCCAATGTTTACAAATTACGGATGTGCCTCGAGAACCTATATTGAGTGGTTCTGTCTGCAGGGATGAGTCGGGACCATCTCGCCTCTTCTTTTCACAAAACGGTCATGCACATCAAGCAAGCGCTCCAGAAAACCGAGGCCCTTGAATTTTATTTCCTTTGAGTGACATATGCCGTCCTTCTCCTCGATTCATGGTTTTGACCGTTGATTGATTCACGGCATGTAGAGTGGATCCTTCAAAATCTGACTCGTCAAATTTTCTGATTTTTCTAGAAAGGCAATGAGGTGATTATCATCATTGAATACACCTAATCTTGAGAGTTGTCCGCACACTCAGGCGGAAAACCACCTCAATGGTGTATTTGTTTGTTTTCAAACCGGGTGTGGGAGCATGAGAGATCTTTGAAATGGCCAATGAATCGGCCATGATCATTTTGAGCTCTTGGAATTGCCTCTATCGAAAAGGCATCAAATTCCTCGATGTTGTCCCATCTTTGCGTTGCGGTAGTGCCTGAGCCTTTCATTTTTCACTTGGTAAATCCTTTTGACCTGATTTACAACTAGCTCAGCATCACCTTGTACCTTTAGATTTTTAATTCCCCTTTCCTTTGTGGCTTGCATACCGAGTATCAGAGATTCATACTCAGCAGTATTGTTAGTATTGAAAAACTGCAACTTGAAAGAAAGAGGAATTACCTCCTCTTCGGGAGATATTAGCACGATTCCGGCGCCACATCCACTAGTCGCGCAACTGCCATCAAACTGCAAGGTCGAGATCTCATTAAGATCCTTTTCTTGAACAAAAATGCCCTTTGTACCCGTCTCGGTAGATAAGTAGTTCCCCATCCCTGATGATTCAAAAGGATTTGGGCTTTGGGGTCCTCGAGCTAGTAACCAAGTACTTCTTTTGCGATTACAGGTTCTAAAGTCTGCATCACACCTTTGATGGGCATTCTAGCTTTAGACCGATCCATGTGAATTTCTCCACCAACTTCCTGCAAAAGCTTCTTCCCAGCAGAATTCCATAGGCTTTGGAATGTCGGCAAAGGACCGTCATTTTACTCTTTTATCACGGGAAAGCCGCAAACGTAAATTGCGCGTCTTTGATTTGGCCAACCAACGGAACTTGCTTGGTTTCAATGAATAACATCTGCGAGCGGTTTGGTAAGAGTGAGGCCCAAGCATGGGCGACTTTCGCGGCATGACATTATCGAAGCTCCGGAATCAATTATACGGTTGCTCAACTTATGCCGTTGATTAGGAGAGAGATAGAAAGGTTCTATCTTGCACAGATGCGAGATGTTGAAGCAACATTTATGTGGGATTCGGGAGGAGTGGAAAGGATTCCTTTTGGGAAACTGTTTAGATGTAACAACTTGACTTGGCTTTGAATGTATTTAGTTAATCTTACAAGTTGTTCGGGATTTGGTGAAGGTACTCGCTTGAGACATTTGGATCTTGGTCTTTTTGCATGATCTATTATATCGAATGCGGCCAGGGTGGCGTTGGTAAAGGAATGAGTCCTTCACCTCGCGATGGTGGAATAGGGTTACTGATCTTGATAGGAATATGAGGGGGCTGATTCGGAGGAGAGATGGGCGGAAAAGACTTCTTTGCAAAAGACTTAACAGGGAATTGAGTAGGAAGAGGATTACCTCTTCTAGCAATGGTTGGAGGCACGTTTGACACGACCTTCTCCTTCTGCACATGGGCAGCAACTTCCGCTTCCTTTCCTTGCGAGCGGGTAAAAACAGCGTAGGATTGTCCGCTTGCATAGCCCTGAGTACTCTCTTCTTCATCAGATTCATCCTCATCAAATTCCATGTATCCAATAGTAGAGTCGCCAGTCGGCTCACCGACATCTTGATCATCTTCGCCTTGAGGCGAAGGTTCTTCATAGTACTGCTCTTCCTCTTCATTTCGGCCAAGCATTGACAAGAGGAGCTTGGCGCCAACCGTGGAGCGATTGCGGCGTAGACGCGGTCTTTGTGAAACATTGTTGGGAATGAAACTCCTTCGTGGAACGTCTCGGTATGAGGAACTAGGAGCCTGGGCCAACTGCTTCTTTAATGCGAGCAGATCATTCGCCATCTTTTGGAATGCCGGATCAGACGAAGTAGCAGGCGAGGATCTGAAGATTTGGACTTTGATGATTCCTTTTTCAACTCACCAGATATTATCAAATTGTCTTCTATCCGAATGGCAGCATCCTGAGCGAGCGGTAGGGTAGCTACTCACTCTTGAAGGAGCAAGAAGCTGACTTTTGAGCTCATGGCGTTCACGAAGAAACACTTTTGATTCTCGGTGTGGGAAGCATGGCGATGGGACACGGTTGATTAATGCATTGAACAGGCGACGAAATCACGCATGGTCTCATTGGCTTCTTTTTTAGTGCGTGATCCATGATAACAACGCAAATGCATATTTTGAAGGCTTGTATGTCTTAAAAGCTTCCCAAAGGTGCCCGATTGGTGATAGATCCGGCGGAAAATGTTGAAACCATTCGGCTGCGGACCCTTGTAGAGTTTCGAGAAAAGGTGAACCGACACATCTTCGTGAGTCACGTCCAAAATACTACATGACATAATGAAATCAGATATGTGGGAATCCAGTGATTTGATTTCCGCTCCCATCGAATTTAGGAAAATTCTTTCGATTTCCGTGAGGAGCGCGTGAACTGGATGTGGCGGTGCGAGAGGACCCATAGCATTTCCCCATGGTACCGCCATTTGAAAGGCTGGAAAAAGCACACGTGCAGGAGGGTGGTTCCAGCTGAGCGTGAGCACTACTGAAAGGATGTAGATGCTCCTTGTAAAAGACTTTTCTTCGTGGGGTGAGACACTCTGGATGACCGGCTAGCCGAGCTTAGCGTGAAAAACGTGCGGTGTTAACGCTAAAATTGTGCCTTTGAAGCAGATCGAAAGTGGGATCAACTTCTCCACGGGCTCTCCTGCTGCGCGTAAAAGGTTCACTTGCTAGCGTACCTTCCAGATCTGCGATGTTATGGCGCAGATTTAAACTTTATTTTTGGGTGTACTTGCTGATTTTCTAGTTTTTCTGTCAAAAACCAGCAACATGCACTTTTCTAGATATTTAAAAACTATCCTCTTCGAAAAATCGATTGCGGTTAATGACAAATAGCAGCGATAAGATGGCGGGGAAGAATAGCGAGGCTGATTTTCAGATCTGATCTTTACTTTTTGAGAGGGTTTTAAACTTTTTTTAGAAAACAGTCGAAAAAACTTCGGATCTACGGAAAAATGCTAATTTTGATAAAAACTCGGTGAACTAAAGATCATGTAACTAGGCCCGATCTATGGATCTCGGAAGAAAATTTTCAATTTTGGGCACTTTTGCAAATTTTTGGATTTTCAACAAAAGTTCAGATTTACTGCAAACCGGCGATTTTATTATTTTTCGATTTTATATTATACCACCACCATAGATCGCGGATCTATCCGATCCCCAGTGAGTCGCCAAAAATCTGTTGAGTCCAAAATATGTCGCGTGGACAGATCTGGATAGGCAGGCCAACAAAGGTGTGCGGGCTTAGCCCCTCTTTGAGGCAAAGAAAGCGAAATCCCGGTTTATTGCTATTTCTACTAGCATGAACCTATCTGCAAGTCTCACAGATTCTACCTTCGGGGGTTGGGATCTCATCCCAGTAGAGTGTTTCAGTCTGCGAAAAGAAAGGAATGAAAGAGGGAGAAGAGAAAGAACAGATCCGAAGGAGAAAAGAAATGAATTCCAAAGCGAAAGGTCGGAAGATTTATGTTTTTAGTTTGGTAGTAAACAGAGCCAAACCTACTTGCATAAATAAACAAAGCAATCTTGATGAGCAAATGACGAAAAGTAGATATGAATCCAGCAGATTAAACACATACGGATCTAACGTAAGAAAGATCTAATGTATAACACATGACTATTGAGCACAAAGTCGAATAATTGTATTCTTTGTTTATCTTACATTACAAGAAAGCTCAAAGTCTTTCTCTCCTCACTTCTATTTCTATCTAAAAATGTTCACCCAGAATACAACAAGTATTCCTATATTTATAGAAGATGAGGGAGAGAGAAGGCAAAATGGAGCCAACCACTTATTTACAAAGATATTTACAAAATATCTAAAAGTCATGTTGACTTTGACAATTTTGATGGATGACATCATCCCATGATGCAACATGGATGATGTCATCATTTGTATCAACACATTTTAGACATTTCAAAAGAAAGTCGGAGAATAGAGAGAAGAGGAAGAGGAAGAAGAAGAAGGAGCATTATTCATTATCATCATCCTGCGGCCGAAAAGGGTCGCTTTATTTAAATTCCTGATCTTTGCTCGGTGATGATATGTGGAGCTGAGCGCGGTATTCCAAAAACTTGTTAATCATCGGCCCAAATTGATCCTGTGATGGATCCTTGTGCCGTTCACTGATTGCTTCGCAAGTCTCCCGCTCGTCTATGAGCTTTTCCGGGAGTTTGGAATAATCTTTCTCCGCCTCGATAAGGAACCCGATGAAGTCCCTACAGGCCAGTAGGTTGTTGATAGATTCAGTGTCGAATGTGACCTCTGGCCCTGTCCTTGAGAAGCGATCTCCTTGAAAATCGGATAGTGTCATCAGTGATCTCAAGGTAAGGGAAGGAGAGAGCAACCACAGGAGTCATGGCGAGGACAATTTTCTCCATTTGATGCATTCTTGTTGGCTAACGACCCACGAAGTTCGGTGGTGAGGGATGCCAGCATTATTTCAAAATGATGGGCGGTGAGGTTTATGACTACCTCGCCCTTGCTATTTCGACACATCTTGTGTCTTTGTTGTAACATTATGCAATCACCATCATGAATTCGTTGTTGGCAGTCTTGACGGGATTCCTCCCGTGAAGTGCGAGGGCACTTGCTGTGCTTGTCCATCCATGGACTTCTTGTAACTTTACGAGTCCTAACCCGAGAATTCCTCCATGTCAATGTGACCCAGTCCGAGTCTCGACATCCATACTACACTCGAACTTTGTGATTCGGGCATCGACCCTCGATATTTGTATTTCATCTCTTCTTAATCGACCTTAGCCTTTCCTCTTGGTTTGGTGGGTTTCTTGCTTGCGTAGACATGTGTTCTTTCGAACTCGATTCTTTGATCTGCATGAAGAAGAAGTGAGACCCAATCCACAAAGGTTGAATTAGTCATTTGATCTTCCATTGGAATGCTAGCGAAAGAAAGAGTTAGAGATTTTAAGGCTAAGGGCGCAGGCGCATGAAAAATGCATGTTGCGGGCGAATGGATAAGGCGCACAAAAAAGAGTGTTGCGAGAGGTTATCTTTTGCGCGAAAGGCGCATGGCACGGATGTAGCAAGTTGCATTTATAGCGGGCGCATGAAAATTGTGTGTACATTGGGATTTGGTGCGCCCTTTGGCGCATGGATGGATCGTGTAACATGGAATTTTCATGCGCGCAAAAGGGATATGTTGCGTGGCGCATATAAGGGTTTACTTGCGCATAAGGCTTGTGTTGCGATCGAAGTGCGCCCTTTGCCTTTGGATAGCTTTATACTTGGATAAGGCTTGTGTTTCATGGAGGCGCGGTGCGCCACTTTAGCATGCGGAAAAGCGCACTGGATGTAACATGGATAAATGGATGCGCCAAAGGCTTGGATTTTGATCATGTAACAGAGGCGGGTAGATGCGCCAAAGGGCGAAATCTGTTTTTAGTGTAACAAGGCGTGCGCGGTGCGCCACGAGAACTAAACTTAATAGCTCAAACCTTTTCTTTCTTTCTTCCATTTCAAAGGTTGCTTGGACATATAAGGTTTCATAAAAAGATTTTCGAGACCAAGCCTTTTCAAAACAACCTCTTTACCAGAGATCTGGAAAGAGGGAGAGGAAGGGGGGAGGAAAAGAAGAAAATGAGACAGAACAACACGAGGGGAGGAGCTAGCTTAATCATAATCTCATTTTAAAACCGGCCCGAGAAGCCAAAACTCAGACCAAGAACACTCAAAAAAACACAAAAGCATAGAAGAGGAGAACCTCTCACCTTGGATATATAGCAAAAGTTTGAGAGCGGGTCCACGGGGTGATGAAAATGATGGAGGCGGAGGTGAGTCGAGCGATCACGTGCTTTGCAAAAGAATGAAAATGACATTGGGCGCGCACGTATATATATAGAAAAATTGGTCATCAATGCGCCAACCACTTTTGAAATGGCACATGAAAGTTGCTGTCGACAGGGGGAAGCGTGCGCCCTTTGGCGCATGAAAGTATTTGACAGCAGAAGATTGAGCGCGCCTTTGGCGCACCATATACATTGTCGACATGAAGTTATGTGTGCCCTTTGGCGCACAAAACTTTGTGTTGCAGCGAGATTATGTGCGCCCTTTGGCGCACCAAAAGAGAAAGCAATGTCAACATAAGGCGCATGCGCCTTGGCGCACGCAAAAGACTCAACATCCTTTGGCGCACCGAAAGACGTGCTAACATGGAAAACCATGCGCCAAAGGCTTTTAAGTGGGCGCACCAAAACTTTGTGTTGCAAGGCAAATCCATGCGCCCAGCCAAAAAAGGCTCAAAAAGACTAAGTTCGAAAACTAGATTTCCCGGGAAGGGATTTTACAACGTTTCGAATGCGAAGGATCCCTAACGAGGGATCGAAACAAAATTTTCGGTATGGTTATCGGTAAAATTGCCCTTGTCAATTTTACGAGATAACACACTTTTGATCTATCTTGTGCTTACTTTCGACTTAGCATTCATTGTTTTCATCACTTACCCTTTCATCGAAAGGGGAGCATATCATTTGGGTCATCCTATAATTCCCCTTATATTACTCACGATCAATCAACATTACCAATTCACCATTTTTCAAACATTTACTAATTCACTGCACGACAATTCACCATTAATTCCCCCTAATGACCTAATTTGGGGTAACAAACATGTAATTCTTCTATATGATATTTCATCATTTCCCCTAATGACCTAACTTGGGGAAAACAAGTGATTAAAAATATTTTCACACAACATTTCACCAATTTATATCGATTTCCCCTAATGACCTAACTTGGGGCAACTTGCATAAAATCTCTCCATGAGTAACTAATAAAACAATCGACCAATCAATCAATCAATTAACACGTTCAAAATTTCTAACAAATCGAGATCATTCAATCAATATGAGTTCAACACAATTGCCCTCCCTAATGACCTAACTTAGGAGTTATGCATGACCTCCTAGATAACCTAACTTGGGATATTTCATTCATCACTTTTCCCAGACAACTTAACTTGGTAAGTTAGTCTAAATTTTACACTTGCTTCCAGATGACCTAACTTAAGCCCTCTCACATTTTGTGCTTGCTTCTAGATGACCTAACTTTGAAGCCATCACATTGCAGCAACACCTATGGAGTGGGGGAAATATTTCCTTCCCTATATCACTCTTATATGGGTCAACTATTTGATCAAAATTATTTGGATCCAAAAACCACAAAATTTGATGCGAGTCCATCTACACATCTAGATCTTGAGGATGTATTTAGAGATCGAGAATAACACAATTTTCTCCCCTACACTCTTCCTCTACCGGTAGGATGCCCAAATCCTTCGGTTATTCCTTAGTATACAAGTGTTCGGGTTGGGAACTAATCAATCCCCACCCCATATCATAATCATCATAATTCATCTTAATCATCACTTTCATTTAGTGCACTTCATCTCGACATTTACACTTTTTCACTACGTTACATGGATCAACCCGTTAATCGATGGTTTGAAATTTTTTTATGGTTCTATTGGAAAGCTTCTACTACACATCTATGCATTCTCCATATAGCATGGGCTTCTTCAAATTTTCTAGTACACCTCTTTATCTACTTTATGTTACCAAGCATTCTTCTCACCAACATAAAGTGGGGGAAAATGTAGTCACAAAATCACGCACTTACTATTACATTTATACTGCCAAGTATGTTATTTTATATATGGATCTCATGTAATAAAAGTATTCACTAATGACTCATCCCTTAGTCTCATCGTTAGTTAGTCGGTCGCCATCATCATTTGTCTAAACGAGTCATCGATTGTACATTCGGTTTTTCCTCGGTAGTCTCTCAGGGAGTCTTAGGTGTCGTAATTTACTTGATTGTTGTATTCGAGTCCTTGACCCGGGGGTGCTCATGGTAGAGCTGGGGTGCCCATGGGCACCCTACTACACATCCATGATTTTAGGGCCCCGGTCTCCGTGACACTTAGGTCTAATTTACCTATTCGAGATCGGTCTTTGTCATTTTCTCGTTCATTACCCTAGGTACTAGTTGGCATGTTGGGTCATTAGTGTCAAAATTTGAACAATATATCCCTATATAAACATAGCATACTCACTACATTATGGGTAGACTATCATCTATCTACTAAGGTAAGGGAGTGCATTTGGGAATCTTCTACATCTACATCACATAAGCATAGAGGGGAAGGGTTGTATTCTTTCTATTCCATCCACCATTTACATCTTTACATCTAGTTATTGCCCCCTACTTCTACGTCATTGGTCATTAGGGCATCCTAGGCACAAAATTACACACACAAGCACATAGAACTACATTGGGTCTAGAATGTAGTGCAATGCTTAGTTGTAAGTCCACCATTATGGCAGATAAGGTTAGTTTGACCTATTCATATGAATTTTTTTTTTTTATGAATTTGATGCTTTGAATAGGGTTTTGTAGGTAGATCTTCACATCATATCCACGGCGACATAAGCGAAGATATCATGTGACAACCATGTGACAAGGATAAATACATTGTGAAAACTTTGTGATACTTCTAGATTCAAATCTTGAGCTTTTATGTAGACCACAATGCCTAAAATATAGACCAGGGCACCCATAGGCACCCGAGTACTCTCCCAGGCACCTCGGTCCCAGCTAAACCTCTAGCGATTGCACTTAGGGTAGCGCTGTCATATTTTTCCCATCCGCACATTAGTCTTGATCGATCCCATCACACTACGAGGTAAGTTATATTTAGGTTAGTATCTTATCCCTCTTATTTCAATTATTTCATTTCATTTAAATATTAAATAGAATTATTTAGCATCATTATTTTAGTTTATATCAGTTATTACATTGTTTTATCTTGCTTAGATTAACTATAAATAGATATCATTTCTTTATTTTAGTTAATCATTATCTCATATGTGAAAACCTTGTAAACTTGGAGGTGTTATGCTTCGATCTTATATACTTTAAAAACTTGGTTGGAAACAATTTTTGAATCCATAGGATTCTAAGGTTCCAAATTTGTATTCTTTTAGACACAATGAGTCTTAAGTGTAAGGATGTGTATTCTCTTGGACACAATGAGTCTTAAGAGTAAGGATTCATATTCAGCCCCATTTTAGTGCATTCAAAGTCTAATTTAAAATTGATAGGCATGATCTTACCTTTAAGAGAGGTTAAAATCACCCATGCATCTATGCCATAACAATACTTTGCTTCATCATAGTGGAGCGTCTAGTGGTCAACGAGAAATATAGGATTTTTGTTCCATTATAATATTCTTCTCACACCTCTACCTACATATGTTTATGAGATCATCTTAAGGAAAAGAGTATATTCCCAGAAGACTACCAATCCCATCGTGTCGAAAGGAAGGGAGATTGGTTAGTCATTTTCTAAGAGTTTCATAATCTCCACCATATTTATAGTGGACACTACTTCTACAAAGGGAAACTTTATTGTCACTTTTTTTCTATAGCTTCAATTACATGTGGCTTATCCATGTTTACTGTGGAACCCATTTTGTAGTTATGAACAACTCCATTAAAGGGGCTGGTTTATTTATTTGGTTATAGGGAACTCAAAATTAATGTGAATCCCATGTTTCCTCTTAATATTTTCTAAGTGTATATCAAATGGTCTATGATATCCCTGAATAACAAATATTTTTCCTAAATGCGAAACCTAACTTCTTGGAATATAGTGGAAGGGGTGACTTTCATCCTATGAATCCATGGCCTCCTAATACCATGTTATATTTTTTACCCTATATAGATATTAAATTTATTTAGGATGGTTTTTGGGCCAAGGGAAATGGGAAGGACTATGGTTTCAATTGAGGTTGTCATAGCCTCGTAACATGTTTCTAGTTGAAGAGCGAAAGTTAATCTCTCCATATCCTAATTTCTACAAGAAAGAGAATGGGACTATGTTTATAGTGGCCCCATCATCAATCATGCCTCTCTTTAAGTAATTGTTATAAACCTATACCTTTAAGTATAATTTAGAATCTCCTCTTCAATCTATTTCTATGTTAGAGGGAAGCTTACTTATATCTGAGCACAAACCCATCATCCCTATCATTCTTCCATGCAGGGTGTATGTCAAATTCAATGTGATTGATTTGGGCCTCATGTGGAGGTGTGACATGGACTAGATAACTAGTACCTAACACATCAAGAAGATCATAGTGATGGATACCAAATTCTTCAACAAGTCAAGAAATGAAATTTAAGAAAAAAGTCTTAGTTAGATATGTAATCAAGTCGTATTCTCCTACCAGCTTGGGGAAAGTATGAGCATCATCCTATGAAAAGGAGTAAGTGGGGATGGGAATCGATGTGTAGTCCCTTGTTTGGGTCATTGCTTTGACCTCTAGCTCATTCTTTAATTCAACTTGACCTATAATCCTTTTCTTGTTTTATTGATTTAGATTAGGGGATACTCCAAAGTTTTTAGAGGTAGAGGCTTTATTATCATGAGTTATGATGGGGATTCCTTTGTTCATGTTAGAAGGGGTCTATTTTTCATCCACAAGGAATTTGAGAAAGGGATCTAAATCTATGCCCAAATTTACATTTTGAGTTGTGATATGTCCTATATAGATAGACTACATACATCTCTCGAGTTTCTAGGAACTTATCAATGAATAATTTTCCTTGATCCTCATGAAGTCTCTAAATAATTTTTTGCATTATCTAAAAGTATGAGCATCATGACCAACAATGCGTTAAAACCATAATAAAAGTTGGGCTTGTAATACCTAGGCCTTTGGTTTTTATTTTGTTGTTGGTTGAAGCCTTGGTTGTTGTTTTAAGGCTGCTTGTTATATGTATATTTTTGCAACCCCTGACTTTGACTAGGTATAGGACAATTGAAGTCAACCACATTAACTGATATGATGGATTTCCCCATGTTCTTGTTTTTTTAATTATTTGTGTCCATAGTACCATTATTAATAGTGGTTGGATTTTTAGCTTAATTGGTAATACCATTTGTGGTGGCACCATGACTATGGTTCAAAACTTTGGGTCCTTGGTTATTATTTTGACCATTATTTTGATAAATTTGGTTATTTAGGTTTGGAGTTATCATTTTTCCATTCATCCCATAAGTCTTGTGTCCACTATCGATGGTTGTTTGATCAATGCATATAATGCCCTCTAGGACTTCCTCATAAGTGTAAAAGGGAAAAATTTTCACTTCCTCCTTGGTTTCTTAATTAAGTGAATAGAGAAAATAGTCGCAAAGCTCCATTTTTCCATGTTAAGGGAACTCATAGAGTAATAGAGAACTTGTTTCCATCTCAATATAAAATTTATAACATATTCATTTTGTTCTTGTTATCCATATTTCACCCCGAGCTAAATATTGGATCGAATCATGACCCCACATATAAAGAACCCGAGAAAGCTCATTTAAATCCTACAAATTGGTTGCAGAAAGATCCAACAATGAAGTGGCGGAGGCCAAGAGAGATCAAAGGATCCTGTATAGAAAGAAATGACTCTGTCGGGCCATTTCTATGCCTTAAGTCCATTCTCCAAGTTACAAGCAGTAGAACTATAAGATAGCAGGGTCAGACAAGAAAAGGGATGCTACAGAGGAGCCAGAAGTAAGAAGAAGGAAGAAACGACAAAGATTCAAAGTCCTCGGGCTCAAAACAGTTCAAGAAAGGCCCAAAAACAACTAAGTATGGAGGAGGCAGTGGAAGAGACCACGTGTCCTAACGCTTCTCTCAAAGTGAATCCAAAGGGAGGAACTCAAACTTGCGTCGGCCCTCCACGTAGCAAATGGTCAAAGAGAGTCAAGGGGTGGAGAGGAAAAGCTTCAAAATTGGCTAAGTATAGAAGTGTAAGTGGAGAGTGCCAAGTGTCGGCTTATGCATTTCCAAGAGTTGGTCCAAAGGCGGAGACCCAAATGAGCTCGCCACGTAGCCCAAAGCCTAAAAATGAGAAGAACCATTGAAAATTCCATAGAGTAGCAGAGGCCGACAAGTGTCAACTCGATGCTCCTCCAAAGGCAACTTTGGGTCGGGTTTGCAAACAAGCACGGTGCCTCCACGTGTACCTCAAAGGGGGCAAGGTTAGTTGAATAGTCAACACATAAGTGGACTAGCGAGAGGCTGCCAAGTGTCTTAAGGGCATTGTTTCAAGGGTAAAATGGAGAAAAGGTTCCTGAGTGAGTGCCAGAGTGACACATGTCCCGGGGAAAGCGGGCAGTTGATTTTTTCCCCCTTGTTACCTCAAAAGGGAGTAAAAGTTACAAAATGGCCCACAACTCCACCCAAGGAAAAGTCAACATTTAGACCCGAGTCAAAGCCAAGGCGGGGAGTCGGGGAAAAGGTGAAAATTTTCCTTTTCACCCAAAAGGCATAAAGGTAAAAATGGGAGTGCATTTCCCATCCAACCAAAAGGAGCCACATGTCCGTGTGGAGCTTTGGGGCTGGGGAATTTTTAAGTTTTGTGTTTTTTGTGCAAAAGGATAAAAGGTGAATTATGGACCCATGGGCCCAAATTTTGTTCCAATCTAGCCTACCATGTGTCCCAATCCAAAAGGGGGACCCATTTTTCAAATTTTTTCCCCCCCCATTTGTATGGAATCGATTCAAACTTCAAAGGGGCATATCTTTCACCCAAGGCTCAAAATATTACAAATCTGACACCATTGGAAAGATCTCGATCTCTTCTACGCCATGGGAGTCTAAAACTTTAATTTTTGGGAAGTTAGGTGGAAGTAAAATGGAGAAAAGTCTTTAAGCTTTCAATGCAGGATCATCAGTCTCAACAACCAGATCGATTTGATCTATTTCCATCGTTTCCTCTTCCTTCAAGGCACCAACCAAGGATCGATGCAAAAAAGATGGATTCGGGGAAGATTTTAGCAAAAGCATTAACAATGTGGTTGAGCTTCGACCACATTTTCCACTTCTCTCTCTCTCTCTCTCTCTCTCTCTCTCTCTCTCTCTCTTCTCTCTGATCAATCTATAAATTTGGGGCAAGATTCATTGTAAAGGGTTGGATATTCTTAGTTTTACAGGCTCCCTTCTCCTTCTAGCAAAGGATTTGTGGGGTTCAGGCCTTCCATTAAAATTATAATATGTTTCTACCTTTCGGCTATTCTGTAATGAACTGTATCAATCTATAGAGCAATAAAATACGTTTGTGATCGATTTTAGATCCTTCTTGTTTCTTTTCCTTCTATCTAGTCTCTCATTACAGATCTAGCTATTTGTGTTTGTTTATTGTATGCATTTTATTGGTTCATGTCGAAGGTAAACTAAGTGTTCATCATTCCTTTGGTGCATCACCTAGTAGTTTAGTTATTTCTTATTTCTTGTATTCTTTTATCCTTGTCCCCTTGGCAAGTTTAGACTAGGTATAAGAAATAGATCCTCTGCAAATCCTCACGTATGCACCTAAACAAGGAATAAGGAACCAACCTTCAATCTGAGAGCTTTCCCATTTTTGCAAGGTCCCACACCTTGGGGAAAGTTCAATGTTATGCAATCACACCAAATGAGCCTGCCTTAGAAAAGTAGATCTTTTAGAGCTCAGTTGGGGGTGTTGTGATTCTGCACTAACAGTTTGGCATGCACATGCCCGGTGGGACAAGAAGTCTCCATCTTATTACAATAGAGATTGATGTACACTTGTTGTGATTCTAGCTTTTAAGAAGCTTTAAAACTATACATCTAGTGACTCCAAAAGAAACAAATCTACTAGTTTCAACAGTCCAAGTAAGTTCATGAGAAGAATACAAACACAGTCAAGAACCAGAGAAGAGGGACTATTTGTCTATTTAGACTTATCCCCAGATAGAGGGAGAAGAAGAAGAAGAGTCTAGAGGTCTCTATCCCCACCAAGCAGAGCTTTATCAACACCTCCTCCCGGCAGACCATTCATTCAATCAAGAGGAGTGCTCAGGCCAATCAAAATGGCTCAAGCCAAATCCTTATGTTAACTTCACTGGCAGTAGTCCACTTGCCTTGAATGCACAAAATCTAGTTCCTATTGCAACATTAAAGAGTATCCCATATTTCACTAGGGAGAACCAAACTTCTCCAGGGTGATCATGTCCAAGATATTGCAAATGTCTACACAATCCATGAGATTCATGAAATGGACATAGCAGTCAAGCTGCTCACCTCTTCACTCAAAGGGAAGGCTTCACAATGGTTCAGAGTCTTGAGGTAGGCTCTATTCAAAATTGGAATCAGCTATGCACCACTCTTCACAACCAGTTTGGAGAGAAAGGTGACAATTTGTCTTTGTTGGAGAAACTAACAACAATCAAGAGAGCCCCAAATGAACAACTGACTGACTTCAACCTCAGATTCCAATGAACCTGGGATAGGATTCCAACAACAGTAAAAGCCCACAAATGAAGGTGCTTTCCTATACTTTCTTAGGGCTTTAAATTCTGATATTTCTCTGATGATTCAGTCAATGGGAGGCACTACACTACCAACAGCCTATAGCCTTTCCATAGGGGCTGAGAACCATTTGATTCAGGCTAGTAAAATAGCTCCTAGGCCATCTATGCCTCTATACCCTAAGTTAGGAAGCCCAGATACTAACCAAATGCCTACATTAGCTCCTATACCCACCCCAGAGTCAAAGCTCAGCTGAAGCTTCCACTTCATCATCCAACACCTCTAAAGAGCTTCAGAAGTGATGAAGCAACTACAAAACCTAGGGAAATGAACTAGTGACCATCAAGAGATAGCAGCACAGAGCTCCAGGCCATATCAGTCTCAGGCTCAATATCAAACTAGACCCCAATACCAGTAGAATAGGCCACCACCTCAGACTACAAATCAAAATCAAAATCAAGGACAACCTCAAGTTGCTAGACCTTTTAGGTCTTATGATCCAAATACAAGCCTCAACATCAAAGGCATTGGTCCCTACACAGAACAATATGGCACAGAGAATATGATTGGTGTTTTCCATGCAGTCAGCCACATAACCAATCCATGTGTTTTAATGGTGCTCTAAATCAAGCTCTAATGGTGCAAACTAGTATGGTGTCACAAGAGCCTAGTCAGGAAGGAGATCAACAACAAGGAGCTCAACAAGGTGAACCTCTAGGAGAGACCATGCTTGTAAATTGGCAGGCTAAAGACTTATGTGGGATGAATCGATCCCTCCTCAAAGTGTGGCTGCCAATACACGGTCCAAAAAGAGAAGCATTGGAGAGGGCCAACCACTGAACTCAGGTAACCCTCAACCTTCCATCACTCCACAAGGTCCTGGTGTTCCAAGTGCAACTCCCAACATGTAGAACCAATCCAAGCCACCTTCCAAATCTAGTCAGGCACCGGTTGTAACAGCCCATGTGCAAGAAAGAAATGTGTCTAGGAAGGGGCAAAAAAAAGATAGCTCATTCAATATTATTGAGCAAATGAAGAGGACAAGTGTGAACATTTCACTATGGGATTCATTGGCCATTCTAGGGTAGAGGGATCTATTACAGACTGCCATGCAGAATTGGTCAAGTTCAAATCAACCCCTAATCAGCAAGAGAGAGTGCTTGCCAATGCAGTTCAACCTAAGAAGAACCAAGGAGAACAACAAGGTAAGAACTTGAGACCCCCTCCATTCTATGTCTCATTAATTATTGGAGACAAATTAGTGCACAATTGTATGATTGATTCTGGGGCTAGTAGTTCTGTGATGCCCAAACAAATAGCTGATCAGTTGGGTCTCCAATATGAAGTCATCTCTAGAGGAGTAGTCCAATTAGATGGGACAACAGTGACCACTATGGGAATCATCAAAGATCTGAGCCTCACCCTACATGCCTACCCCAATGTGACTATCTTGCAAAATGTGTCCATCATAGATTTTCCACCACATTTTTCTTTGTGTCTGTCTAGGGACTTCACTGCCAAAATTGGAGGCTACCTATCTCGTTGATTGGTCACATATGCTCTTTAGGAAAAGGTATGGGGAAAAGGCCACAATCAGATCTGAACCCATTGTAGACTATCATATTGAATCTTATGTGCCTAGCCCAATCAATGCCAACTGCTCAACTTTTGATCAAGAAGACCTCCTAAGCACTAATGAAGCAAATACCAAGTTGGGATGTATCCCAGACTTGACTCTAGATGAGTGGGCCAAAAAAACATGCTTTTGACCCCTACAAGGAGATGGAAGAATCTGAGTTGGGTGTCTACTATCTACATGAAGAGAATCATCCTCTTCCTAACCTAATTAAGCTAGAGCATAAAGATGACAATGAAGTATGGCAATTATTCTTTGATGGCTCAAGGAGTAGACAAGGAGCTGGAGGAGGAGCTATGATTGTGTCTCCCAAAGGTATGAAATATTATTCAGCCTTTAGATTCTAGTTTGCTTGCTCAAATAATACTACTGAATATGAGGCTTTAGTCCAAGGTCTTCATTGGGCAAGAAAGCTAGGAATCAAGAATTTACAAGTGTTTGGTGATAGTGAATTGGTTGCCAATCAAGTCAGAGGACTAAATGCTGTCAAAAATGACCTGCTCAAGAACTATAAGAGTAGGGTATGGGATCTCATGGAGGATTTCAAAGCTTTCAGCATTGTGTCCATACCTAGGAAAGAGAATGAAGCTCATTGATAGACTTGCAGCAGTTGGAGCAGCATTTGATGTGGTGGACAACATCAAAAGAGACAAAGAACAACCACATATCCATGTGGTTGTGAGGCCAGCAATGCCAGATAATAATACATGCTTGGCAGGTGTTTGAGAATGATCAATAGATCATTAACTTTTTACAAGAAGAAGCTAAATTCTCAACTAATAATCAAAGCATATTGGGACAACAATATGGAAATCAAATAGTACAATACGCATATAAACAAGCTTCCCAAAGGCTTAGTAACACTGAATCTATTTTCAATCCTAATGATCAATTCAGAAAGGAGAAAGCCAACATACAGATCAAAGGAGAAGATTCAGAGTCAATCCCAGTTGGAGAAGACAAAACACTTCAAATTGGCAAGGTGGCCACCGAGTAGGAAAGGTATGAATTCATACAACTCTGCCAAGAATTCCCTGATGTGTTTTCTTGGAGTTATGAAGACCTAAGGGGTTTTAATCCAAAACTAGCACAACACACAATTGAATTGATCTAGTTTGCTTTAGCCTATCTATCGTAAAACAGACTAATCAACCCACATATTGAGCCTCTAATGAAGAAGGAGCTAAACAAACTAATAGAGGCAAGTATCATATTCCCAATCAAACATTCAAGTTGGGTTGCAAATCTGGTCCTAGTCAAAAAGAAAAATGGAGAAATCAGGCATGTGTGTTTGACTTCAAGGATTTGAATAGAGCCTCTCTCAAAGATCACTACCCACTCCCTTCAATGGAGCAGATCTTGCAAGTGGTGTCTGGTCAGAGAGATTCTCTCTCTTAGATGGCTACTTAGGATACAATCAGATCATGGTGAAAGAAGATGATCAATTCAAAACTACTTTCACCACCAAATGGGGCACCTATGCATACAAAAAAATCCATTTGGACTATCTAATGCTGGTGCTACTTTCCAAAGAGCCATGGATATGGCATTCAAAGGGCTAATCAACAAAATAGTGTTGATCTATCTAGATGACATCACTGTGTTCTCTAAGAATGCAAAGAGACCACCTTTTCATCTAAGGCAAGTGTTTCAAAGATGCAGAGATTTGGGGTATCTTTGAACCCTAAAAATGCATATTCTTGGCCCATGAGGGTAGGATTTTAGGCCACATTGTGTCTAAGGAGGGTCTAAAATTGATCTAGAAAGAGTTGAAGTAATAAAAGCACTTTGCATTGCCAAGTCACAAGAAGGCTCTTCAAAGCTTCTTGGGGAAGATCAACTTTGTTTGAAGGTTTGTCCCAAACTTTGCTGCTCTGGTTAAGCCAATAACACTAATGTTGAAGAAGAGCTTAGCATTCAGATGGACAATGAAGGAAAGGCAAGCTTTGAAGCTATCAAAGAAGCCATATCATAGGCCCCAACTCTTGTGAACCCAGATTTTCAAAAGACTTCATATTGTATGCCTTTGGTGGCAGACACACTATCTCTGCAATCTTAGTTCAACAGAACAAAGAAAGCTCAAAAACCAATTGCTTTCTTCAGTCAGAGTCTAGAAGACTATGAGATGAGGCACTCCTTCATTGAGAAGCAAGTCCTGGTGGTGATAAGAGGATTGAAGAAATTTAAGCATTTGGTTTCAAATAACAAAATCCAACTATTGGTCTCCCATGCAGGAGTCAAAGAATTCCTTCTCAGCAAGGACCTGAATGAAAAAAGAGCAGGATGGATCACTCATGTCATGGAATATGACATTGAGATCAAGGTCACCAAGTTGGTCCATGGGAAGGGGTTGTGTGAACAACTAGCCTCAAGTCAACAAGATGAAACAAACAATGAGAAGGAGGTTGTTCTTATTCTACAAGATGATCAAGAAGAAGGGAGAGATGATGTACCTACTCCTTGTTGGACCCAAGACATGGTGCACTTCCTTCAAACAGGTTTGTGTCCTCATGGGATGAGTAAAGCAAAAAGAAGGCATTTCAGGCTACAGGCCATCCCATATGTCCTTATTGATGGTGTCTTGTTCAAAAGAGACATCAATGGCATTTTTTTGAGATGCATTGGGACAGATCAGTGGAGAGAGTGCTACAAGAATTCCATGTTGAAGTAGCTGGAGGCCATTTTTCTCCAAGAGTGACAACACTCAAAATCATGAAAGTAGGATATTATTGGCCCAGAGTGTTTAGTGACTATTACACATGGATCAAAAGGTGCAAGAATGTGCATTCTTTAAAGGAAAGAGAGGCTGACAAGCACTTCCATTGCACCCAATCTCAGTAGACCAACCTTTCATGCAATGGGGATTGGACTTCATTGGAGTCATCAACCCAAACTCAAGCCAAGGTCACAAATGGATCCTGACAAAGAATCGATTATTTCACCAAGTGGACCGAGGCAATGGCACTCAAAGAAGCAAATGAGTCTAGTATCCTGATTTCTATGAAGGGATAGTGACCAGATTTGGGGTACCAACCACCATCATATCAGACAATGCATTAGCATTTATAGGTTCCAAGATCACAGGATGGGTTGTTAAAAATGGGACTTATTTGAGTACTTCATCAAACTATTACCCTCAAGGTAATGGCCAGCCGAGTCTACAAACAAAAACCTGCTAAAGATCATCAAGAGACTCTCGATGAGAATCAAAGGACCTGGCACACAAAGCTCAAAATGACCTTATGGGCTGATAGAATAATTCACCCAAGAGATCTACAGCAGCTCCCCATTCAAGCTTGTCTATGGGAAAGAAGCAGTGTTTCGCATATATCACTTGAATTACCAACATTGGAGCTTGTGAAGCAACTAGAGATGTCTAAATTTGGACCAATGGAGGCCAGGTATGCAGAGTTGATGGAATTAGAAGAAACCAGAGAGCATGCACTTCAAACAATGGAAAAGGATCAGGCCTCAATTAAAATATGCTTTGATAAGAAGGCTAGAAGCAAGGACCTTCTAGAAGGGGACCTGGTTTTGAAATGGGATGCAGATCGAGCAAAACCAGGGAGACATTCTAAGTTTGATGCCATCTGGAGTGGCCCCTATATGATAACAAGATGCAAAAGTAGTAATGCTTTCCAATTGTCTACATTGGAGGGTGAAGAGTTGCAGATTCCAGTGAATGGGATCTATCTTAAGCACTGCTACTAAAAGGGAAGTCTCACCTATACATATTAGTTTAGTTTCTCTTTCCTCTAAGTGCTTCTACACATTGTCTTGTTGTAGTGTAGATTGATTTTCTCCTAAGTTCTTTACGCTTTGCATGTTCCATTTTGGAACATGTATGATTTAAATTTTGTACATAGTCGTGGTGTTGTTTTGTTGCTCTTGTGCAGTTCATTCAAAAAATAGATGAAGCCCTGTTTTAAAACAATTTTCTACTCTCAGAAATCTTCATTTCAAGATTTTCTTATGAAATTTGAGAGCACAGTGGCCGGGCCATGAACCAGAGGTAGAAATAGTATCATCCTATTATTCTTGACTCCATGCCCAACAGATACGACAAGGAAACTGATCTCTTCATCTAGCAGGTAGATGTCCCATGAGTCACCAAATTGTTATCCATATTTCACCCCGAGCTAAATATTGGATCGAATCATGACCCCGCATAGAAGGAACCTAAGAAAACTCATTTAAATCCTACAAATTGGTTGCAAAAAGATTCAAAAATGAAGTGGCAGAGATGAAGAAAGAGCAAAGGATCCTGTATAGAAAGAAATAACTCTGTCGGGCCGTTTCTACGCCTTAAATCCATTCTCCAAGTTACAAGCAGGTAAAACTATAAGATAAAGTGGTTAGAAAAGAAAAGGGGATGCTAAAAGGAGCCAAAAGAAAGAAGAAGGAAGAATGAATGAAGATTCAAAGTCCTCGGGCTCGAAATGGTTCAGGAAAGGCCCAAAAATGACTAAGTATGGAGGAGGCAGTGGAAGAGACCACGTGTCCTAACGACACTTCTCTCAAAGTGAATCCAAAGGAGGAACTCAAACTTGCACCAGCCCTCCACGTAGAAATGGTCAAAGAGAGTCAAGGGGTAGAGAGGAAAAGCTTCAAAATTGGCTAAGTATAGAAGTGTAAGCGGAGAGTGCCAAGTGTCAGCCTGGCACATTTCCAAGAGTTGGTCCAAAGGTGGAGACCCAAACGAGCGCGAGCTCACCACGTAGCCCAAAGCCTAAAAATGAGAAGAACCATTGAAAATTCCATAGAGTAGTGGAGGCCAACAAGTGTCAACTCGGTGCTCCTCCAAAGGCAACTTTGGGTTGGGTTTGCAAACAAGCGCGGTGCCTCCACGTGTACCTCAAAGGGGGGCAAGGTTAGTTGAATAGTCAATGCATAAGCGGACTGAAAGGCTGCCAAGTGTCTTAAGGGCATTGTTTCAAGGGTAAAATGGAGAAAAGGTTCCCGAGCGAGCACCAAAGTGACACGTGTCCTAGGGGAAAGCGGGCAGTCGAGGGAAAAAGTTGATTTTTCCCTTGTTACCTCAAAAGGGAGTAAAAGTTGCAAAATGGCCGTAACTCCGCCCAAGGAAAAAGTCAACATTTAGACCAGTCAAAGCCAAGGCGGGAGTCGGGAGAAAAGGTGAAAATTTTCCTTTTTGCCCAAAAGGCATAAAGGTAAAAATGGGAGCGCATTTCCCATCCAACCAAAAGGAGCCACGTGTCCGCAAGCGAGCTTCGGGGCTGCATGGGAATTTTTTAAGTTTTGTGTTTTTTTGTGCAAAAGGATAAAAGGTGAATTATGACCCATGGCCCAAATTTTGTTCCAATCTAGCCGCCACATGTGTCCCAATCCAAAAGGGGGACCCATTTTTCAAATTGTTTTCCACCCATTTGTATGGAATCGATTCAAACTTCAAAGGGGCATATCTTTCGACCCAGGGCTCAAAATATTACAAATCTGACACCGTTGGAAAGATCTCAATCTCTTCTATGCCATGGGAGTTTGAAACTTTAATTTTTGGGAAGTTAGGTGGAAGTAAAATGGAGAAATGTCTTTGAGCTTTCAATGCAGGATCATCAGTCTCAACAACCAAATCAGGATTTGATCTATTTCCATCGTTTCCTCTTCCTTCAAGGCGCCAAACCAAGGATCGATGCAAAAAGATGGATTCAGGGGTAGATTTTAGCAGAAGCATTAACAATGGTGGTTGAGCTTTGACCCACTTTTCCCCTTCTCTCTCTCTCTCTCTTTTCTTCTCTCCGATCGAATCTATAAATTTGGGGGCAAGATTCATTGTAAAGGGTTGGATATTCTTAGTTTTGCAGGCTCCCTTCTCCTTCTAGCAAAGGATTTGTGGGGTTCAGGCCTTCCATTAAAATTGTAATACGTTTCTACCTTTCGCTATTCTGTAATGAACTGTATCAATCTATAGAGCAATAAAATACGTTTGTGATCGATTTTAGATCCTTCTTGTTTCTTTTTCTTCTATCTGGTCTCTCATTATAGATCTGGCTATCTATGCTTGTTTATTGTATGCATTTTATTGGTTTGTGTCAAAGGTAAACTAAGTGTTCATCATTCCTTTGGTGCATCACCTGGTAGTTTAGTTATTTCTTATTTCTTATATTCTTTTATCCCTATCCCCTTGGCAAGTTTAGACTAGGTATAAGAAATAGATCCTCTGCAAATCCTCACGTATGCACCTGAATAGAGGAATAAGGAACCAACCTTCAATCTGAGAGCTTTCCCATTTTTACAAGGTCCCACACCTTGGGGAAAGTTCAATGTTATGCAATCACACCAAATGAGTTTGCCTTAGAAAGAAGATCTTTTAGAGCTTAGTTGGGGGTGTTGTGATTCTGCACTAACAATTCTTTCTTGATTGTAAAAACTCTCTAATTCCCATATGCAATAGTTTGTTCATGTTAAAAGCTTTAATGAATTAAAAATGAGTTACTTGAAGGAATTTATAGAGACTTTAAAGACCTAATAATACCAATCTAAATTGATCCCTTCTATCATCTTTGGGAAAATCTTGGTGCGTTTCACCCTAAAGGAGTAGTTCCCTTACCGTAGTAGCATATGCCTTGATATGGGCATTAGATCTCCTTCTCCTTTATCTTTTGAAGGTTAGGAAATGGATGAGGAAGTATAATGCCTTATATTATGAATTCGAGAGGCTTTTTTAGGTATTTTGTAAAAGTTCCCATTGCATAGGATTATATCATAAAAATATCTTTATGGACCGTAGGAGGAAGTGCATTGTGGTAGGCAATAACATATGCATTACCATGAATATATGGGTTTCCTCATAATTGTGAGGATCGAACAGGGAAATTATACATGTATGGATGTGTAGATTTGGAATCCATAAGGTCAGAAGTATTATAAAATACATTTTTTGGCATTTGATTATAACTAGCCACATTATTGGGCATGGTGTATGGAAAGGCATTATTGATAGGCTCATGGGAAGGATAGGTGTATGAGGAATGGGAACCCATTATTTACGTGTTATACCCTATGAGGAGATCTCACAGGTTGGGATGAGCTAGATAACCCTAGTGATGGTATTTATTGTTTGGTTGGGTGTTGATGGTAGGAATGTGGTTTTGACCACTCATGGGATAGCCCAAATTATGGCTTTCCATGAGGGTTGATTTCATGGGTTGAACATTTTCCAATTCACAAATTCATCACACCAAGGTGGAGATGAGATCATTAAGAGAGGATTGAACAATGAAATTATTATCTAAGAGTGTGATTAACATTGTTTTCCAAATGATGAGTGATGCCTCCTCATAAATTGTTTAAAGACTCGTATATTATAAAATCATAAACTTGCATCATGTTTAAAGACTTATATATTGTATGTCATGGATCATTGATTGCTGTGAATATTCCCTCATCTAGTATTTGCAAGCTAATTTATGGTCTTGACAAGACATTTGGGTATACGCTTGTTTCTCCAATGAAGGTCATATTATTTGAATCAGGTTTATCATCTTAGATGTTTGGGAGTTGATCAACCTCCTCTATCCTCACACTATTGGTAAATTTATGGATATAGGCAGGAGGGAGTGTAATTTCACGTTATCGGTGTAGTGATCATCACAATCGAGATATAAAGGGGGTTATTAAGGTTGCCTTTAGTATAGTAAGCTTGAAGACCCAAAATAAGTCTATCGAAATCCCAACCCGTATATTCATGGGGTGCATAACACCCATAGAATAATGGGAGAGAGAAATGATGGAAAAGTAAAATAAAAGGAAGAAAACAAAAAATAATTAGTCCTTCATGTCAAGTTTACCAAAATTTATACATGGGAAAAATGACACAAAGTATTCTTGTGCACTCGACTTCCTAACGTTGGGTCAAGATAGCTGAAATTTGGAAGATGGAATGAAAATGGGAATATAATGTGGTTGTAGGATAGTAGGAAATGATAAATACGATAAAGGTGGGAATGACTAAAGATTCCAGATTCAAAAGAGGAATGAATCTCGATCAATAAAATTGTAAGTTTTAAACTTGATCAACAAGGACAATGAAATCTATTCCTACCTCTATGCATGGGATGTTGCGATCATGGATAATTATTATATGCAACTCCCAATCTATGTCTCATAGGCTGAAAATGCTTTGAATAGGTTGAAAAATGCTTGGGAAATGTTCATTTTTCTCTAAATATTCTTCTCTATGAGGGTCATGCAAGGATATAGATGATGTGAAAAAAGAAAACTAAATATTTTATTTTTAGTTGTCTAAGAAAAATTAAACTAAAGATGCATTTTTCTTGGCCAACCCATAGTTGTTCGATACAAATAATTACTCGCTTTTGAGTGTCAAATTGGTTGATAATTTGTGGGGGCAAGGAGTAAAGAAAAATACTAACACAAATAGTCCTAAGTATATGTATCCTTGATATATATCAATACACAATGGTTTAATGATAGGTTTAAAAATTCTCCTACGAGGTTCAGCCAAACCAGGAATGGTCATGTATGGGTTTCAACTTGTGAGTGAGAACAAGAACTAGGAGGGGCTAAAGGAAAGTCGAGAGGCTATAAACGGGTAGCGTGAATTCCTTATAGCTAAGTTTTTGTTTTTATTTTGGTTCCTAGGTTACTTTAAATTCTAATAAGGAATAAAAAATAGAAAAGGAGTTTAATAAACTAGAAGGAAGATAAATGAGTTCTTTGATTTATTAAATCATCTTTTAATTAATCATTCCCTTAAAAACAAATAAACTACTTGAACTTTTCTTTTTTATATTTTCAAAGATATAAACTTTGAAGGAAATTAAATTAAGATAGTTAATTAACTAATATTTTTCTTATCTTTTTGGATTGTTCATAATAATTGGAAAGCTATAACTTGCAGAAGTAAACAAAACTAATTTGATTAACTAATTGATTCTTTTAATGAGAAATAAACTAAATAGAAAAAACCAAGTATAGTTATTGTTATGGTGTAGGGATTTTAACTACTAAAACTAACAAGGAATATTTCAACAATATGGATATGGCATTTAACAGATTATGAAAATAAAAGCCTCTTATGGCAGGGGGCTCTACCTCGAAGCTTACCAAGAAGGGCAACTTTTTAGAAAGTTATTTTCCTTTTTCTAGAAAATATTTCCTAGAAGAATCGCTTCTAATTTAATTAAAGTATAAGAAATGATCAAAGATGTAAATATTTCTTCCCTTTTATCTCCAATATTTTCCCAAGAAAACCCATGGGGATAAGTCGAAATGATTATATGTGATAGAGGCTTTCTAGAAGAAATCCAATGAATGAATACATATAAAACATAAATGTGCATGAAGTAATAAGATATTCCTTTCTAAATAACAATATGCCTAAATTTTCCAAATCATAACCAATGTTATATTAAAACTTAGAATAAATTAAGATACATCATGTTAGCATATGGATTTTCATGCATGAAAATGACATGCAATAGTGTGGGAACGAAGTCCCTCCTCAATGAAGGTGAGGCTGCCTTTATTGAAAGCCAAAACTATATTTACACATGTACATTCAAAATCGTATGTGGGGGGTTTTGGAACATCAATGGAAAGAAAAGTGAATGAGGGAGATGGAATGGAATGAAGGAACGAAATGGAAAGGAATGAATGGAAGGAACATGCAAGAGTTAGGTAAAATCGAGCCTAATATTGCATGGAGAAGAACAATAAATAACTAACACAAATAAAATAGAGTTTGCATTAGTTAAATGAGAATGAGTAAAGGGAACACACATGAGCAAGTAGATAATCGAGCTTGATCACTATGAACTAGAACAACAGATTAATAACATTGATAATAAGATCAAAGACAATATTTGCATGCAAGATTCAAACACTAACATCTAATGAACATAAGAACATCAAATGCTATAAGAGACAATGAATGGGACACAAATTTCATATTTCATTAACTCCAAAATGTCTTCTCAAAAGAACACAAAAATTTATTCTTTAAGTAAAGCTTGCATACAAAAGTATTTTCTTCTCCTCTCTCAAAGTCACCTTTACAAATGAGCCCCTCACTTCCTTTTATAACCCAAAAGTTGGTTACAAAGTAGTTAGGGTTTTACATGAACATTAAATAGGGCACTTAAGTGACCTTTGACTTTTTCAACCAAATTTATTAAAAGCAACTAAAAATAGAAATCACTTAAGTCATCCACAATTTTCTAAAAGCAAACTCAATAACAACATCCTTTTCTTAAAATTCCACTTTTAAAACATACAATAATAACCAGTGCCTTATCCATTGAAATGGGGTCCACCTATCTCAAACGTATGAGAAATGGACTCTCTCATTTTGTTAGATACCAAGAAAAATATCTCCTTGAACCATCGGTGAAGTTAGGATTTGCCGCTTTCACCAATTGAAAGGATCTGAACCTTCCCAATGTTTCAAACATATTTTCTTCTTCTAGAGGTTCATTTGGTCAAAGAATAGCCTCACAAAATACCTACAATTCCAAAATCCTACTTGACATATCATTTAGATTAACCATATTTGATTGAGCATTCTCAAACAAGTTCTTTAATTTGATGCAACGCTCCATTAAGTGAAGAGAAATTATTGATGGGAGTATACATGTCCTTAAATAATTGTGAAAATTGCTCTTCCACATGTTTCGATGAACACCTTTGATTATGCTCATTTACAAGATTGCAAGGGATCTCAGCTATGAATTCTTGAATCAAGGTGAGTGAAGTGAAGGCTTCATTACATATGCTCTCATAATGGATCATAGAATCCTTGAGAAGCGTCTTCCTTGATTTGAGATGCAGACACCAAAGAAAATGTGTCCCTCGATGTTCAAACTCAAGAATTCCTTCAATGGCTAAAACTCGAGGATTCCATACTCGTCATCTCCTATAGACTAGGCAATATCTCGTCCAAATTTGATATGTTAGAAACAAAAGTTTCCTTGAAAGAAAGAATTGGATCAAGATACGCACTGACATCTTCATGGAGCTTAACCGTTGTTTTGATCATCCTTGCCTAAAACGAATCTCTGAAAGCCAAGTTTTAGTGACATGGCCCAATGTGTTTATTTATTTTGATAAATTGAGAGTTTCTTCATCAGGGGCAGCCATTGCATCAGGTATTGGGAAAGTGGATGATATGGGATTTATCAGATGTTGAACATATTCCACCAATTGATTCTTTTCAACCTTGAGCTGAGAGTTCTGAGACTTATATTTCTCAAGTCTCTTTAGCATGATATCAATTGAATCTTGAACCATCACCATGTCACTTTCCAATGTGGACCTCCCAAGTCCAAGTCTAGAAACTTCATAATTAACAAATGTCATGGCATCACGCTCCTTGTCAACTTGTGGGATGGCAAGATCCACAAATTTATTTCCGTCACTATCCACCATTATTTAAGAAAGCACTTTAGGCTTCTTGGGAATGATGTCATTTGAAAGTTTGAAAAGGGAATCAAAATCAATGTCAATTTCCTTGACAACCCTCTTCCTTTTCTTGACTTCGCAATCAACCTAGAAAGGAGTATCATTCACTATTTTTGCATACAAAATCCTGGAGCTCGAAGCAACATTCTCATTGTTCTCAACATCATGAGATTATGCAAGAATCCTTTCCACGACCTTGATTTCAGGAGAAATAGCCTCGATATCCACCTCATGATTATTTGGGATATTTTGGGAAATCTCTTCATGAACTATAAGGTTCTAAAGTGTTTGATATTTGGGCTACTCCGCACTGATTGGACGCTTGTGCAAGGCATGGATGAGGATCATTTTCATGAGCTTATGAGAACTATCAACAATGTGAGTAGAAGAATCTCTACTTGAAGTAGAAAATCCCAATACACGCTCTCTTCCTTCACTGGGACTTGGACCCTTAGATTTTTCTCCTCGTGACACATTCTTCGGTGAAGTGGATTTTGGAAACCACTCCTTTCTTGCTTGTTGTGTATGACTAGATGACACAAAGGTTGATTGAGAAGGGGATTTGGTTGAATGGAGACCTCCTCGAGTTGGCAATTTTTGTGATCCTGAAGTATGATCTTGAATTGATTGTAACTTGGCAAGTTCTCTTTTGTACCAAGATATGCTTCTTTCAAGAATCGGTTGATTCTTGCTATCAAGAGAAAATTCATCTCTTTTGGTCCAATCAATTCGTGGCAATGGGGTAAAATAAACTACATCATATGAAGGATCAATAACATCTTCATCATCATTTATGAATGAATCTAGAGGGTTCTTGATGCAAAAGGCCTTGATTTGAGAAAGGGTTAGGCGAGAAAACTCTCGTCTTCTTACTTCATGTTCGTCTAAATAGGCAACCTAGAAATCTTCCATGGTAGGGTTATGTTGATACTTTTCTCCAAGAATCTTCTGTATATATCCATTGATATCAAATTGAGCTCTCTTCACATATGGATGAATTGTGATGAGGGAAAACTCTTTTTCCATGAGTTTTGCACTGAAAAGATTTGGACATTGGTATTCCCTGATTTGGATTGGGAAATGAATTCCTGAGCGATGCTTGTCACTGAGAAGATAGTGAACTTGGAATAGTTGTCACGCAAGTTCCATCAATGCCCATTTGTCACTGACGTACTTAGGAAGTTTCCATGGAGTACCACAAAGCCACTTACGTGAATGTAGGAAAAGGATGAGAATTGAATAAACCAAGTTCCCCATTGGGAAATGACATCCATGGCTTCTTTAGAAAATCTTTCCTCTGTATTCCAATTTAGGTTCCAAATCATGCGGAAGGTGAATGCATCGTTGACTCTTCTAAAATGGTGAGAGATATTTTTGAAACTTAGTTGCGGATAGTAATGGAAGACACTATTTGATGGACCCATGACTCCTCTTGTTTTGAGTCCCAAAAATAGCTTTCTTCTTACCACCGTGTAAGTCAAATACGATGTCATGTAGAAGCATCCAATCATCTTTACTTCGATCAATTGTTTGTGAAGGGTATCATTGATGATGGTGGCCCAATCCACAAACTCTCTCTTAGCAAGGATGATACAAATAAATTATACATCCATGGGTGGAAAATCCTGGCAGAGGGTAAACCGAAAACTTGACTCAGAGAGTAATCATGTCCCCGATTTCTTCCACAAACTCAATGCGGTATAGTTCTTTAGGAATCCGGTCAATTTGAGGCCTCTTGGTCACTAACCAGTTATTATTAACCATCTTGCTCCACCTGAGGGGTTCTTCATCCCAAAATTCTTGTGCTGACTATTGAGTGATATCCGCATTCTTAGGGAAGTTAGGTATGTTGAGCAATTCCTTAATGTGCTATGGTGTGATTAAGAGGAAAGAATCACGCGGTTATCTTTAAAAAGTCCTCGTCTCTCGGGATCATAATGCTCGTAAGTGATAACCAGCTCGGACACTGCATCGAGATAGGAAATGTTGTTTCTTGGGGTAGACCACTATGATAAAGCCTATCCAAGAATATGGTTTTGCCTTCAGCTTTCACCCGATTACAGAATTGTTGCACATTGATGTGACCTAGATTTGTATCAGTGATATTATCATATGCCGACTTAATGGAATTGGGAGGAATGATTCCTTAGAATTCATACTTGAGTGCGGAATTATTCGATTTCTCCACTAGCTTCCTCGATCTTCCTGCAGATTTATTAGATTTTTCGGCCATAATGAATTTTAATAGAAAAATGACTCAAGCATGCAAAACAATGCGCAGACATGTCGGGTCTCGATCTCTCGAAACTCCCCGTTAATGTAAGAAAAAATGACTCATTTTATTAATATTATTATTATTACTATTTTTAAAAATAAAATAAATAATAATAATAATCAATCCTAGATTACAATTTTTGATTCTGGTGACAATATTTTATTTTTTAATTTAAAATAAACAAAATCACCTGATTTTAATATCCCGATTTTTAATTTAATTTTCTAGAGCAAATTCTCCTTGGTATGTGTGAAAATCACCTAATTTTAATGACCACGTATTTAGAGATTTACTTCTTCCTTGCGATCTTCTGATCGATGTGTGACTATGTTTGCTTAATTCTTCTGCAAATGCATGGAACTGTTGTTGATGCCTAAAACTTTTTCCTGCGTATGGCTTCTCTTTAACTCTGCGTGGAAATGACTGAAACTTTGGTTTTTGTTTGGGACTGTTATTTTCCAACGTGGCTTCTTGTTTGCTATTGGTTGCAGTTTTTAGACTGTGTGGAAACTTCCTTCTACCCCTGCGTGGAGATTCCTTCCTTTCCCTAGCGTGGACACTTATGTGGAGTGCATGGTGATGTTCTTTGCTGCTGTTTTTGGACTATTCTCTTGAAAAATGTGTGGCCTTTCCTTGGATTTTAACTGTTGTTCCTTAAACTTTATGTTGTCCCAATGCGTGGGAGTCCAAAAACATTTTCCTTTGGACTATTATAAAAAGTGCGTGGAAACTTATTGGTTATTTTGTTTTTCTTTGATGCATAAAACAATGTGTCTTCTTTTACCTCATGTGTGGTTACTCTTTCCTGCTCTCTATGTGGAGAGCTTGAGACTGCATTTTGACTTTTCCCTTTTCTTTGCACAAACCAATGCGTGGAGAGGATTTATGGGTTGTTTTATCCTTGTGTCTACAAATGCATTAGAATGTTGAGGTATTCAAACTTGGCTCATGCGTGGACTATTCCTTCTTGCCTAAGCTATTTTTAATAATTAAAATCTCCTTTGACTGCTCAAAATTGTTATTCTTTTCTCCCCACGTGGATTCTTTCTTTTTTTTTTTTCTTGTGATTGTTTTCCTTCTCTAGGGTGGAGATCTTACATCTGTTCTTTGGCTGTTATTTGCTCCCTCCTTCGATGAAAGCGTGATGATCACTTTAGCTTTGTATGAGCGTGAGAATTCTCCTTTTAATGAAAATTCAATTACTTTCATGGGGAAATGGTTACGGGAATTAAAGAATCTTCCTCATAGTCGCTTCCCCTTCCCGTTGAAATAACCGACTCCTCTTCCTTCGGGTAGTGGCATTAATTTCCGGGGAAAGTGGGGAATAAACAACCATTTTCTAGCGGAAATGGCAAGGTGGGCTAACAATCCCTATTTTATTTCCCCATGTGGGAAATCGGGATTTTTTGCTGTTTTCCAATTCATTGATTTGGAAATCAATGGAAGAAATCCCACAAGCGGGGATTAAAATAAATTTTCCATAAAAGGGAAATTCGGGTATGGGAAGCCAATTTGGCATCCCGACAATGGGAAGCAAAAGCTTATTTTTCCCTGTAATTAAAATAAATCTTTTCAATGAATTTTAATTAATATTTATTTAATTAAAAACCCCAAAGTTATTAAAAATTGATTTTATCAAACAAAGAATAATTAATTAATTAATATTTAACACAGTTTATGACTTAAGTGGGAGGAGTTCTCGCCCGAAATGGACGAAACAAAGACCAGAATGATCACAAAAACGAGATGATCGTGATGAGGGTGATAAATCATGCAAAGTAACACTTTTGAAAATTTTCAAAATTTCCATGTTTATTAATTTTGCGAAGTCAAAATTGGTTGATAACACATTCCCAACCTATTCATTACAATGTTGTGGTAGTTTTTCCCAGTGTTGGTGGTGGTGTTTTATTTTTCTCCTTATCTTCAAGCTCCTTAAAATGTGCAAAATCTAGATGATCCATGTGAGAAAAGCGATGAATTGGAAGCAAGGAATCAAGAAAAGAAAGTTGGTTGGTATGATGTGAAAATGGTGGTTAAAATGTGAGAAACGGGAAAGCAAAGACATAAAACTAGTTATCTACATAATAATCTCTCCAAAATTTAGCAATGTAACACCTCTCAAAACTCAATATCACCAATCCATGAAACATTCGAATGAGGAGTATTTATAAGTTGCTTTAGTGAGGAAGAAGTCGATTACACATGTCAATTTAGAAGGGATGACTTAGCCAATGTGGAACAAATCAACTTACTATTTTTAGTAAAAGGGAGGAGGAAGCAAAGATGATCCCAATGAGCCTATTCTTGGAAAATTTGACCAAGTAATTTTGGAGAAAATGAATAGTAATAAAAAACAATCATTCAAAAACACATGTTTTTGTTTTACTTTTCACAGTGATAAAACCTCTACTATGTCAAACGGATGGTTGCACAACATTTGGTCTATCTTTAGGGAGGTTGTGAAACCACCCCTAAAGTACAAGGGTATTTATGTATAGTAACGCTAACCATCTCAACTATTTTTGATCATCCATGTTCCCGAACATGAATTGTAATACATCATTATGTGGGGGTTAAAGTGTCAATGGTGATTGATAAGAGAAAAGTCGAGTAATAGTGAAAAATAAGGCATCTACACAAAACGTGTAATTCTAAATACTACACATTATCTTTGGGATTTAAATTTACATTTTCAACCCCATTTACATGGATACCCCTAATACAAGTGTAAAAATGCAAATAAAAATAACCCATATATAATCACAAGTGTTATGTACCACCTAACTAAGGTGACAACCTAGTGAGATCTCCCAAGATCTCGTGAATCAATTATAGGGTTTCTTTTACCAAAATTCAAGCAAGAGGGCATATATCTCACCCAAACCTCTTTCTTCTTGGGAATGTTATCCTTCCTAGAGAAATATTTAACCTAATGGGTCATATCCATTTTGAATGCATTGATCATCTATACTTTTTCTCTAGAATTATTTCTATTTTTTTATAGAAATGAACACCGAAAAAACCATTCTTTTGAAGAATCCAACCTTATATGACCTTTGCTTCAAACAAGATACCTACAAGATGTAGCCAATTAGGGAAAGAATTTCCAAACACCTAATTTATTTCTTCATTTTCCCATTTATTCACAAGATATTTATATTTTTCTCTACAACTTTAAATGATTGTATCTTTGACCTTTTTTTTTTAGAGGATCGTGGTGGGGGAGGAAAGGTGGGGAGGGGGCTAGGTGGGGGTGTTAAGATTTCCTTATGTTTACTTGAAACTCTTAACAACATTGCATTTCTCCATGTTGTAATAAGATTTACTTTAATTGTGAGCTCTCTTGCTAAATTTTCCCATCGAGTTCTTATGTTCAAGTTTTCTCGCTTCTTGGTGCTCCTCTATTTCCTTTAACTCCACCTTATAGACCTCCACTTCTCTCCAACTTTTTAAACATTGTTTTTCTTTGCTCCATCTCCTTTAGAGTTAAATTGTTATCAAAACCTAAAACATTAACGTATGATATGAATCTTAACGTAAACATGTTAATTATTAATTTAATTGTAAAAATAATGTTTAGGTTAAATTTTAATATATTTAATTTAATAATAAATAAATACATATTATATTAATTCTATATTAAATAAATATAGTATATTAATTTATATTTTATAATGGATTATATTACAATAAATAAATGTAGATTTCTACTACAACTATGTGTAATAGAACTTAAGATTGTGTGTTTCCATTTTATGTGCCATATATCACATCATAATATTATGAAATAGAACTTGTGATTGTAATGTAATATTTTTGTCATTTACCCTCTATAAACATTTGAATACATTACACAAATAAGCCTATGTATTGCTTCCTTTTTTTCTTTGATCGTTTCTAATTCTTGAATGGTTAGATGACTTGGATTAGCACAATACTAATTTCTATGTCTCATCCTCTACATATACACCAATTAGAACAATTCAATAATTATCTAAATATTTCCCTTTAGGGATTCTCCACTCATCATCTCGAGATTGCTAGCTTTGTCAACTTCAAGATCTTCAACTTCATCATATTCATCTTCAACTTCACTAACTAAATCATCGTCATCTCCAACTTCACACACTTGATGATCTTGAAGAACTTGATCATTATTTGTCGTGGCTTTGGTTGACATTTCCAACTTCTTGTTCAAATTATTCCTCACTATAATCGTCTCAATCATTTTTGTTAACAAATGTACAAATGTACTCTTTCCCAATGTAATGGTATGACAATAATGTTCTCATCAATGACATGTCTATCCTTGGCTCACAATGCAAAGATAAACTAACAATTATGTGTTGCCTTGCATTTTAATCTAAAAGAACACACCAAACTCCATCACTACTTTTATCATTATAATGTCATGCAATTAACTTTACAAGTGACTCACAACAAACAAGACACTTAAGTTTAGGAATTATTGGAAAACGTCGCATGGTAATGCATCTAACTCATTATTCAATATTGTGGTGCTCTTATTTGGGACAACTTGGGGTATGTTGATATATCTTTCTAAATAGAATACATTCATTTGTGGATGCATCCTAATTGATGTACAATCTCTAAATTTGATTATATTGGTTCTCGCCTCTCAATATGAGGATGGAAGTGTTTTCTTTACTTCTAATGGTTTCTTCTCATATGGAGCTATCATTGAACACTCATCTCCATTCATTTTCCCTTGACTTTGGAGCCTCGTCCAAAACATGGACCCCACATTTATGGCATGCCATGATTGTGAAGTACATGGTCCTAGCAAATTTTTCGATCATCGAAGGTTGACTTACACACCAATATTGTCCTTATTTAAATTTTTACTATCCATAAATACACAAATATCCTCATTTACTTAGGCATATACTATGTATCTATTCAACATCTATCTAAGCATTCATTATTGTATCAAGGTAATTAAGAAGATTAAAGCAATTATTGAGCACTTGCAAGCATTCAAAGAAGTTAGCCAATCATTAAATTAGTTATTGAAGCAATGAAATTCATTGTAGAGGCACTTTACATCGTGTTGATTTTCCTCGGTGAAAAATTATTACAATTATTGGGGCGTTGCTTTGAATATTTTACAAACATTAAGGAGTTTAACCACTATCAAGATCTCTTGCTTAATCTCTAGAGTAACACAAATCCCAAACACGATTTTCTTATGGTTTCTTATTTGACTACCCAATTAGGGTTAGCAGAAGAAGACGGATTGCCCAATAATCCAAAAGAAGATGCATAATATTGAGCAAACTTTTGGAAGATAGAACCAATTGAAATCAATCATCAAGCAAATTCTAGTTTTGGGCGCTTTTACTAGATGGGTCAAACATACGGTTCGGACATACCCATGAACATCAAGTGTATGATCTCAATACTTCAACTCCACTTGCAAGTTTTTGGATTCTCTCTAACTCACTAAAAACTCTAATTATTATTTTTATTAAATTGTTATATAAGCCAAATTCTTTCTCCCTCCCTTTTTACTTTGATGTTCACTAATCAACCACAACTCTTATTTATTCGTAAATATCAATTTTAAACCCAACTTTTATATATATATATACAAAAAGTTCATCCATCCGAATACATCCACATTACTTCTTCCAATTAGCACTTGTAGGAAATGGAATAGGCTCAATCAAAGTTGATTAAAAACAATATAGAGCCTACTACTTCAAGAAATTATTTGCAGTTGATAATATCTCTATATCAATATAGGGTCTTTTTTAGATCACCGCCTATTTTAGTTGATGGGTACCATCTTCAACCCTTTTTGGAGGCATCTTTCCGTTAAAAATCATAATATCACCAAGCAGAAAGATTGGGATTAGCTTACCAAGTACCGTCAGGTCCAATGTCAACATAGGCATATATTGGTGGAACAGAATATTTCCAAAAACATGGTTCAGGTTGGTTGGTGTGTACATGGAACTATTATATTAAAAACCCATTACTTCTCCATGAAATCCTTTGCCAAGAACACACAAAAGTCTAACAAACATGTCATATAATAATTTAAAAAAAAATACATTTACATTATCGTTTTTGCCACTATTGTTGCTGTCTTTCTTCCGATCAAATGGGTTTGAATGACCTGGTCAACCGTATGGTTTGAATTAATTTGATTTCAACAACTGTAAGTCGTTATTTTTGTCGCTTTTCTATTTGGCCATATCCTTCACTATAATAAGAATATATATAGTAACGGTGGTTATAGACATAGGTTTAAATATATGGCCAACTCTTCCGTTGATTTTTCATGTGCTTATCTCAAACATTTAAATCTTTTATATAGTTAGTATAATGTTGGATCAAATCTTGTTGCTATGTTAGTGCTTCCGCTTGACAGACTTTTTCCCACAATTTTCCAGTTGATGC
This sequence comes from Taxus wallichiana var. yunnanensis, assembly GCA_018340775.1. Lineage (NCBI taxonomy): Eukaryota > Viridiplantae > Streptophyta > Pinopsida > Cupressales > Taxaceae > Taxus > Taxus wallichiana. Next base: position 632,807,167 of record CM031243.1, on the reverse strand, counting down.
ACTAAATATATTCAAAAAGAAGATAAATATGGGTATTAGAGATGATATATATAGAGCCTACTTTTGTACTAAATGATTAAAGCGTTGTGAATCTCTTTGTTCAAAGTTCTAACATTACTACATTATGTTCTTCACTTCCAAGTTCATCTAACCTATTATACCTCCACTTATCTTGTAGTTTGAGGTGTCCTTCGGCATAATTCAAGAGTTTATTCACATCACTTCCACATAGAGACATATCGCCATATTTTTCAAGAACATCATATTTGTCAAATTTCTTTTTGGAGCTTAAAACCAATAATTATTTTGTACTTAGATGTTTTTAGTATTATGACTTGAGAGAGTGATTCTTTTGCCTCTTCGAGACTCCTATAATTGTCTCCGAACCTTCATGGCTTACAAAGACCAAAAATACTTGGGTCTTTTCTTTTGAGAGATCTTTGGTCTTCACCATCATTTGGCTAAGACTTTACTTCTACAATGATTTGTACCCGAGTAATTACTTCTTTTATTTACCTTGTTTCTTCTTCAATATTAAGTACAAAACTATCTTTTGAGAGAGTTATATATACAATGAGATCTATGAGATATCAAAGAATATGATTTGTTTTCACATAATCACACAATTACATGTTCTTTAATTTTTAGGTTTGCTAAAATTGCTTTCACATTCCATATTCTATAATTCAATTTTGACTAGTCTTAATGTTGATAGAAAACGATAATTCTTTTAAAATATCTATATTAATAAAGAAATGTCTAAATTTTCCAACATGGCTTGTCTTTAATTAAAATGCAAAGAACAGACGGTGTTCAAACATCCCGATAAATGAGTTTGTTTTGATTTGATTGTATTAAGGTAACTCTCTCCTTAATTTGATTAAGAAAATAAATTTAAATTATTTTACAAAATATATTTTGTATTAATATGATTCAAAATGGCATGCTATTTTTTGATAACATGATATATTTATTAATAAAAAATGAAAATCCTTAAACAGGAGACAATATAGATAGGTACTATGGGCTCATAATAGAGCCTCCAAGGGTTTACAATGGAAAAGAAAAGAAAACACCCAAACAAAAAAACTCATAAATTAGATCTTAGAGCACAGTTTCATGTTGGGGGCTATTGTTCCTATTTATCTGGGAAATGTGATTTCATGTAAAAAAAAATATTGCTAAATCTAACAAAATTCTTAAAATTTTTGAGCAATTACACTTTAGAGAGGATTTCCAACCTCACAAAAGAGTTGGGGGCACAAACAGTTATCTCTGGCCCATTATTACACATGAAAAAGATCAAAGAAACCCCAAATACTTGACTATAGCAAATGGTTAAAATTATGTCACAACTTCTTCCTCTTCATCCATACTAACTTTTTGGAATAGTTCCCCCTTCCATTACCGAGGCAGTTCAAGAAGAACTTTTCGCAAAGGAGGTTGTAGGTATTCTCAAGGCCAAAAATTGTCATCGTGACTCCCTAACCTCATGCAACTTACTTTTAGACTTCTTAATTAACCCAACTGTTTGAATATCCTCCTCCACTAGGGAGAAGCTAATTGCCTTCTCACTAATCACAACTGAAATCAGCTGATTAATGCAAGTAATTTTTTTGGAATAGTTCCCTCGTTTTTCTCCCAAAAAAATGGAACCCCTACCATACTAACTATACCATTGGACAAAAAGCTATCACACATCAGTTAAAAGTCAAAAAATAATTTGTTTTCCAATTAGATACATTTGTGCTCATGCAATTTGGTTGATAAAACTTTGTAGTCATAAAAGGGAGGTAGTAGTGGGTTTGAATTGTGAGTGAAATTCCACATGATTTGTTGAGAAATACTCTGTTTTGCAACTATTTGCTGAAAAACAAACTGTGAAGTACCGGTACGTTTTGTTGCAAGAATAGCTTCTTCCCAGTTCAAATAGAACTTCTCATGGAGGAGGTTATACGTATCCTCAAGGCCAATAATTGCCATCTTGAGAGGCTCCTAGCCTCATGCAACTTACTTTTGGTCAACCCAACTATTGAATATCCTCCACAAGTGGGAAGCTAATTGTCTGCTCCCCAATCGTATCTGAAATCAGCAGACTAAATGTAAGATGACTCGTCCCTCAGATGCTTGGCAATCTCAGATAATTTGACACTCCTATCCTAGAAGATGGGCTGCTTCCCCTTCTGGAAAACACCTGCCCCATGGGTGATTTTCTTTCTCTCGTTCTTACCTCTTATTTTTTTACAGATTCTTCAGCATTTTCCCAGATGCTGAGTTGCTTCTGCAAAGGCTACTTAATTCCTGTCCTGTTTTTTATGTTTTTGAAAAATCTACCATATTTCTTGTTGTGTTATTAATCCTTGTCAATTGTGACCAAGACTGAAAAAATATTTAAAAACCCAATAAATTGAATCAAAGCATTGAATAATAATATCCCCAAAACTGTATGTCCAAGTCATCTAAAGTTATAGAAAAGACATTGACAAAGATCTCTGCAAAACCTGTTACGAAATTCAGATCAGCATAACTACATGTAAAAACTGACCCAATATTTCTTGTCAAAGACTTGGTACCCTTGTTGAGATTCGTCATCAACCACCTCCAACATATTATCCACTGATCCAGAATTCTAACAGGTACAAACTAAAATACTAACCACTTTGGCCACCTGACTTGAAATGAAAAAGGATATTTACACCATCTGAAATTAGGGACAACGATGTTTGAGTGACAATGAATCATTAATTTAACTGAAAAAAGAGCTAAACAAGGAATCGATTTCATTTGATCGATTAGGAAATCCATATATAATTAGTCAGATATCAACAAAGATGACCCAATACGCTGATGGTATCTAGAGAAAAGGATATCCAAATTTGTTATGGTCAATATATTTGTGAACTATAAAGGATGGGCAATGAATCGAACGTATAGACGAGTAAATATTCATTCCCGGTGAGTTGGCCTTGAGACTCTACAATGGGAGCAAACTAGCCAACTCAATTTAAGATTGAGTTTATTTTTTACATTCAACACACCGTTACAGACTTTCATAATTTATTGCACCCTATCATTACAACCCAATAGAAAGTAGGTATTTATTTTGCAACGATACTAAGCTGATAAGCAAGGATAATTTAGATCTTGTGATTCTTTATAGTAAATTTGAGCAAGATGACGCAATTCTTCAAACGCACTCATGGTTTCCAAATCAAACCCTCCTGCAATCTGCAAATATGGCAAAAGAACCATTTCTCACAACAGTACAGAGAAGTAAAATCATGTGTCTACATGTCACATAGGTGAATATTACCTGATGAGCTCTGAAAGCAAAACGCACACCCTGAAGCAGCAAGAATTCTTGTGTGGGCTCCTTTTCCGAGTTTCCCATTGACTCAAACTCTATAGATATTCGCTTCATGTATTTCTTGGCTAGCTTAACTGAACTAAGTTTTATCTGCATCAAATGAAAGAAGATCACTTCATTAGTAGATTATGAGTTTGAGCATAAGAAGACCTTTCAAAAGGGAAAAAAATACCAAAATATGGGCCTCTAAATGATCATTCATTTCTAATAATTGCATGCATCACATACCATATCACACTTTCTATCAAGCACCATTCTTACTTCAGTAAGATGTCCTAAAACCTCATTTAGTAAAAATATGTTTCAGGAATATATGTTGTTATTGAAGTTGAGTAGGTACAGAGTTTGCATTTAGAGGCAGCTGCAAGAAGCCTATCTGATATCAGCAACCATTTGGTGCAAACAAAACAGGATTGGCAGAATCACTATTGCTACAGCCTTAGATCTCATAGCCATATTTTTTATGGTCAAGTTTAATTCAGCAATGATACGCAGCAAAAGCGCTGTTGCTTTGATCTAGGCATGACTATGATGAATATGATGCCACAAGCAACATATAGAGCAATGTTCATCATCAAATGCACTCCAAGGATACTTCATATCTGCAAAGAGTATTAAAGCCCTCTAGAAAACAAGCTGCAGATATATAGGTGGATACTAGAAAATGAGGAAAATCATTAATAATCACCAATCCCTGCATATGCAAATATCTTTGACAAAAAAATTATTTCACATGTAAATAGAGTCATTTACTAGTGCTTGTTAATTAATCAAACATTTATGTAACGAATCCTTGAATGCTATAATCAGATGTATAGATGATCTAGCTCAAGATGGGTACAAATAGAAATTTGTCGTTCAGGAAAAACTTATAGCAAGTTTTCAGGCTGAAAAGGAATAAAGGGAAATGGATGGCTATATATGAAACTTACCACAGTAGTTTCGAAGAATAAAACAGACTTCTTCTCACCAGTGACATTTTTCTTGACTATTTTTATTTTATTTTAAGCCATCTTTCAGTATAGCTTGATCTAGCCTTCAATATCTTTTAAAAGCTATCAGCTTAATCTAATCGTTTTAATGGTAAGTGATGAGAAGTTTTGGGCAGGAGTTCTGCATCAAATAATAAAGACTAATGATCACTGATAACCTGAACGACCATAAATTTAATTTCCTTCCAGTTTAACATGGAAATGAAGTGTTTCTATGGAAAAAACAAGCTTAAAGCAGATAAACTGAACCAACAAAAAATTATAGGTCCATGAAATGATATAAGAGAATCTGTTCATGACAAAATGAATCACCATTTATATGGGTTTTTACTCTTTTAAAAGCAATATCTTATAACATTTCCTGCCCATTTTCTCCTCTGCTCCGTGTAGTTTGAAAACCTACAAATTAGCCTTTTTGAAATAACCTTTAACGTTCCCCTCTGAATAACTTGGCTATAAAGACGTGAGTTCATTTTTATACAACAGTGAAGCAAATCGGAAAACATTATCCACTCACATTCAGATTGAGACACAGCCGTATTAAGTATTCAATGGATGGAAGTTGTACCCAAGCTAGTCAAGATGAAATAGGACAAAGCTTACTTAATTCTCTAATTATTACCTCACTAACAATTCCACTGTCAAGCATCCAATCAACTGGAATCTGAAACACTTTGTAAAGGACTATTGTCCTTTCTCTTGTTCGCAACAGGTTATAGACATTATGCTCCAACCTGTGAAAACAATAAAATGTGATAATAAGGAAGGATTGTCTTCAATCAGAAGATCCATAAGATATCACATTTCAAATTCTTACTTGTCTAGTAACACTGTCATCCTCTTTAAAGTGACATCACAGGGTGGATGAAGATCCTCGACATATGACAAAACTTCAGATTGCAATTTTTCAAATCCCAGTAAGCAAAGGCAGCTTCTCGCATACTGTCAGCTTTCTTCTCTGGCCAGTCAAAATGCTTCAGAACTGCTCTCTCATCAACCTGCAAAATGGTATTCGTAGTATTGAATATCCCATGCTATTTAAATGGTAATGGTTTTTTTACAAATAAAATCAGAACTGAAGAAAATATTTTGGATGGGAGTGAGAATTAGTTCAAGCATCTGTTCTAGATTCGTATAACTTACAAGGAAAGAAAGCTCCTCATCAAGCCATTGAACAAAAGCTAGCACATCTTCAATATTGGCATAAGCTGCAGCCTGCAATTCTCTTATCAAATATCGTACAAAGTCCCTTGAGTTTCAACATCCTCTTTATCTGCAAAATTTACAAAAGAGGAAAAAGGTCATGATGTTTCTTTGTCAAAATAAACCATACCAAACCATATTGATAGAAGAATTAAAGTAAAAGCTCAACTCACTGCCAGCAAGTGTGCAGACCGGTTTTCAATTTCCCCAATCATGCTGCTTCGAGATCCTGCTATATCTGGATTTTCAGAATTTCCAGTTGCAGAGAAATTCTTTGAATCTCGCCTCATCAGTGAGCGGTAAAACTGGACTACTTCTGGAGATTTCTGCATCGCATCTTTTCTTACTGTTGACTTCGAATGAAGGACATCAACAGGGGAGGAGGGACGTGAAGGTGGAGGAGGTGGTACTGGTATGTTGCTGAGACCTTTTGGAGGTGGTGGAGGTGGTGGTATGCTACTGGGATCTTTTGGAGGTGCAGTGGTTAAGGCTTCAGAAGTTACCAGTGAAGGTTTTGGTGGGGGTTTGGTATTCTTAAAGGCCTTTTGTACCTTCTGCATACATAAATTTTGCCAAAACAGGCTGTTTGGCAGTTGATACTTCCTTTTTTCTCTTCCTTTTGCTCTCCCATTTTCTTCTCCCCAACCTTTTTCGCATCTCTTATCATCTTATCACTCTCATTTTGAATATTTGTTATGTGTTTATCTTTAGATTCGGTGTGTTTTCCTGCAAGTTCTGAAGATAATGTCCTTGACAGAACAGGCATAGAGACACACATCCCATTTGACCGTTCAAGTTTCTTGGACTTTGTCATCAGAAAAAGATTGCATTCAGTTGATTGTTGTATCACACAAATTCAGCATGAAGAAAGCTCCTAAATCTAAAGAAATAATTTCTAATTAAGTTTTGCTTTGGAGTGAACATTCCACTGACATTTTATTGGAGTTTTGACAGCAGAGATATAATTTGATTATAAAACATCACTTTAACACACAACACCCTATGAACTCAACATTCTAAGGAAAATCTTGAAGCCCTCATAGCTCTAAGAGGATCTATGTATTGCTTGTTATTGAGAAAATATGTATATACTTTGATAGGTTCTACAGACTAATTTGGTTTAAAGGACATTATAAGTTACCATCATCATCAAATGAGTTTCTTAAGAGTGATGTAAAAATTGTTAAAACGGACTCACCTCATTAAGATTGATTTGTGATTCATCTTTTGCAAGTTTGTTTTCCATTTCTCTTTTCTGCCGCATAATTTCCGCAGTCGTGTTTTGCAGCTGAACAACTTCAGCTTCAAGTTCTGCATTCGTGTTTTGAAGCTGAATAACTTGGATTTCCAAGTCTGTTGTTGTATGTGATTTCTTCTGAACAATTGCATCATATTCTGCTCTCTGTGCTTTTGCAAGCTTTTCTGCCAATTCTCTTTTCTGCTGTACAAGTTCTGCAGTCATGTTTTGCAGCTGAAAGACTTTGGTTTCAAGTTCTGCATTCATTATTCGCACCTGAGCAGCTTGCATTTCTAAGTCAGCTGTTGCTTCCAAATTCTTTTGAATAGTTGCATCATATTCAGCTCTCAAAGAAACAATCATCATATTCAAGCCCTCAATTTCAGTACACTTTGTGCTGAGCCCTTTTTCCAACGCAGTCACCTTATGCAATGTTCTAAACAGCTCTTTTTGTTCATGGAGTAGTTCATTTCGAAGCGTCTCCTCTGTTTCTTGCAATCTCTTGACCATTCTTTTCAGCTGTCGTATTTCATGAGTAGGACAACATGAATTACCTTGTTTGGCAGGATTGCAACCAGAATCTAAATTAACAGACCTCAGAGACTGTTTCAAAGGAGCAAGAACTCCACTTGACCGAAGCTTCGAATTCATCCTAGCTACAGAAGACTTGTTACACCCAAATTCAGGGTCTCGATGAATTTCCATGATAGGAATTCCTGTGCCTTTTTTGGCAGCCTCGGTTCTAAGACCCATTGGATTCCTGGCAGGAGTTCTAACAGAAGTCTGATCACCGTTTTTCACATTCCCTTCAACAGAACTTGTCTTCATTTTCGTCCTCATTTCCTTCGAAACCCCGCTAAAAGCCTCAGATCTCCGTCCCTTGTCTCTAAGCTTCAAATCATTCACAGAATTCTTCCTCAAAGTGTTCAATTTACTACTTTCATTACTGGATTTCGAAGCTGTCTTATGCCCGATTTCACCAGCAGGAATTTCTTCCTTCATCTTTGAAGCCTGTTGCGCCTCTGTTGCTTCAAAATAAAAATGCAAATGTAATTTACATAATTTTACACACAAAAACTCGAACAAAACCTTTGAGATTTGGCAGGAACATGGATTAAAAAGGACTACAGCATAAAATAACAAACAGAAAATGGGGAATTCTATGATTAGCCAACTGTAAATTTCTAAGGATAGACAGAGCTTTAAACCTTATACACAGATTCAACGTGTATTATTGAACGAGATACACGGCAACAACTTTAACGGTTGCTCGTTTAATTCGCCCTCCGCAAAAGGTCTCTTTTCTACAAACAAAATTATACTAAAACTACAGAGTTTCGTCGAGGTTTTCGAAGATTTAAAACTAAAAATTGTTCGAATGTATCGACGATTTTTAAAAATAGGCCAAACTAAAAAAATTCCGCGAGGTTTCTTAAGATTTTGAGCTTTTTTATTTTTAATTTATGGAGAAATATAAAACATCATTATCTACGGCCAGAATCACGGGAGCGGGGACCAAAAAAACTTAAAACCTTTGAAAGACTCTTTATGTTCAGCATTTTCTTCTAAATAGAACAAGATAAAGGGAAGGTTCACAAATATAATGACAAAAACCAAAGAATAATGCCAAATGCATGAAATCATATGTTACAGGACAAAAGCTGGAAAAATGTCTTATCTAACTACACAAATATCTTCAACAGGCCAATTCAAAGCCATATAAACAGAGTCATATATTCTGCACATACATTTTGTGAAGTTAAATCTATAAGTATGATTATTTACTCGTTTAATCACTCCAGCATTAAAAATTGCAGAAATTTTCGATTTTATTGTATCTTCCTACCTAAAACTGCAAAAGATTTCCACAGTGACCTCTACGAAAACGATCAAATAATTGCACTTATTGCGCATAAGTTCAGTTAATCGAACTTAAATCTGCGGGTTTTTTCAGATTTTATGCTTACTCACACCAAGAACTTGCATATTTACCATTGTTTAATTAAAATAATCGAATCCATGCTCTTACTGCACATAAAATTACGAGCTTAAATATGAAAGTATGATTATTTAACTATTCCAACTTAATTCTGCAGACATTTTACATATTTAACAGTACAAAACCCTTTTGGCTTAGGAGAAAATAATTAATTGCTCAAATAACCAGTCTGGTTTGCAAATTTTTCAATATTTGGGAAAAGAAAAAGAAAAACAATTCAAACGCAACACTCACCTGTAGCATCACAGGCATATGGCCAAAAACATTATTACTAAAGTGTTAGTAAGCCCAGTCTTCTCTGTTCCGAAACAACTTTTCCTTAGTAAGCACCGTCATATCTGTGCATAAAATAACATTTCCTTAGCATCCATGTCAGTAAACACTTTTATACTGCAGCACATTTTTCAGCTAAGAGAAAAATAGCTGCAGCTGCCTGTTATTGACATGAAATACTCACTAAAAGCCAAATTTTTACAGAGAAATCAAAAACTGGTCGAAACGTTTCACCTTCCGTCCAAAACTTGCTGAATTCTTTGTATAACCGTAAAAGGCCATCCATTTTAGGCTTATTTTGTCTGATTTGTTTTCGCATGCTGGTTGTTAAAACTTTTGCGCTTGAACCTTCACAATCAGAAGAAAGAGAGAAAACTAAAAAAATTGTCAAAATTTAGATGAATTGATAATTATATTTGTAAAGTGTTTGAGATAATTCCTCACTGAAAATGTTGAATAGAAATTTTCCATTTTGTGCTTTTTACCCCGTGGTCACAAGAAATATTACATGTGACCATAGAAGTATTTAGTTAGCGACTTTGAGGAATACTTGATATTTTACGAGGAAACATTTTAGTAAGCGGTGAAAGAGGTTTGGGGATGATAAAGTAAAAGTGGCAGATTCGAGTGTAAAAGTTTGTAGCCTCTCATGAAAACATTATAGGTAATTATTAAGAAAAAGATTGAAGGATGAGAAGTTTAAAGTGGTGGATTACATTTAATGTTTTTTTGTTTATTAACAAATGTTTGTTATGTTTGTGTCTTTAGTGGGTCTTGCTGTTACCTTGGGGTTATTATTAAAATTACATTGTTATTTGATAGCATTTCTTTTGTATTGAAGTTTCACTTTTCAAAGTTTTATGTCGTTAGGTATTCATCGATTCTTTTGATTGTTTGATGGTGCTTCCCTTGTGTTGAAGTTTCAGGTCTTCAAAGTTCCAAGTCGTTAAGTAATCATCCAAATTTCTTTGAATTACCATATATACATATACATATACATATAATCAATGATTATTAATGGTGGTTATCTTGAGATGATATAACCTAATCATTTTAACTTCGCTAACTCTAAAGGCTATTGTTAACACTAAATGTCTAATAGTGTAATAGTTTTATTGTTATATTTAGCTTCAAACCAATTTATATGATGTATTTTTCACTTTGTGATAGATGAAAGAACCCGTCCTTAAGCACAAGTCATATTTAATAATATTATTCTAATTTTTAGCATGAAAACAATGTTTTTATTGGTAAATTGAGGGATTCCATTGGGGCTTCTTACCCTTAAATAGAGTAAAAATCCAACAAAGGAGAGAAAAGGGGGTGAGAAAAAATAAATAAAGAGAAGAGGAGGAAGGAGGAGGCCATGATCGACATAGAAAGGACACAAGAGAGGAGGAGAAGATGAGAAACATAACACGAGGATGGGAAAATGATATTAGCTCAAACCCTTTAATAATTTGGGGATCATTTGATTGAAGGGTTGCCTTAATTTTTTCCTTGTCTCGGCCTTTGTCTAACCCCCCGATCGAGGTCTCCACTATAGGAACCTTAAGAAGGCAAGTTTGCAAAGGAGTAAAGAACCTAAATGAACAACATAACAAACAAATTCCAACCTTGGTAAGATCCCACTATTTCCCACTTGAGGGAGAGGAGAGGAAATCAAAGAAACTTCACTCGAGTTAAATCCCAAAACCATGTTTCGACTCGACCTTGTGTTTAAAAGGATCATCATGTTTCCATGATTAGGAAACCATCTCAAGTTCACATGGTGCAATTCACTTAGTAGTGTTTTTGAACACTCATTCAATGCATTGGAATGTGTCTGCATCTCATAGGAGGAAGCATTTACAATCACAATGTTTTGGTTCAATGGGTGGTTAGAGACAAAGAATCACATTCATGAATCATTTCCTCAAAAATCCATCAAAAGCAAGTTCTTCATCAACAAGAGGCTTTCTCGTCTTCGTATTTTCACTTATCTCTCTTTTCTCTCTCCCCCTCCCTCTTTCTCTAACATTTTATTTCTTCATTGGGAATGTACCTTTTCACTCTTTTGTCTTATTCAATTAAGTGACTTAATGTTGCATTGTAAAAGTCCCTTTTCAAAAATAAGAAAAAGACTTAATTCCATTCTTAAGGAATGTGAAAGGTCACAAGTGGTGGTGAGATGAAATGTCACATGGGGGAGAAGAAGAGACATTTTGTACGCTATAAATTGGAATGGACTCTCCATTTCAAAGGGTTAGAAATTGTTTATTATTGTTATTTATTGGGCTTTGTATCACCACTACTACAAGAAATAATGCTACATTTCTTCTATCTCCTTGCCTATGTTCTTTTCGACTCTCTTTACTTTCCAACTTTGCAAGTGTAGACATCTAAAATGTCGACATAATTAATTTCGATTAATTTGTCCCGCAAATATCCTAACATCATCACTATCTAAATCCCTATAATAATTAATCACAAGATTAATTATTATTAATCCCTTTTATCACATTTCCCCTTTTATCATTCATCTAATATCCCATTTTATCATTAATCACTTTAAATCCATATTATATCATATTATCCTATTTTAATCCTTATTAACATTTTCTAGGAATTTAATATTCCTACATCTACCTACCCACCTACCCTACACATCCCTACACCTAGCTTGTCCATGTAACCTCACCCTAATCATCTTCATTAACCTAATATAACTCTAATCCTAATCACATCCTCCACCTCTAAATCTAGAGGCTTCTATTTCTAGAAGCCTCTCTAAACTTCTCCTTCCATTGAATTTTAAATTCAATGGAAGCTTCTTCCCTCCATGGAATTTTGAATTCAAATTCTAGAATTCTCCATTCTAGAATCCTCCAATCCTCTCCTCAATTTCTAACCATTGATCCTCATCCTACTTGGATGGATCTTCACCCTCCATTTTCTCTCCCACAAGCTATAAATTAATCTCTCCTCCATGAGAGACAACACATAGAATCCATAACAAAGCTCTGCCATTTTCTTTCATCAATCATCCATTTTATCCTATTATCCAATCAATCAATACATTCCTTCAATTCAATCTATCATCCATCCATTGATATTCATCAAGCAATCCAAGGCAATCGAGGGGAGGTGTTACCCAAGTTTATCCACCAAATCTGAAGCAATCAACACAATCCAAGAGAAAATCAAACACAACAAAGGAGGAGCATTGCATTTTATTGGTAAATGCATGTATTGAATCCTCCTTCCATATATTGCTATATTTGAAGTATTATTGGAAGGATTAGCATATGAGAACACTTTCTTTGTTTTCTCATATTCACAACTAATCTTTTATAACATATACTACTAATCCTTTTATTTTGCATCTCATTTAGTCCAAGATATTGGGTTCAAAAATTAAACTACTAACCCTTGTTTTGTAGGGCATCTTTTTGAAGACCCAATCATCAAACTACTAATCTTTATCATTTCATTTTATCATCTAACATTTAATTATCTTGCATTTATCATCCTTTTGTGTGTTTTCCTTTTTTTTTGCGTTCATTCATCTTGAAGGCAAAACTTTGTATGCTCTTCTCTCACATCCTAGGACAATCTTGAGGATCAAAAGCGACTAGCCTTCCCATTTTTTTTTTTATAGGGGCAACGTGACGTGGAAGTGATATCCATGCACTTATCATAGTCCTAGGGGTCTCATGACCATGGGCTTCATCTCCATGCATGTAGACACACCCCATGTTCTCGACGGGGTATATAAATTCTTGAGAGTTGTCATTATTGGCTAAGCTTTTTTATTTTTTAAGAGCATCGTGAAGTGAGGGGCTTCCATGTCCCAATACCCAGGCCTTAGAAAACATCCTTATAACATGGACTTGGGCCCCACGTATACCACAAGGTATATCGGGACTCCCCTAGTGAGTTTGTATATCCTAGACTAGGCAACCTTTTGGCCGCATATCAAACTATAGTGCAAGGAGGCCACACTCCCCAAGATCACTCACTAGTCGAACCCACATTGACACATAGGTGGAGATCCATCATGTGGCACCACATCGTGTGTGGTATTGAAAGTGGGCTATAGCTTGATTGTAATCCCACTGACTAGTTAGGGTGTGTGTTGCATGTTTTTTGTTGTTTGTGAACACCCTTAACCATCCTATCACCTTAAAATTTTAATTAATCAAACATCATCATAATCAACCATCCTTAATCAAAAATCCCAATCCAATCCCATCACCATCCTTAATCAACAATCCTAATCTAAATCTAATTACCCACACACATCCTATCAAACCATGGCCTTTGATCCTCAATCCCCATCCTCTCCAAACCAACATCCAAACCCCTACCTCTTTTCTAAATCCATCAACCAAGCTATCCCATCATCCCCCACCCATCAAATTCAACCATCTCACTTTAATCATGAAATCCCACACACTATCCAACACCTTAATAAACAAATCTCAAATCTCACATCCTACCTCAACCAATCCCATCCTCACCATCCAAATCAACCATCCCATGTTGATCCTAACATCCTAAAAACCATCCAACAACTCAATCAACAAATATCTCGATCTTAAATCATGTATCAACCAATCACCTCCTAAACCATCATCTCCCAACCAACCCCATCCACAATTTCCCCTTCCTAAGATCCCTACCCTCACCCCATTGACTTCCTCTTTGAGGAACCCAAATCATCTCAATCCACACCCCAACCTAATCAACATAAACCACTATCCCCACAAGCCAATTACATCGACTTTGACAACCTCACTAACTTTGACCTAGACCAAGAGGACCTCCTTTATGTCCTTGTTAATCTAGTCACCAATCCCAATCCCACACAACCATCCCAAATTTCAACCTCCAAATCCCCTATCAATCATCATGACCTACACCTTCCTCCCATCAAAACTCATGTGGATAATCCACCACCATCCAAAATATCAACTCCTAAATCCAATCATCATAAAACCTATAATCGAGTCCCATTCACATATCCACAAAAATCCCAACAACTTAACCCAAAATTATTATCCCCACATCTCATCTTAGTCCTCCATCCTCATCATCTTCATCATCCCAATCTGATCCTATGGAATTTCTCCTAGATAGTCCCACATCCCCTAATCCACCATCAAATTCAGCCTCTAAGCCTATTTCATCCCCTCCATCACCTAAGCCCAATCCTATCAAAACTATCTCATCCACCATGACTCCTAAGTCACCCTCATCCCCTTCTACCCCCAATCCTAAACCATCTAATGTGGCTCCTACACCACCCTCATCCTCTTCATCCACACCTAATCCTATCTTAACCCCTTCATCACCTAAACCTAACACTATCCTATCCTCTAATCCTATTTCATCTCCACCATCCCCCAATCCTAAAACATCTAACGTGACTCCTAAGTCACCAAATCCTAAACCTAAAAAATCCAATCCAATCCTCTCCCCACCCCATCTCCTACCCAATCTAATGAGGCTCCTATGCCACCTTCATCTACTTCATCCCCTAAATCAACCAAATCTAATGTGGTTCCTACACCACACCCATCTCCCAAATCTCCTTCATCCCCAACATCACCCAAATCTAATGTGACCCCCATATCATACCCATCCCCTTCATCTAAATCTACCCCATCCCAAACAATCTAATCTACTAATCCCAAACCAATCCTAAGCCAAAACCATCTACCTCAAAACCACATACTCCAACCAATCCAAAATCAACCAAATCTACTTCATCCTCCAATCCCAAACCATCCACTTCAGCCCCCAGGCCTAATCCATCCCCTTCATCTTCTAAGCCACAACAATCTAATCCAACTCATAAATCCAAATCAACCAAAACATCTCATAATCCACCCAATCCTGCACCTTTACTTCCTACTCCCCAAACCATTTAACCCAAACCACTTCACTCCTTTAGGAGAATCCTTGACCACCATCTTCCATCATCTAAAAACCTTCAACATGATCATCCATCCCCAATCAAATCACACGATCAAAACCTTCCCAAACCATCTTGGTATCGGGAACACTATTATTGTGACTTCCATCACACCCATGGACATTCGACCAATCATTGCATGCAATTTAGGTCTTATGTCCAAAACCTCATTAACCAAGGGCTTCTTGTCCTTGTACCTCTTTATCCACCACCTTTCCATCCCAATCCTCTCCCTAACCATCATCCACCATCCAAATCCCACTCACATCCAAACATCATCAGCCATCCAAATCTCATCATACATCCAAACATCCCTCACCAACCAAAAACAAAACAAATCTCACCTCCCATCCTTTTTAAGTCCGACCTCTTAGCGGATGACAAACTACAACCCCAGTCTCATGATGACCACATGGAATCATCTTCCCCATCCACTTCATATCCTATAGCCAAAAATATGTTTGATAATATGAAACATCGAGGCAAAGGCTTAGGCATCCATGAATAAGGCATTCACGACCCATCTCCCTTCATCAAAATCCAAGTCATTTAGGATTAGGGTATAAACCTAACACTAACAATCCCTCCCACTACTCCATCACAACCCATTTCTACCACTCCTCTTGTTGATCCTACCATCCCAACCACTCAACCCAATCAAAAATCATTTAACCCCTACAAATACCAAACACCTAAAAATGGATTGAGCACATAATTCATCACATGTGCACGAATATTCTTTCCTTCCCACCCATCCTCCTTCCATCCAACATCCAAATCCCTTTGCATCTAATCCATTCTTATCATCACATCCATTCATATCCTCTTTCAATCCATTCATTTGAACACTTTATCAACTTTCTCACACATTTTTGTAAGACAATAGTACCTACTACAACCGTGTGACCTTGGTCTATCATTACCTCTAACATTCAAGCACAATTGTCCTCTTAGAGATCCACACACTTTAACACACTTAATCAACTTGTGGTGAAGACCTTGGGTGTGTCTTTTGACACTCTAGCCAATGTCATCTCCACACTCATTTCCATCCCCCATCAAGCCACTAGTGATTCTTAACCCCTTGAGAGTTCTCAAGAGAGTGGAACCTCTTTATGCAAAAAAAAATCCAAATATCAAAAAGCAAAAAAATCATATCAAAATTAAAAATATCAAATAAAATCCACCTCAAGACTCTCTCTAGGGGTGTTTCTAACATCTCTACCGAGGCTATGGATGCCTGGATGGTAGTAGAGAAATGTTGTGATAAGAATCAGATGCATCTCCATTAGGGATATGGATGTCCTAGTGTGGCGCAGAGCAATGCATGCTTAGCCTTCCATTCACCCTCCATCCACCTATTTGACTTAATCACTCCCTATACATTGGCTAGTTTGTCTTCACATACTACCCATTAAGTCTTCACTTCAAGCGGTAATTAACCATCACAATCACACACACTTTGATCTCAGCAGAGACATAAGACTCGCATGTTTCTAGGTATTGTTTAGACCTTGGTCACACTTTTTTTTAGTCCAACTCTTTCCTTACAACATGTGTCGTTAGGCTCATCTTTTTTCATCACTATGTTATTTTCCTTCCATCCATCACATCCACATCCTTTTTTCCCTTAGATCGAACATCATGGGTAAGATGATGATCCTTTCCTTTTCATCCAATCCTCCTCATGTCCCTTTTCAATTGTCATCATCATGACTGGGAATAGCCTTATTATCATCCATTGGGGGCATCATCCATTTTATCCCTCACTTCCCATCCTACCCTACACCTAGGGGAAAATAAACCCATCATCCATCCACACATGCCACCCTACTTTACACTTTGGGGCACACCACATCTATCCCTCAATCCATCTACCCCTATACTGGGGGCATATCTTATCATCTTTCATATCCCCCATCTTATCATATACCACATCCCCCCTATCCTATCTCATCATCCCATCTAATCTAACCTATCAACCAATCCCTATCCTCTCCAACCTATCCAATTTCCCTCAATCCTTCCCTTTCATCCTACCCAAACACACTTTGGGACTTATAGGAGAAAGTCATCCCACCTTACATCCCTTCCCATCCCCCATGAGCTATCTCATCCCGAATCCTTTCATCTTACCTAATCCTCAACCATTCCCCCATCCCAAATCCAAAATCTCAACATCCAACATCAAATATCTATAAATCCAAATCAAATCCAAAATCCAAAATCTAAAAATCAAAACATTCAAAAAATCCATACAAAAAATACAAAAATGCAATATGTGTGTTTTTTTCTTGTGTGTGTTTGCTTGTTTGTCTGCATTTACATTTTGGTCAATGATATGAGGCCCCTTTTGTTTCTTTTTTTTTTGAATGATCCAAATGATATGAGGACCATATTTTTTTTATTTTTTCCAATGATATGAGGACAAGGGCATTTGGAAAATACAATCATCATGGTCTTTATACCTTGGTGCATTTTGCTCTATGCCACATCCATAACATTGCTAATGATGATAACAATGGGAACTTTATGGTAGCACACCCCCTTCTATCATCATATTTTAGCCTTATCATCATCCAAACCTAATCCTCATCATCATCTAACTAACTATCTAACCTCCTCATCCTCCTATCTAATCAATCCTTTATCAATCAATCAATATCCACATCCAAATCTTATCATCTCGCATCCAACATCCAAAATCCTCACCCTTTTCTTGGTGCATCTTCTAACATCCTCTTATCAATCAAACTTAAACATTCTTTCTCATCACTTCATCAATCATCATCCCAATCCTATCATCATCAAATCAATCCAAAAACCAATCCTTATTCTCTCATCCAAACATCCTCAATCTTCTAATCCTCTAAATCCAACATCCTATACCCTATCTTCCTATCCAATCAATCCTTAAATTCAACATCCTCAAATATTCAAACCTAACCCCTTGACCGGGCATCTATACTCTAATATCCTTAATCTCACCTCTTGATAGGGAATCTTCTAAATCATAAATCTTCACCTTTGTCATATATCATTGACTAGGGTATCCTCTACTCCAAAATCCAATATCTCCTAATCCTCTAATCTCCTACTCCTCTAATCCTCTCCCTACTCCTCTAATCTTCTAATCCTCTAATCCTCTCCCCTAATCCTCTAATCTCTTATTTCTCTAATCCTCTCTCCTAATCTTCTAACCTCCTATTCCTCTAATCTTTTCTCCTAATCCTCTAATCTCCTACTCCTCTAATCCTCTCTCCTATCTTCTAATCCTCTAATCTTGCATCCTCATCTATTCTCTAATCCTCAAATCCAATATCCTTCATCTCAACCCCTTGACTGGGGCATCCTATAATCTAACCCTTTCAATCAATCTTCTAATCCTCTAATCCTCTTTCCTCTCATATAATCCTCAATATTCTCATCCTCTAATCCTCTCTCATCTACTAACTTGGGCCTCTCCTCTTTTCGAGTGGTTACCTAACTCATTCCTCCCCGCCTAACCCCTCGAGGGGGCATCATATCACCATCCTAACATCTTCTCTTCTTTTTTTCTTTGAACGGTCATTTCTCCGTAATAACCCTTCAAAGAGGGGAAAAATGTAGACATCTAAAATGTCGACATAATTAATTTTGATTAATTTGTCTCATAAATATCCTAACATCATCACTTTAAATCCCTATAGTAATTATTATAAATCCATTTTATCATATTTCCCCTTTTATCATTCATCTAATATCCCATTTTATCATTAATCACTTCAAATCCTTTTTATATCATATTATCCTATTTTAATCCTTAGTAACATTTTCTAGGAATTTAATATTCCTACATCTACCTACCCACCTACCCTACACATCCCTTCACCTAGCCTTTCCATGTAACCTCACCCCTTATATCATATTTATTAACCTAATCTAACTCTAATCCTAATCACATCCTTTACCTCTAAATCTAAGGCTTCTATTTTATAAACCTCTCTAAACTTCTTCGTCCATTGATTTTTAATTTCAATAGAAGCTTCTTCCCTCCATGGAATTTTGAATTC
The DNA here is from genome assembly GCA_018340775.1 of Taxus wallichiana var. yunnanensis. NCBI lineage: Eukaryota > Viridiplantae > Streptophyta > Pinopsida > Cupressales > Taxaceae > Taxus > Taxus wallichiana. The sequence continues at coordinate 632,788,085 of CM031243.1, read as the reverse complement.
AAATTCTAGAATTCTCCATTATAGAATCCTCTAATCCTCTCCTCAATTTCTAACCATTTATCCTCATCCTACTTGGATGGATCTTCACCCTCCATTTTCTCTCCCACAAGCTATAAATTGAGCTCTCCTCTTCCATGAGAGACAACACAAAATCCATAACAAAGCTCTACCATTTTCTTTCATCAAGTAATCCATTTTATCCTCTTATCCAATCAATTAATCCATTCCTTCAATCCAATCTATCATCCATCCATTGATCTTCATCATGCAATCAAGGGGAGGTGTTGCCCAAGTTTCTCCACCAAATCTAAAGCAATCAACACAATCCAAGAGCAAATCCAACACAACAAAGGAGGAGCATTGCATCTTCTTGGTAGGTGCAGGTATTGAATCTCTTCCCCTTTCCATCTATTTCTTTATCTAAAGTATTGTTGGAAGGATTAACATAGGAGAACAATTTCTTTGTTTCCTCATATTCACAAACTAATCTTTTCTAACATATACAACAAGCATTGTAGTCTTGTACAACCGAGAAGGAAATTTGTGTCTTTGATTAATGAATCCATAGAACTTTGTGTCTTTGATTTATTAGTCTTATTATTGCTTACATGGTTGATTTCTTCCTATTGAATGTGGACCTACTCTGGTTAATGTGTGTGAAATCTGTAAGTCTACTCACAACATTAATCCCCTCTCTACTTCCCCATCTCCTCTTTACCCTTCTTCAAAGTAGATACCTCCTCAGTTTACACTGTTGTCTGAAGCACTTTCTTCGGGTTTAGTGGAGTATTCTTGTGTGATCTCCGACATAATGGCTACCCCACGCTTTTATTTTGTTTGCATTCAATAAATGAGAGCCTCCCCATACCCAAGAGGAGGGGCTTAGCCCCGTGATTGTTGGTGAAAACCAATAATTTTCCCGTGACAAAATATTTCACCAATAAGAGCTTATGATATGTGAGAGATATGATGAAGGAACATCAAGAAAAAGATTGTTGGAGGATCCCATTTCAAAATTGGTTGTTGTTGTTAATTTCAACTTTAAAACATCATTAAACCAATATATATGTCATATCTTTCACAAACAACCTTTGAAAGAACCCATCTTTAAGCGGTTGTATAAGGTGATTACCACACATGACATAGTAAGATTGAAGCTAGTGAAGCAATTCATTACATAAAATAAATCATACCAAGTGAAGTGGGCTTGCTCTCATACTCATCATTTATTAATTTTGAAACAATATACATTTTTTGTACTTTATGTTATTAAAAATTTGATAAGGTGGTGAATAAAATGGTTTTAGACTTGTGACTATTAACTCATGACTCAAATGATTACAAAAAATGTAATTGTATATAAGTGTGGTGAAGGGAATGGTTTTCAAATCACAACGTATCAACTCACGACTCAAATAATTACATAAAAACATGATTGTATATAAAAGTGTTGTACCACCAATAATAAATTTAGTGAATATCATTTATGGGATTTAAAACTTGAAATATCAACATATCTATTTGAGATCCCATATATATAATAATGCACCTATATTTATACAAAATACAATGAATAATTTTAAGTGAAATAGTAACGTGTAAGAATAATCAACTTTATTTAACTTAGTATTAAGGAGTGAAAAGTGTTAAGGATTGAGAGGTATCCATTCTACCTTCAACAAAACACTATTCTTTTTTATTTAAATTGAAAATGCTTCTATTAATAATAAAAAAATACACAAGTCAAAATGTTAAACAAGAACAACCATCATCCCCAACAAGGACAAGCCTAGAAACGAAAACATTATACAAAAAAAAGCCCTCATAAAAAGGAGGGGAAACTAAGAATCAATGTATCCATAGTCAAACTTGGCTATTGTTGTAAAACACTATTTGGTGGCAAAACTTGAAAGCATTCCTTTATCCTCTTGATTGCAACACATGCTTTTGGCTATTTAATGTTGAATCAGTACATCTACAATTAAAAGGAGAATAAATTATGAGTTTGCCGAATAGCGAGAACAATACCATTCCCAACATAAAATTTTGGTAATGAATTTTCCAAATATGAAAGAGGATAATCAACTCGCAAGTATTCCACATAATAATAAGGACGGAGAAGGGTAAAATACTGGACAAGTCATTTTTTTATTTAAAGGATTATATTTTAATTTGTGGAAACGATGGTTAAATGAGGTTTGATGCGTTATATCTTTTTAAAAATAGTATTCAACATTCACTCTTCCTTTTAAAAAAAAACAAAAAACTATCCATTTTGAAAAATTGTAATGGAACAAACCAGTATCTCCACAACTTAAAAACAACCCCTTCAATTTTCTAACAAAGTTTTTAAAACTAAACCTTTCGAACGGCCATCAGTCATTTAGTGTGAATGGTAACAAGGGGTTATATATAAAGTAAATTTATGTCACATCACTCGAGAAGTTAGCTTTTGTCTTCTTATTATCATTAATTTAACATTCGATAGGAGCGAGGAACAACCCGATGATGATGTTCAATCACATTTTGTTTAAAATTAAATAAGACATTCATTATGTGGCCCTACAAATTATATGATTAATTTTATTTTGTCTTGATATGGTTGTTCTCTTGCATTTGAAAATTGATATTTTGTCCTTGTAAAGGAGGCAACATAACATATATGTTATTTATTTTGAATACTCCGTCGGTGGACAAAACAAAAGAACATTCCCTTCAGTGTTTTGAATCCTTAAATATTGGTTTTGGTATAATTTGAATGTTTGAAATGATTTTGATTATGAGCACACCCCTCTAAGATTATAACCACACAACTCCAAACCATAACAAGTTTTTTTAATGCTTATCCTTGTTAATTATAAAAGGGTTTGGCCTACTCAACTAGATGTTTATTAAAATTGGGCAAACATAATTCTTATTATATGTTTGGGCACTACAAATAGGTATGAAAGGCAATACAATTGGTTAAGGTGTTTAAATAGGTAAGAGAAAGTTGAAAATTCAATTTTCCACTTAAATATGTGATTATTGATAAGAAAAATACATTATTAATTAGTATCAAAATATTAAGGGATATCTATTTTATCAAAATTTTATATGAGTGTTAATTGTTGAGAGAAATAAACAATTACTAGTAAAGAATATGAGAACTATGTTTGGCCTATATTATCACTATTATAACTATTATATGGTAAGTTTGAAGAAATAATATTAATTTTTCTTTTTTGAAATTTATGTGTGTGCATCGTGCGTACTATATGTGTATATAAAGGGGTATACTAATATATAAAGGGGTATTTATTTTACTAAATTCTCTACCAAAAATACACGATGTAACAATTATAATGTTTGTTTTTATTTTTTAATTAATATTTATTAATTATATGGATATGCGTTCTTAAATGAAAGCGGAGTGAAGCATAATGTAATGAATTGTTTCACTTTTATGTTTGAGTGGAAATTTGACATCAATTTGATCATAATAATGAACTTTCAACCTTAAATTTAAGGTCCATTTGAGAATTGTTTGGAAGTTTTTTTTTCCCTTTTACTTGGAGAATCAAGTTAAAAATTGTAATATCTAACTAACATAGATATCTTAAATACATCTATCTAAAATACCTCCAAAGATATCAATTTTGAGGCACCTATTTAACTATGCTAGGTATTACTATTTTTTGATTGATTTCTTGAAGAAAAAAGGAAAAAATATATACGTGACAATGCAATATAAGTTAAATTATAGATGAATTGTTATGTGACAAGTGAATAATTCAAAATAAAAGTGATAACCCTATAACCCTGCCATTGTAGGAATGGCTCTTAACATAACTATAAAATAGAATTTAGAGCTTTTTTCCTCAAAACATTTTTTAAACTTTGGTCATATTTGTATAGTTAAATGGTAATCAATTTTACAATTAATAAAAAACTAGCCACAATAAAAATAAAAATTAATAATCGAAAAATAAACATCTCATTCCAATAAACCAACCACCTATTGACACATTACATTTTAAATATAAACACTATTTTATAAATAATTGAATAGTGGCATCTCTTTATGATGGGATTATATTCCATTGGTATGATTTTGTTCTATTGCTTTGGTGTTACGCCATAACATCTTCAGATTTTCAACGCTTCCTTTCATAATTTTGAACCACCCCAAATTTCAAATGGAAGACGTGCATTTTATTGCTGTTATTAATAATAATATTGCTTCTATTTATGTAGTTCGTGGTTTTTCCTCGGTATAATGGAAGCAATCATTCCCTCGAATACACCTCGGACTTGTTCATGGTGTCGACCACTACTAAATATTTTAATTTGAATATTGATTTTCTTGTTGTTTTGGATTCTCTTTAGGCTTTTATATTTTACTATTGGAACTCCACATTATATTAAAAGATATAATAAGAGTTACAAGAGGGAAGGCGATTGAAAATTTCATAGTCCCACAAACAAGTCAGGAAGGCAACATGAAATGCCCAAAAGGCAAACAAAAATGTCAAACTACAAAGACTCGGGCATGGGCCCGAGAAAGAGTGGAAAAGCCAAAAGTAAAGGGTGGCATGGTACCCGACGCCAAAGCAAACCGAGTAACATGAGGCTCAAAACACCCCTTCTTCACCTTAGACCTTGTGACAACCGTTCAATTCTCGGGTTGGGAAGCCACATCTTGCGGAAGGAACTAGGTGAGGACGATCTTGATTTGGATATGAGTCGAAGACTCGATTATGTGAGACTGCTTTGACACAACCGCCAACAGGGAAACCCCAACACTCATAGCCTCATAACTTCCAGGATGATGACAATCTTTGGTTCCATGCGTTGTGAATAGTGCTTAGCCTTTAAGCCATGAAGAAACCACTTTTTTCTTTTTTTGATCCTGGTTGAGCGATCTTAAGGCCAACCTTTAGGCTGCGAAGAAACCACTTTTTTCTTTTTTGATCCTGGTTGAGCGATAGTGGGCAAGCCTCTTGAAGGTGTCTAGTTTGATGGCATAACCGGCATCGGAAGGCCGTGTTCTCATAGTCTAGAACCTGTATCCACTTGAAACCATCATTGTTTAACTCCAACTTGTCGGAAGACCTTTGTTGAGATCCACCTCAATGCAAAGACAAGCATAAGTGAAAAATCTTGCTTAGATTGCCCATCATCCATCTTGATGAATCGACCAAGAGAATCACCCATAACAACTATGATTTTTATATATATTTTTGAACTCTACTAAATTTTCGTGGGTAGTCTTGAGGTGTTCTTTGATGGCACTCAAGAGTAGTGGCCGCAGTAATGTTCATCAAGATGTTTCATTTTTAATTTTGATTTAAAATTTGACATCTATTTAATCAAGTATTATAAAGTTTTATTTTTAGAAGTCAATTGGAAAATTGTAATACCTTAGCTATATACAAAGAGAGTTTGGAGCCCATTTTTTCTAAAATAATAATAATAATTGTAATATACTAAAAATCCAAGATAAAGACATTAAAAGTGAAATCTCTAGACATTTATCATATAAATGTGTTTTAGATATTGTATTAGTAGTTAGTAAAATTTTAAGTGGTTTATTTTCTAATAAACTTCTCCAAGCTTAGGGATTTTTATTTTGGATCCTATGAGAAGTAAATGTAGGTTGTCTATGTAAATTAATCTGGTGAAAATTAAATGATATTGCTATCGTAGATCAATTTTTGAACTTTGAACTCCCTTAATGTATTCCCGAGAAACCGTTACCTCATTACTTTAGACCTTGAACTTGAAAGATTGTCTAGACCGTATCGTACAATCCTAACACTATTTTCTCTTTTCTCACTTTAAATGAGAGACCCATCCATCTCTTTTTCTCATTTTGATCCTACCAATTGAAATTAACATAAACATTAATATTGGGAAATTTGAATTCAAATTCATCTATAAATAAACAAGAGTTGTTATCCATTTACATAAAAAAACACTACCGACTATACATTCTTAGTACAATCCCTAAAGGTTCCCCTAATGATATATTATGGTTATAGTCAAGAGCCTATCTCTCATGATTGGTAGGAACCTAAGCTCTCATATTGGAATCCACAAGTATTTACTTATAAACTACATGAGTAGAGTATGAAATACATTCATTTATCATGAGCTCAAATTACATAAATATAATATGGAAATGTATTAAGCTAAATATCGGAACCCATAAAATAGAAATCAAGTATGCAATAATTCTTTTTATTAATAATAGAACAAAGTATATAAGGATTCTTTCTATAAATATTTAAACTTTTCATCATCGACCATTCAATTTCTTGTTCTTTTTGTATAAGCATTACCTATAATGTTTTCTAATTCTTATCTTTCATGTTATACACATGTATTTTTTACCAAATGATTACAAATTTAATTGATTTGTTACTTTTTTGATACATATAAAATAGCTACCCAAAGTCCTCCTAACATCACTCATAATTAAACTAATGTCTCGTATAAGGACACTCATTAGTGACATATCACAAGACTTTTAGGTCCTTCAAAAATTTCCATTGTTTTCTCCATGTAAAATAGATTATGAAACTCTATTAGCAGCTTCACAAGGTGAGTTGTTTATCAATTATCACGCCAACATACTATTTAGTTGTCCATGTGGATTTTTAACTAAGTAACATATCAACTTGTCACCTAATAGGTTTTCATATTTTGATGTAGCTCATTGGTCATCATTTATAGATTTTCAACCAACATAGTTTGTAAAGACTTTGGTCTTCAAAGTTGCTTGCCCCCTCGGCCCAACAACTTACAACAAATCAAGTAGGTAAAATGTTGCTTACTTTAATGTGGTATTTACACCCTAATTAATTTCTATCTTATGGAAATGCACACCAATAAAGACAATGTAAGGGTTTATAATAGGGTTTGTTTGTCAATTTTCACCCCAACACACTACTTAGTTGTCCATGTGGATTTTTAACTAAGTAGCATATCAACTTGTCACCTTGATAGGTTTTCAATACTTTGATGTAACTAGTTGGTTATCATTTATATATTTTTAACCAACATAGTTTTCAAAGATTTTGTCTTCAAATTTGCTTGCCCCCTGGGCCCAACAACTTACAACAAATCAAGCGGGTAAAATTCTGCTTACTTTAATGTGGTGTTTACACCTAATTAATTTCTATCTTATGGAAATGCACACCAATAAAGAGAATGTAAGGGTTTATAATAGGGTTTGTTTGTCAATTTTCACCCCAACACACTACTTAGTTGTCCATGTGGATTTTTAAGTAAGTAGCATATCAACATTTCACCCGATAGGTTTTCATACTTTGATGTAACTAGTTGGTCATCATTTATAGATTTTCAACTAACATAGCTTGCAAAGACTTTGGTCTTCAAAGTTTCTTTCCCCAACAATTTACAACAAATCACATAAGCAAACTACTTCTTACTTTGATGTGGTGTTTACACCCTAATTAAATTCTATCTTATGGAAATGCACAACAATAAAGAGAATGTAAGAGTTTGTAATAGGAGATTATTCGATCGATTAACCTCCAACATTAACCATTCACAATCAAAATAATGCTTTTATACTTGTAACGATTGATAAAATGATAAGTAACTACTCGAATTCACTAGAAGATAATTAAACAATTGTACATGCTAGAAGATGGAGGATCTAGATGTGTAAAACAACAAAAATAAACACATCAAAGACTAAAATGCTTCGGTGTTGATTTTAGAACTAGAAATTAAACATGGGTAGGACTATACAACTAATGTATTGTCTAGACATGAATTGTATGGTCTTGACCTGAATCGTATGGTCTTAGAACCTTTCTTAATATGAATTTGGAAATTTTTGTGTGCTTCAAGTTCTTGAAATGACCTTTTATATATTTTGTTCTTTCTCACATAACTTTAAGATGGCATTTAATCATCTGCAACAAAGTCAAACCCTAGAAACATGCAAAACCCTATATACACCTAATTTTTCATCTTAATCTTTCATACATGTTACTAACAATTCCTTTGTGCAAATAAGGGTCATTGATACATCTATGTCTTGGCGAGTACCTTAAGGGGCTGCCAGAACGAAGTATGAATATTCACATGGTCATTATGGGTTAAAGACAAGTACTCGAGAGAGACATATCACTATGGGGTCCTTTCTTTAGTTTCCCTTTTCCCCTGTTTATCACATACACTAGCACTCCCGACATTTTCTTATATCCAACTCCATCGTTGACACATTTTTCACTTATGTTCACTTGGCCCATGACACATTTTTCAATTCACTGGACATTAGGCATCCTTAGTCGATGCCATCGCCCATGGGAGATGGTGTTAATGCTAGGTTTTCCCTTGGCCATTGCCATTGTCCTCGAGCGATAGTGTCCGTTATATATACAAACCACACCCAAACATTCATAAGGAAGGAATAAAGATAATATGAAATAGCCATCTACTCTACTCTTTTACACCATCTTTACATCTACTTGGTTTGATCTTGGTTCATCTTGTATTTTACTTGGATTGGAAAATCTTCTTGATTGTTGGATTGCTTGCACTATTGGGTCATCTATAGTGAGTATAGGATAAGAATGGTGTTCCCCTTCTCCACCCATAGTGATACTCTCTTGGTGTCTTCTACTCTGACGGATAGATGCATTAGTGACCATCCTACAAGTAAGTGCTCTAACCCTCTTTTCATTTACATAGATGAGTTCACTTCCCTTCCCCATTGCTCTATGTTATCTTAGTATTATATGTACATCAGTGCTAGTTAGCATAGTACTCTTACATGATTAACTCTGTAGAACACTGAATTCGGTATCTATGCCCCTCATCGCCCACGTGCGTATACTTATTTTAATCCACCCCTTATTTAATTAAATACCCATCCAATCCTCATTAATTAATCAAGTGACAATAATTAATTAATCATTTAATATCTTACATGCCCAATTATCCCATCCACATTAATATTTATGCCTATTAATTAATTAATTCATATTAATCCCCTTTATCTTTCCCTAACCAACCTTCTATTTCTATTACTTTTATCCTACACACACATCCCCTTTGCTTTTCTAGCTTTTATCTATTTTTATGCCCTAACTACCCTTATCTCATCTCTTGCCCGCCTAAGTGCTTTAAAGCATCCTTCTATTCTTTAAGAAGCTCAAAATCCCGTCAAAAGCACAAAAACAACCCATAGGGAAAGTTTCCTGCAATCGGTGGCGACCCAACCTAGTCGCCATTGACCCTATAAAACTAGCTTCTTTCTTTCTATTCATCATCAAATGCATGCAACTTAGAGCTTTCTTATAACTGAGCATCCTTCCCCATGCCTAAGCATTCTTAAAACATTTACAGACCTTCCAGACATCGTCTCAACATGCTTGCATCGCTCACAATAATCTTTCGTGAGACTTATCGATATCTCTATGCAACTTTATTGTGATTTTTGTTGAATTATATTTGTATTTCTTGCATCTAAAATTTTGCGGGATCAAATAAGTTCCAGCGGTGCTCACAACTTCTCCAAAACCTTCTCCCTTAGCCTTTTTTCTTGCAAGTTATCTTTCTCGTCCATTCATCCTCAACTTTATCCAATTACGTTATAGTCAAATTATTGACCTGTTAGATCGCCGTCGACCTAGGCCCAATTTTCCAAACATACTTATTCTACTACTATTTTTCAGCCATTTCTTGGGATTTTCCACCCCTGGTCCCTTATTGCAAACTACTCACAACACATACAAATCCTTAACATTCTTTAGTTGGAATCCAGACTCTCCAGGTCTATATATTCATCCTATTGTCTAGATCTTCCCTCCCGTGTCACTTTATCGACTGGTTTTGCCACCTGATCTGGTCGTCGATACCCATACTAGGAAATAGTCAATTTATAGTTATTTCCATCTAATTAGCTTTTAGATCAATTTCTGTCATCTTCCCATATTCAATAATATTTATGTTTCTACAATTTCATCTTTTACATCAATTTTATTAAAATGGGGGTTAACATCTGCAAAAGGAAGCTAACCACTTCTTGGAACCGCATTGTTGGGAAGCCCCCACATATATCTATCTAATCCATATTCATTCCATTTTTAGGATTATCAAGTTCTTTATGAGAATCAACCATTTTACACTGTATCCATCGCATCATACATCCGAGGTAACATAAACCCTCTAGTATGTCAGAGTTCACTAGTTTCTTTAGTAGCTAGTGCATTAACCCATCATTAAGAATGAGAAATATAGGTAAACATTCCTGACACACCCAAAGGGACCACTCTTTTGGTGATCTCTTTCTTTTTGTCTATATTTTTCTTTCCCTTCTACTAACACTTTATGCAAGGCGCCACTTTATTGCTTACTCGTGTTCATGACTTGGATTGCTCATCACTCAAGAAGTATAGATAAAAAGGAAAATTGCTATCTAGGTATTCCTCACTTTTCCCCTATTTTATCATTTTTGTATCATAATTTCTCGTTCTTGTTTGCATCCTCATCGAATATCACACTTCGTTAAGAACAATATTTTTGCATCCTGCTTACTCACATAGTATAAATAGGGGTCCAATCTTCTGCATCACACATCTTATCACACACAACGTAAACTACACAAATCAAATTAACACATCAAAAACTTCCTCTCCCGATAGACTGATTAGGATTTGATCACCCAACATGAAGCTTCCTTAAACACCTCCTAGCCATAACTTACCCGAAACCAAACATAGTTCACCTTCTTCTAGGTCCTTTGTTATCTCCCCCTTTTTCTTTTTTCACATTTCTAATAAACAACATAAAAGGAATTGTTCACTTGACTTGTCCTTAACAATAGAGCCAAAATTTTCCTTGAATAGTTCTCAACAATCCACCATGACCCCATCCAAACCCTTGGTTGCTTCTAGACCTTCTCTAGCCCCATCTATGACTATCTTCGCTATAGACCATTTACTTCCCAACCACGCCGATGGTAGATTCCACTATGTACCTACCATATTCTATCATCTCTACTTCACCTAGCATGACTATGCCTATCAAGCACATTGAACTTTATGTCTCTCCCACATCAGATCTTCCCATGTAACCCCCACCATCTTATTATGATCCTGCTTCTCCTTATCATATATCTCCTCAATCATTCCAATCTTCACCACCTGATATCTTCAGACAATCATTCCCCAATCTACCACCAACAAACTCATCCTCGCCTCCTACATCATATCAATTCAACCCCTTTTCAATCAATACCATACATCAGACATCTTCCCCCACATCTATTTTACCATATTCATCATATACCCCTATCTTAAATATTGTGCCTACCGACCCTTCAAGGGCTATCCTCACATCCCCTATACCCACGATCCCATTACCTACCACCTTAACCTCTACTGCTTCTCTTTCATCTACAACTAGTCCTACCCTTACCACATCCACACTAGCCTTGACTGCACCTGTCTCTTTATCCACACCTATCATGCCCAAACCATTATCTACATCTCTCCCACACACACTTGTCACTACAATTATTTCCTCCACATCCACAAATCCATCCAAGTATACCCTTACGTCACTATCACATATTTATTTACCCATGCCCACATTATCTAGTCCTCCAACATCTACCTATTTCGCCAATAAGTTACGTACATATGAGAAAAATAGATAAGGTAAAGGTGAGGAGGAATACTTGTGAAATGAAGGTGGAAGGTAGAATGTGTGCGTTTTGATTTCTGATCCAATGTTGATTGCAAGAACTTCTTTTTTTCTAGGAGGAACTACATGTGAATGAAAAACAAGACCACAAGAAGAATATTAAACAATATATGTCAGTGGACTTCCTAGCATATGCTAGATCCGGGAAGTGTGATACTTCTTAGATGGTTGTCAATCCACTGTTTATCAAATAAATGAACAAAAATGTAAGAAATAGAGGTCCTATTGCTAACAAGTTGATTTCGGTATCTCAAGTTATTAATAATATATTAGATTAAGTTGAATATTGCAATACAAAATTAGATCTAACTAAGGTTGGGTTATGTTTCAGGTTGGGTAGGTAGCCAAGGTGATTAGAAACAGGTCAGGATCAGGTTTTGGGTGGTTTTAGGTTATTTGGGTGAAGGTTATTAGGTCACATTATAAGCAAGATTACTAGTTACAGAGACCGACGTCGGTCTAGTATGACCGATGATAGTTTAGAGGGAAACGATGACGGTTTAGAGGGAAACCGATGATTTTCAAGGTGACTGGTGTTGATAGAAGAATGGTAGAAACTCAATAAAACTTGGTTTTGGAGGTTCTCTATGATTGCACAGAGAATAGAAGAAGGATGGATAGGTTGGTAAAGATGCTGAGAATGCTCAGAGATGTCTGGGGGTTGAATATGGGGAGCCAAAAGGTTATGGGTGGTTAGATGGGTGGATTGATAAGAAGGTGAGGATGATAGGATGCAAAAGAGAATAGGATTTAAAAGAGCTAAAGAAATGATGATCTAAGTAAGTATGGAATGATACAGATAAAAAAACACTTACTTGTATTTGTAGGTTTGGTGGTTGGATGAAGGTGATGGTTGATCTGTGAAACTAGTGGTTAGTCTTTGCGACAGTGATTCTTGGAATGCTATCGTGAATGCTAATGTCTTCGAGATAAGTCTTGGTGTCGGTAGGGTGTGTCTGGATTCACGAGAGGGATCTGGTTTGTGCTTGCATGCAAATCTCTCTCTCTCAAACTCGAATAATTATTCCAACCTCTGGAACAAGGTTACCAAAGTGAATATATGGTAACTAACGATGATTTAGGTTAACCGATGTTGGTTTAGGGTTAACCGGTGTCAGTTATAGTGGAAAATCCTAGGTTTTCCAAAATAATAGATCTTGGCTATCTTTTGGCCAGTTATTCTGTTGGTTTGGGTCTAAAATGGTATTTTCTACTTAAGTAAGTGGGCATGCTATTAGAGAAATAATAGGCATCTAATGTTAGGGTTAGACTAAGTCTCAGTTAGTTAAGGTAAGTAGAAATTGAGTCTTAGTTAAAAGAAACATGCTAAGAATAGGTCCATGATGAGGTGTCTAGGTGATGTGGCTAGGTGAGGTGGTCAAGTGAGGATATTTATTAAATTAATTAAAATAATTAATTCAATTAATCATGTGCACTATGGGATATGAATATGTAAGGTATGGTTAATTTAATTAACGGGGCTATAAGGGTGGTATGACCTAATTTTGGTGTCTACATTTTGCCCCTTTTTATCACGTAGCTTGTATTGGTAAGCGATGTTGACAAAAACAGGAAGTGATTGCCCCATGTGTGGGTGAGAGCGAGGTTGCCCCAAGTGTGGGTGAAGGTGATCCCCTCAAACTAGGAACTGATGAGGTGTTATACAAAATTGGTGAGTGGTTTGATAAATGTGTAGTTGGTGTGAGTTAAGGTAGGTGGGGAAGAGTATGGGTGCTTTGGGAAAGGGTAATGGTCAACTTGGGTAATAGGTAATAGGCCGAAGCAAAACAAAACAGTAGTAGGTAATGGGCCAGGTCAAATTGAGTAATAGGTAATGATCAATCAATCGCACACACACGTATAGACTGCAACATAGTACTAGGTTGAGGAGCTTGCAAACTCTACATCATCCAAGGTTGATAGGTGTATTCCAACAGGGTTGAAGTGATTCAAGTATCCAAGGCATATGATATGGTCCAGAAACACAATGTAGGTCAGGTGGAGGAAAGTTTAGGCATGTTCCGATAAACCAAAGATTGGGTCGGATAAATGGCAAGGTAAGGTCATCAGGCCAAACAACATGGGTAATGACATTGCAAGGTATAACGAGTACACAAGGTCAATGGTCACACAAACTAGGTCAGGTCCAGGTAAATAGGTCATGGCACAAGTAAGGCCAAGGTATAGGTAAAATAACAAATCCTAGATGCAATGAAGGAAATGTAGGGGTAGTTTGGGCTTGTAGGTAGGTTGTAAGAAGTGTGGGTAAGGTCAAAGGGTATATGGCAATAATGAGTTGAGGTTAAAATGGGAAAAATGGGGTGAAAATGGTAATGGTAGGCGACCGATGCCAATTATAAAGTATCCAACGTCGGTTTCGTATGACCAACATCGGTCATGTCGAGTCAGGGTTAATAAAAGGAAAAATCTATATTTTATGGATTCATTTTAATGTGTTGTCATTTGTGAAAACAACGGATGATGATCGATAGAGTAAGAGTGGAAAGTGACAGTACAAGGTGTTTGAGCTGAGTTGGTGAGGGACTAGCACATGATTGGTATTTAGTAGGTGGGTCCACAAGATCGATTGGAGCTATTTGATTGGTGGTGAGGTGAAATTTGATTTGTAGCATGACAGAGGTGGGAGAGGGTTTGGGTGGGCCATCAATGTGGAGGCCATACGTGCATCACAAAAACGACACCGAGATGAGGTAGGATTCAACCATGCTTCGTCTTTTTGGGTTGAAAATAATGTGCTGAAATTGGTTTGGGTTAAAAGGTTTTTGGGTGGGAGTTTTATTTTGAATTTGTGGGTAAAATGAATTAAATGAGGGAGGGGATAATCCAATGTAGCTTAAATAGGGTTGGTAATGAAATTAGGTAAGGTTTGGGTAGGGTAGAGTAGGTTAGAGGTTGTTTTTAGGGATTTTGGTAGATGAGGGGGTTTCAATTTGGGCTCCACGACGAGACCGATGTTGGTTTAAGGGTGGATGACGCTCGGTTTTATTTAATCGACATCGATCTGGTCTTAGGTGACCGACATTGGTTTAAGTTAACCGATGTCAGTTAAGGATAACCAAATTGGTGACGGTCAGGGTGACCAACACCGATTAGGGTGGATGAAAAATAGGGGTAAGAAAGGTTAGGTGGGCAAGAAAAATAGGTGAGAGGGGGGAAGGGAGGGTACATGTAGAGTGATGGGGGTAGAAGGTTGGTGTTGGCGTAAAGGATAGGTAAGTAGGTGAAATGATGTTTTTAGAATGGTGAGTCATGATTGCAATGGGGTAGGAGGTTGGTAGGTGAATTAGGTAAAATGGGGTGAGTAGGATTGGTGTGGTTGGGTATGGTTTGGGGGTTAATAGATAAGTGAAGGTTGTCAAGTTTGTAATAATGTTGTGGTTTTATTGGATGCAGGATAGGGACCAACTACGGATGTGGGATAGAGTACCACCTTTGTTGCTAGCGATATGACTAAGTGTGACCGTAGAGGAGTGGAGGCACGTGAAAGATGTTGGCTTGAGTGGGATCTAATGCTACATGCATTTAGCTTGAGTTCCAGTATGATGGTCGTGGGGACGCATCGGCAGATGAGACTCAATGAGCAACATGTTCCGATTCCTGACGGGTGAGATCACTATCACCCTAGAGGATGTATATATGATCCTGCAGCTACCAATAGTTGGGGTGTAGGGATATTCTATTACGTCAGAGGCATCCAAGGAGTTGATAATGGTTGTTTTTGGAGAGGTGATGGTGGATCTGAGGTACCATAGTGCGAGTCTGAGCTATGGAGATATGTATGTGGCCCATCCTTAAGAGATGTAGTTAGTGGTTTTTTGATGGAGGTAGTATGTTGTTTTTCCTTGCTAGATGTAGAGGGTGGGAGATTCCCATGAGAACTAATGGGGGTTCTCTAGGACATGATGGAGGAGTGGGTCTATTTTTCCTGGGCACCGACATTCTTGGTGTAGTTGTATAGAGAGTTGTGGGCCTATGGGAGGTTGCATAGAGGTTCAGTTTATGTTGTACCTTCCTTCTACACTATTGGGCGTACGAGCACATCATATATGTATGTCCGGTTGGATTTCCCTAATAGGATTAGTTTGGGGATGGTTTATTCAGGGTTGGTTACAGACGATGGGTACCACTTGGTGGAGAGCATAGGGTAATGAGGGCTATAGGGTGAGCACACATGGCAGAGGATTTGGAGGAGTTATAACTACTTAGGTGGATAGAGGGAAATAATGTTTTTAGAATGGTGACCGTGCCGGTGAGCACAAGATGATACCAAAGGACGAGGGTTAGGTGGCGACAAGTTGAATAATGTTTGGGCTACCACAGGACGTGCCTCCACCATTCCCACAGTATAACATAGATGACATAGAGAGGCCTATGCCTCTACCACAACCGAATGTGTTGATGAGGCAAGGGGAGGAGTAGGTGGTTGACATGCAGATTGATGACACCGAGGTCACGTATAAATACAGTGTAGTGGTGGGCGGCACAACTTGGGGTGACACCATCGAGGGCAAGGTAGCCTAACTTAGCTACTATCATGGTATAGTGAGATACCTTGCAGGGTTAGGTGGCCACCCTTCATACACAAGGCTGGAGTTGGAGTATTATAGGGCAACTCACAGATCGGGATCGAGGGCACAAGTTGCCACTTTACAGTGTGCAGTGGTAGCCTTGCAGGCCCAGTTACATAGGGACATGAGCCTACATAGGGTGGTGATGGAGATGGAGGATAAACAACTACCTTATAGGTGCATATAATAGGTTCAGCGGGGCCGGTTTGTCTTTACACAGATGATTAGATTGGGTGGCCCCTACAGGCCTAGGTCATAATATAGGCACCACCAAAAGCTCGGGGGAAATGGTTTCATATCATAAGAAGTAGTGGGACAGGTCCCATGGTACAGGGTACACAGGACAGGTGGTCTAAGGCCAGCCTTAGGGCCATAGCTCATGAGTTACTCGTGAGACCTATGGCACCACCTCAGATGTTGTCGATGGTGAGTTTGAGGGATGCGGTGAACGAGGTGTGGTGTTACTAGGATCATCTCAAGATCGCCATGATAGATGTACCCTCCTATGTAGAGTACAGGGCACAACAGGCATCGAGTGAGAGGATGAGATCCCACACTCATAGTGTAGAGAGAGTACAAGGACGGTGAGCTCGAGAGAGACAGGCTGGGTGAGGCGACAAGTTCATGGAGGTCAAAACCAACCTGCGGGCCAAGTGGAGACTAGAATGAGACCCATGGAGGGTGGAGAGATGCTAGTAGGGTGACAGATAGGGTAGGAGGAGGAGACATATGAGACTCGCCCCGAGGGTCTCAGGTGGGGTGACGATTAGTCACTTGGTATGATTATTGTTTTTGATGTATATACCGGCCTGCAAGCCAAAGATAGTGAGGATGTACATGAGAGTTTTGAGATTTTGATCTTATACCGGCCTGCGTGCCAAAGATAGTGAGGTTGTATCGAGAGATACTTGTATTGATTTTGTACCTGTGTACATATGTATGGATACATAGACTTTTCCAGTTTTATAGATGCTTTATTGGATGGATGATATATCTATGTTTTTAATTTCCATTGTTATTGTGTATGTGATGGAAACTAGGTAATTTAGGCATGATGGAGTCAAGGTTATGTAGGCATGATTGAGTTAGGTCGGTTTAGGCATGATTGAGTAGGGCAGGTATAGGCATGGTGGAGTCTAGATGAGTTAGGCATGGTTAAGTCTAGGTGAGTTAGGCATGGTGGAGTCTAGGTGAGTTAGGCATGGTGGAGTCTAGATGAGTAAGGCATGGTGTTGCATTTGATTTAATTTCCAAGTTGTTGTTTTTATAAGTGATGATGTATGATATGGTGATGTTATAAAATGGTAGGTATGTATGTTTTTATGGTTGTTCAATTTACAAGTTTTATATAAAAATGAAAAGTAAGGTAGAATGTGAATAGAAAAATGGGGAAAATTGGTTAGGGTAAAGAGTGGCTGAGCTAACCTCTAAGGGCCCCATGCCCTTGGAGTGCTACCTACATAACCTCGACGAAAAGGTGCCTCAGGCCAATGTAGTTAGCCCATAAGCTAGGGAATAATATGATGAGGTAGAAGGATGGTTTGGTAGGTTTTAGGGATGACTGGGTTTAGTTCATTTATGCATGGTTACGTTTAGGTCATTTTAGGTATGGTTGGGTTTAGGTCGGTTAGGCATGGTGACGTTGGTGAAAGAGGAATTCTTAAAGTGTAGGTGTTGATGGCCTAGTCCTTGTATAGGAAAATCAACAAGTAGTGAAGAAGGTGAAGGGTAAGAGGTGACTAAAAGAGTTACCTAATTAGAAGAACCATAACAAGTCTACCATACTAAAGGTGGGCTTATGAACATAAGACCCTAAAGGCGTTGCATGATTGACTATGCTAAGGGTGAAGAAAGTCACATGATCATGAAATGTCATTTTTGTGGCAAGTCCCTTGAGAAGGTAGGAAATTAGGATGAAAAGGAAATGAGGTGAAAATGGTTGGTTTTAGCGTAACTTGGTGTAAGACAACATGCCTACTTGGCAAGAGACCCAAGATCAAAATAGGCAAGTCCATGAAAAAAAAGTTATCTTTTTCTCTTTTTCTCTTGTTTTTACAGATGATCAATGCGGGAAGCTTCTGAATATTTTATTTTATTTTTGCAATAGCTTTGTATAGCTGTCCTTTGAGGGAGTAGTCTATTTATAGCAGCGAGATAGAGAGAAGAGATGCCCCTTTTGAGAAAGTCATCTCTTTGCTAGAAGTTTGACTCAAGGAGTTGAATCCCATTGTGCTTTTGAAATTATTTTTCTTTTGGACTTTTAAGTCATGGACAAGACTATAGAGGAAGATTAGGCTCTTGTTTAGAAGACAAAACCCTAACACACATAGATTAACTATGAAAGAGATGGTTTTGAGTGATGAATGACCATGGGATTCCATCTTGAAAAATACAAAAAGTATCCATGAAAATCATGCCATGAGTAGAGCCATGATACTCATATTGAAGATAAGGTAGAAAGGTGACGGGTAATCACATGATTCTTGTTTAGTCGTTGACCCCAAGAATAGGTAATATGAAAGGTGAAGGGTGCTCAAGGGATGAGATTGAAATAGACAGAAGGTGATATAAGAATTGATTCAACAATAGAATGGTTGAAGATGCAAGGCATTCAAGGGTTTAGGTTTGAGTTTACCTTCGAGTGAAGACAAATGATAAGCACCTGATCTATAGGTATGAGTAACGATATAGGGTCCAAGCCAATTAGGAGAAAATTTGCCCCGTTTACTTTTCTCTTCTTTGGTTACATGTGGTATTTCCTTTAGGATGAGGTCACCGACCTAGAAGGTTTGCTCATAGAAACGTTTTTCACAGGCATGTTTGATACGTTTTGGTAGATTTGGAGATGATGAAGAGCATTGAGATGACGTTCATCTAATAACTCAAGTTGTGCCAAACGGTCCTGGTGAAAGTCATCATCATTGAGCATGTCTTGGAGTGAGATGTAGAGAGATGGAATCTAGAATTCAAGAGGTAAGACAACCTTGGTATTGTAGAGCAGAGAGAAAGGTGTGGCAGCAGTCGAAGTGCAAATACTAGTGTGGTAATCCCATAATGCAAAATGAATGTGTGTATGCCAATCCTTCCTACTATCATCGACTATTTTCATAAGAATTTTGTTCAAGGTTTTATTTGTTGATTCTGATTGGCCATTGATTTTTGGGTAATAAGGTGAAGAGAAACTGAGTTAAATGCCAAAAGTGTCACAAATCTTTCGTAAGGTTTTGTTTTTGAACTGCTTGCCGTTATCAGTGATGAGACAGTGAGGAACACCAAAGCGACAAATAATGTGATGGTTGATGAATTAACAAATTTTCTCATCTTTTGTAGAAATGAGGGTAATGGATTCTACCCATTTAGTTTATTATTCAGTAGTGGTTATAATATATCAATGGCGTTGTGAAGAATGAGGATTGATCTCTTCGACAAGATCCAAACCCCATTAAGAGAAAGGCTAAAGGTCTTGTGCGACTGTCGAGCATGACTTGTCTCGTGATGAAGATTAGCAAGTTGCTTTAGAATTTCACACAATGTTTGAAATAGTCACAAATATAATTTAAGGTTGGCCAATAATAGCCTAGATGAAGAATGCGTTTAGTAACAACTAGGCCATTGAAGTGACCTCCAAAAATTCCGTTGTGAACTTCCTTGATGGTGTAGGTAATTTCAGAACTTGTAAGGCATCATAAGAATATAATGTCGAAGACGCATTTATAAAGAAGAAAACCCATGATGACATAAAGAGAGACACTTTTGATAAAGGTACATTTTCCATTACAAGTAAGATCAAAAGGCATAATGGAAAGGGAAAGGTAGTCCAGAAAACCGCTTATACCAAAGGTCACATGGGTCGGTGCAACGGTTCCGACGGAGTTGACATTTCAAAATAAATAAGAAGGTGATTGCAACCTTTGTATTGTGACAAATATTTTGAGTTAGAGGTAGAAGAAAGTATCTAAGATGTGAGACAGAGACCATGGTATCTGAAAATTAGTTAGTGGAGCGTGGAGTGGTTTGAAGTTCGTAACGGTCAAAGGTAGTCAAAAGTATGTCGACATGGTGTTTATAATTTTGAAGTATTTTGTTACAACACTGGTATATACCATTGAATTGGTTTACAACCAGTTAAGAGTCACCAAAGATATTAATTGATTTAATGTCTAAGGCAATGGTAGTTTGAAGGCCTAATACGAGTGCTTCATATTCAAAGTGATGTTGTTAGTGCAATCAAAATCTAGTTTGAAAGATAAAGACATAGGTTCACCATCAAGAGGAATGAGGATAACTCGTGCCACCCCATGCTGATATTTTAAACCATCAAAGAATAAGGTCATTTGATAAATGGTATCATCCAAAGAGAGAGTAATGAATGGATTCGTCTGGAAAATCAAAGTTAGAGGGTTGATTTCTAGAGAGGGGTGTGTTTGCAAGTTGGTCAACGATGGTTTGGCCCTTGATATATTTTTGATGGATGAATTTGAGGTCGAGGTTTGCGAAGCATGATCCAACATGTGACACATTGATGTTGGTAGGGTTTGGCATACATGTAATGTAAGGGGTTAGTGTTAGTAACTAACAAAGGTTTTGTGGTTGAGTAGGTAATGATGAAGCTTAGTGGTGAAAAAAACTAAGGCTAAGCAAAGTTTTTCGGCATGAGTGTACCTAGTTTCGTAGTCCAAAAGGGTACGTCTTATGTAATAAAACACTTGTTCTTTGTGTTGCTCATCATGATGAGTGAGCATGACACCCAAGGAATGATCAGTAGTGAAATGTACAGGTAAAAGGGTTGGTCATCCTTAGGAGGAATGAGAACCAGTGGTTGAAGAAGGTATTGTTTTAAGGTTTCAAAGGCTTTGTGGCATTCATCATCCCATTTGAAGGAGATGTCATTTTGAGGAGGTGGTGAAATGGTTGGCAGCAGTTGGAAAGTTGCAAAATAAAATGACAAATAGATTGTAACTTACCTTGCAAATTTCAAAGTTAGCAGAGATTAGTAGGTGGAGGCATTTTGAGAATAGCCTTTACTTTAGCAGGATCAACTTCTATGCCATGCAAAGAAATGATGAAACCAAGGAGCTTACCTAAGAGAAAAGTGAAGACACACTTCTTAGGTTGAAGGCAAACACAATACTTGATGAGGTGGTCAAATATGACCTTAAGAACCGTAAGGTGTTTAGCTTTGAAGTTTGGATTTTCAAGAAGGTCATCTACGTAATCTTCCAATATGCGATGCATTATGTCATGGAAGATATAAGTCATAGCCCATTGATATGTAGCACCGAGTTTTAAGGCCAAAAGGCATGACTCGGTAGCAGAAGGTCCCCCGAGGCGTGATGAAGGTGGTTTTGTGTTGATCTTTTGGGGCGAGTAATATTTGGTTATAACTTGAGAAACTGTCCATGAGTGATAACATCTCATGACCAGTGGTGAGAGAAAATAGTTGGTCAATACCTGGTAGAGGAAAGTCATCTTTAGGGCAAGCTAAGTTGAGGTCACGGGAAATCCATGCCAATACAAAGTCCCCTTGTCACTTTTGTGACATGAATGATGTTAGAAATCCATTAGGGATAGTCAATGGATAGGATGCAGGAAATCGAGAGAAGGCACTAAAGTTCCTCTTTGAAAAGAAGGGCAATGCAAGGATGCATTTTCCACGGCTTCTTTTACGAGTTTCACTTTAGGAATGGTTACGATATTGTGGACCACAATGTTTGGTTCAATACTGATATCATATCAGCATAGGACAAAGAAAAAGCGTTACTATGATCCTGAGGTAAGAAGTAAAAGCTTCCTATTTGGTGGCATCTAAAGATTGGCCTATCTTTAGAATGTGTGGGTCATCTTGAGTGTTAATATTGACTTCAATGGTCGATTCATTCAACATGGTTTGCATCTCATAAGGTAATGACTAGTGAATATAAGAATCTTCCACACCAAGGTAGGTGAGGATAGACTCATTGTCCTGACATTGAACAACATTAATAGAAGGTGTATCATCATCGATCATGTCAGGATATAGGAATGGAAGAGAAGAGGGAGCCTTGCCATCACGTTGATAAGTTAGAGGTCCCAGGAAATGGTGTTCATGAAAAAAAAGGTTAGGAGGAATAGATTCAGGATCTATGGACTTCATGGTGAAGGTGTTGACGTTGGTGAACAAAGTGGAGAAGGTTCAATGCGGGTCGATGTGGGTCCTATTGGAATATGGTTTGGCAAAGACAATGCCACTATGATCTTTATGTTTACGAGTGGTACATGGGATGACAATATGATGACCTTGTTCATGAAAACCAAAGCCAAATCCTTTCCATGTGCAGTAGTAAAGGAAAGTGTGGGCAAAGTGACAGTTAGTGATAGATTGGAAGTCAGATGAAAATGGTTGTGTTTGGGATGGTAGTTCGGGTGAATAGGTGGAAGTATCAAGTCCCCCATACATTAAGTTGGTGCAAAGGTGGGGAGGACCATAAGGGAAGACCTCTCCTATGCGATAGTCATAACGAGGATGTTGGCATATGTTACCATAATCTTGCAGAGTAAGGAATGTGTTTATATTATAGAGGTGATACTCCCTAGAATGAGGCATTGAAAAACACCCTCTAAGGGATCGGTAGTAGATATGTGGGTAGCGGGAATAGATGAATTACTAGGTGATTGGGCAAGAGGGGTATCGGTTGGTTGGGAAGTAGATGGGCCAGCTACAGAGGTTGCACACAATAGTATGAATAGAAGAGTTAGGTATGGGAGAGGTGGCAGAAACATTAGTGGATGGGGTTATGGGTGAAGGAGAAGTGGGGGTAGTGGTAGATGCCTTAACTGGTACAAGGACATCGTTAGGTCGGTATAACATGTTATAGGTTTTGAATGGTGATGGGTCAGCTGGGATGGTATAGTTATGTCCTTCATGTTTAAATTTTACACAATGGTGTAAAGTTGAAGGAACACAACCCATGACGTGAATCCAAGGTCGGTCAAGTAATAGGTTATATTGAACTCCCCCTCTAAGACGTAGAATAATTCCGGGACAGTGTGAGGGCCCACACGAACGTGAAGAATAATGGTGCTAAGGGTGGAAGTGATGGCGTCATTGAAGGAGCACAACATAACTGGGTTATTATGCATACAATTTTAAGGGATGCACATTTGATTGTACACATGGGAGGAGATGATGTTGATGATAGCACCACCATCGATCATAATGCACTGTACATGTATATTATCGATATAGAAGGAGATAAAAAGGGTGGGATTAGGGTTGTATGGATGGAGAGGTACGATCTTCTCATCCAAAAAAATGAGTGTGAATACTTGATGAGTGGGCATGGGGGCGTAAGAAGGAGATTATTTGGTAAGAGAGGCCACGTGGTGAGGGGTGATGATGGAGGATACTAGTGTGGGGTCGTTAGGTAAAACCTTGATGGATTCCAAAACCTCTATAAGGGCTTGTTGATGAGATTCAAAGGTTTGGATGAGATCCTACAAAGAAATTTTTAGAGGGGATTGATGTAATTGTTTTATCATTATACGATGGGTGACCTCATCAAAAATAGGGTATGTGGGTTCTTGAATGGTTATTTTGGGTACAGTGCAAATGATATATTGGGCACGGATTGGTTGATGGGCTAGTTACTTTTTCTTTTCCTTTGTCCTTTTGGGTGTGAGTGGCAACTTGGACCATGTTAATCTGAGGAAAGAGGTAGATGGAGAAGGTATGTCATGAGTAGTATAACAACATGATGGACAAAAACCTAATGCGGGGTAAGAACCTTGTGAAATGAGTAGGGCACACTAACATTTAGGTGATGGTTTGGCCAACTCTCTGATACGAACCATGTTGATCTCAAATTTTAGAGGTGGATAAAAGGGTTATGGAGGTGGAGATGAAGGTTGTTGAAGAAGTAAGGGACAAGGGTGTGTGGTGACAGGTGAAGGTGGAACAGGTCCTCATCAAGAAGATCATTGTCGGTAAAATTTACTTTAGGAGGACATAATTGGAGGAGAATGGTTTTGAGAGCCTTACAACCCTCTACATCATGTCTTGACACATGATGGTAGGCACAAATTTTAGTTTCATCAAACCCTTTTGGTTTGGGTTTGAGGGGGTCATAAGGTCTAAGCGGTAGTAATGTGATGACCGAGGTCTCTAAGTGGTCACTAAAATGTTGGCGTAGGACCTGCCAGGTGGATCACAAAGAGAAGTGAGTGTGGGTTTGGGTAAAGGTGCGGATGATTGTGGTGGAAGAGGTGTTATAGGAGGTGGAATAGGTTTGACCACTGGTTTGGTAGGTGGTATTGTCTTAGGTTTTGATGGTATCTTCTTGGGTAAAGGTGTGGTAGAAGAACTAGCAATGGAAGGTGTTGTTGGTTTAACTACCCTATTGGAGGGTAGTGGGTTCTTGTCTTTGGATTGTACCTTTTTTGGGTAAAGGTGAGGTGGGAGTACGTGATGTAGAAGGGAAAGCAGATGGTGGAAGAGGACATGTTACCCATGGGGACAATAGAGTTTTAGTGGAAGTGGTTGGTAGAGGCCGGGTGGAAGGTATGGGTTGAATTCGTATAGGAAAAGTTGGGGTTATGGTAGCTGGTGGAGGTATAGGTGGTAAGAAATGTATAGGTGAGGGCGAGGGTGTTGTGCAAGTAAATTGGGTGTAACAAAGGATCATGATGAAGAAGTAGGTTTCTTAGCTTTTGATTTTCCTTGGGTAGGGGGTTGTTTGGCCAAGGTTGATGGGTGAGGTCCTAGGATGGACGAAAGGGGCAAAGGTGACAAAGGTGTGGTAGGTGAGACTGGTGTATGTGTCCTAGAAGGTTGGGTCTTTCTTTTAGGTGGAGGAATAATTTTGGTGCGGGTTTGGGAAGACATGGCTAAATCCAATTTGACGAGTGGATGGGTAAGGCTTGATGTCGGCATGACACCCAAGGTAGTGATGGGTCTAGATATGGACGAAGATGTAGGTGTGGGTAGGTTATTAGGCATAGGAATGGTTTTAGTCATGGGTAAAGGTTCAGATGTAGGTAAAGGTGATGAAGAAGAATCCATTTCAACAGGCATGGTCAGGGTTGATTTGGTTGTTGGAAATACCTTTGGATAGATCGTGGAGGTATCTGTAGGAAAAATTTGCATTTGATTCGAAAAGGGGAGCTGAAGATGTCCCTAAAGCATGGAATTATCAACATAATCCAAGTGATCAACCAGTCATGAAAATGGGATTGCTATAAGAGGAGATGTAGTTGGTTTAGTGTCAATCCCTGTAAAATATGTCTATGAGACAGGGAATTGGTTAGCCTCAGACTGTGGGTAAAAGAGCCGAGACGAGATCAACGGGATCCTAGAACACTAATGGGAAATTGTCCCCAACAGGTAGTGGTGTGTCTAAAGGATCTCCCATGGGTAGGAGAGATGGTAGGTGGGGTGAGGTAGATTCCTCTTTCAGTGGAGGAGAAATTGATGATGATTCTCTTACGGGTAGGAGAGTTAAAACCATTAATTGTTCGATAGGTTGTGAGGTAGAAGGTGAAACGACATCAACATAAATTATGGCCTCCTCCGAGGGTGAAAGGGGAGACAAAAAGACTCCTTTGTGGGTGAAGGAGTGGATGAGGTATGATCCTCCGTGGGTAGAGGAGCTCGTGCCATAATTTCCTTGATAGACGGAATAGGTGGAAATTGAGGAACAACTGGTATGATATCAAAAACAACGTGGAATTCATGGACATTGTTGTCATTGGTTGAAGGTTCACCACTTTGATTAGATGATGGTGTATGGTTAGGGAACAACTTCTTAAAGATATGCAAGTTTTGATTTGCAAGATGTTCAAAGGTTGTCAGGACAAGATCTCCATTATCTAACATTTCTGGAAAATTTTCTTAAAAGTTATGGAATTACCATCATTATGGCCTTTGACGTGATGGTCATTATAATATTCATGTTCCCTATACCAAGCGTGCATGGGGCGAGTGGGATCAAAATTGGTATGAGGCTTTATGGAGGGTAGTGCAATGGCTCCACTTTAAGAAGTTTTTCCAAGATCGAAGAATAGGCCTCTCTAATTGGAGTGTACTTTCATTGTTCCCACTAGAATTGAAAATTCTGAACATGAGAAATATTGGAGGAAGGTTTGGCTTAATTAGATGGATGGGATGAACCACTTTTGGAACTACTGCGCATTGACAAATCCTTTGGCTTTTGAATAATATTTTAGAGGCTTCAAAGATGAAGAGGTGTCATTTGATTTGAATGTGACATTTTGTTGCGGAGCTGAATTTTCTTCTCTTTGATGGTATAAATTTCTAGTTTTCATGCCATGGTAAATGCTTTGTCAAAGGTAAGGAAGGTTTGTACCTACAGAGTTGGTGAGATGTGTCCGACACAAGCTCTAGTGAACAACACTATAAGTTCAACTTGAGGTAATTGGAATGTTAATTAGTTGATAAGAATTTTCTAGTGAGCAACGAAATCTATGATAGATTCATCATCATACTGTCGTGTCGAGTATAGCTAGTCATGGTGACTTTTTTGACAATACATTGAGACGTGGTCCAAAAATGCTTGAGCCACTTGGTTAAAGGAGTAGATGGAATGCCTAGGTAAACCACTATACCAATCTAAGGCGGGTCCTGTTAGGGACATGGGGAATGTCCGTAGGAGTAAAGCATCATCATGGGAAATTAGATAGCACCCATGTTTTAATGAGTGCAAGTCTTTGTTTGTTAGGATTTAATATCATAGTGCTCTCATTATTATATTGTAATATTATTAATATGAGTTATATTATAACTCATTATTAATATCTGAGTTTGTTATATTGTTTCAACAATATATTTTTGTTATACCCGTAATGATATTAATGGGTTGTTTTGTTGTGTGACTTCTGGTTTGTAGGAGGTCGGTTTTCTATTTCCATGGCTATTTATTAGCCTTAGTATTGATTGTAATCAGGATATATACAATATCAGCCAAATATACTATTATTGTGTGTTATTTCCTGTGTAAATATTTTGCTGATCTTAGATTTGGTATCAGAGCGAAGTTTAATCCACTGTAATAGAGATGTAATAGATTTTCTAGGGGTCGTCTTACTGGTTATTGGTCACTGCCTCTCCAATTGAAATCCACATATGGATTTATAATATCAAAGGTTCGTGTTGTATTGACTACGGTGCAAGGGATATTGCTTTTCCATTCAATAGCTCTGATTCACATCATTTGGTATTCGTTGTATCTGTGAGACTAATCCATGCTGGTCCATTGATATTCTATGTCAGAATCCAAGAATCAAATATCAGAGCCGGTTCATTGCAATGGAGGAATAATTATGTTTTGTCCAGACAACTGATATTCCTTTTTTTCGTTGTCCAGTGAATGAAATATTAGAGCGAGAATTTTTAGCATAGAATAAGAAATCTGAAGCAATTCTATTTGTTTACATCAGCACTACCTACACGGCCTTTCAATTTTTTTCCTGAATTGGTTTTGATATCAATTGTTATTGGTTCATCACTTGCGGAGCATCAATTGACGGATCTTCTACAATGATTATTATTAGATCTATGCCCAACTACATACATCTTCATCATCTCTGATTTGACAGACCATTATGCATCGCCGTTTATTCTGTTCTGCAATTTTGAGCCTCCATTGATGCACTTGGGTCCATACAGTTGTAACAACATTGTGCAATTCTCTGGCCATTGCAAGTCTGCGATCTGCTTCTTTTCATTGTGTTTTGCATTAATCAAAGTGCAAGACTCCAAGGCAATCTAAACGGATTGGCACGACCCGATCCCATTTGAAGCAACTGATCTTGAAATACCAATGGCATCTACAAAATTAATACAGACAAGTGACATCCATGCAAAGAGATAAAGTGGCATAGGGAGCCTGTGCGTGCGAACAAAGACCTCCACACGACATTCTAAGTCATTAAACGGTGAATTGGTTTCATCCATCATCTAACTTAGAATTTTATGTTAATTTTCAGAAGAGTCGAGCATATAGTCTTTTGTGTTTTAAAAATCTAGTCCATGAAAAAGTCAATATGACATTTTTTCGAGTCTAAGTCACTATTGTAAAATTCAAAGTATTATCGTCATTAGTATTCATGTCTTTTCATGTGTTTCGGTCTAACTTAATTTGTGGGATCAAATTTATGTTAGTCATTTAAAAGCGTCATTTTTAGTCATTAGTTTTATTGGTGGGTCGATGTTTTTTGGTTTTAAATGTCACTCTTATATAGTTTCTCCCGAATTGAGTTAATGTCTCTCATTTGAGTTAATAACAATGTTATTTTGTTGTGTCCATTGTAAAGTATGTCAGTTAAGTCATCGACTCTTTGATCGTATTTAGTTAATAGTCTTGTAATATATATATATATATATATATATTATATATATATATATATATATATATATATATCGTTTCCTTCATAAGTTTAGTTTTTATTTTTATTTTTGTGAAAGCCATTCATCATTGTAAGTCATTTAGTATTGTCTAGGTATCAACATTGTTAAAATTGTGTTTAGGTGAATATAGGTAGTCAATGTTAAATAGGTGATTTTAGGATTATTGTCTTGTCAAGTGTTAAAGTCGTGTTATTGTAAAAAGTCCAAAAATTAAAAAATTGCCTTATGGACGCATTTTCGGTGTTACCCGACGTCCGGAAAAATACAGTGTTTCACATTGCAGGAGGGAAGAAAAGAATAAGCTCAATGTGGAAACAAATGTGCTTCATTTTCACATCTTGCTGAGTTAGCAGCACATACATTTTGGAGGATGGAGGCAACGGAGGCAGGAGGACAATCAGCGTCCTCGAGTTCGTCACTACCTCAGAGGCCGCAAACTACTTTAGTGACATCTTGGTGTCTTGTGTGATGAATAAGAACATATGAGCATCCCTGTTCCTGTGTGCAGTATAGTGCTTGTGTGTCCCCGAGATGATAATGATTTGTACCATTGATACTATTGCAGGAAGTGTTCTTGATCAGACTGATTTGATGGTTGATGTGAATTGGTTGAACGGTCCCAATTCATGTATTCATCTAATAGGTTGAACGGTCCCTGGATGATGTAGTTCCCACAGTCAGTGTTGAGGATCGAGACCATGTGCAAGCTACGGAGCGACATGCTGCTTGGTTGAAGATGGTGTTTTCCCCATGTTCGCACTAAGGGGGGGAATGTTAGGATTTAATATCATAGTGCTCTCATTATTATATTGTAATATTATTAATATGAGTTATATTATAACTCATTATTAATAATACAGGTTTGTTATATTGTTTCAACAATATATTTTTGTTATACCCGTAATGATATTAATGGGTTGTTTTGTTGTGTGACTTCTGGTTTTGTAGGAGGTCGATTTCTATTTCCATGGCTATTTATTAGCCTTAGTATTGATCAGTAATCAGATATATACAATATCACCAAATATACTATTATTGTGTGTTATTTCTTGTGTAAATATTTTGCTGATCTTAGACTCATTGCAGGTATTATTTAATATTGAAATGGTTGAACTTGGGCATTTCATAATGCACGGGGTATGGGAGAATAGGAATAGATGGATGAATAGGCTCATTACAAATTTTGTCATAAGTTAAGGAGTTACAAGAGTTGAAACTGATGCTTCTAATGTCTGCATCTTTTCCATCATCATCCTAATGAGGTCATTAGTGGGTTATGAGGAATGGGCACCTCCTGTAGTAAAGGGAGGTTGATGATGGGTGTATGATGTGGATGACATCCCAATATATGGGGGTGCTGAATATGAAAACTATGAAGGAGGATAGATGCAGGAAAAAGATACCCCAAATAAGTGATAGACGAGATTGGGGGTTGCTGGTGATGCGTGTAAATAGGTGGGGTAGTCATAACAACTCTCATGGTAATTGGGGGTAGAGACTGAGGGATGGAAAGGATGAGGTTTTGAAATGGGGTGTGGGTTTCCAACACCAAGGGTGGTTGTGATGCAACTGGTATATATGAGGAAAAGGGGGCAGATGGGGCCATGCTCAAGGTAGTTGGTGAAGGAATGGTCAAACCATATGTGCGATAAATGTTGTTGGTGCAATAGTTATAGCAGATGTGGGGCCTAGCTAAGAGACCAAAGGGGGTAAAGTGGATGAGGGTAACACCGAGATAGTGGTAGATGATGTGGAAGTGGGGATGAGGGCATGAGGGATAGATACGGGCATGCCGTATACTAGCTTTCCTGAGGAGTCTTGGGTAGATGAGTGGGCAAGATAGTATTATAAGGCCATGGGATTCTGGTCAAGGAGTCTTACAAACTCCTCATCACCGGTAGTAATGGTGATGGGATGAGTTGGATCCATAGGCGATAAGATGGAAGGTAGTGATGGGCTAGGTGGGAGTGGATGAATACTAGCATGAAATATAAGGGAATAGGTTTGGATGTGATTTAACACCACGTGAATTAGCATTGACTGTAAAAATGTACACCGTAGATGACACACGAAAACATCGGAATGGAGAAGGATGAATTTTAGGAGGTAAATCTGATTGGTGTTTTAATTAAAAATCAAACACAACAACCGATGATGGTTAGATTGATCGATGATGGTTACAAGGGAACCGATGATGGTTATGATAATCGATACCAACTATTGTGGGGAATCAACAGTTCTGCAAATGAGGCAAAAACTGATGAAAATAAAATAATGGAAACTGTACTAGGTTGTGATATGAAATTTCGGGGATATGATGATGTTTTGAGAACTTCAAATAGAACAAAAGATTTGATGAATGCTATCTTTGGGTAAAATGACCAAAAAGAGCTGGAACCGACACCGGTTAGGTAAATCAATGATGGTCTCTGACCTAGCCGATTACTATGAAATTAGAAGAAATGAAGAAAAATAGATTTTTTTGAATTAAATCAGATGAAACACCAACCCAGAAATCTGAGGATGATGGTATTAGACCCTGACACACTCGAAACAAGTCAGAATACTCCAACTATGATGGAAAAGTGTGACAGAAGAGGAAAGTGGAGAACATAACCTCACAACTCAAAACACAACTCAGGAAAAAGCTAAGAAAAACACGCAAATCCTAATAAGTGAATTTTATGTGTTCAACTTATGTCATTTAAGATTGACTTGTGAATTTAAAACAAATTTTTTTGTTGGGAAGGCATCCTATGAAGAGGCAAATTCTAAAGGGTGGTTTTAGGTTATGTTTTGGGGGCGGTCCTTTCTTTGAGATAATGACTAGATAGAGAAACCAACTGGGTGCCCACTATCAATCCTCTGATCATGTGATCATTGACAACTTCTTCCAGGTAAGGTGTTGTTTAAGAAGATGTGTGAATTTTGTATTTGTACAATTTGGAAAAGAGAGAGAGAAGAGAAATTACTTTCTACAATTCAATTTCATCAACCATCACCGGGAATGACTTCAGCATATATTTGGCCTTAGTTTAAAATGTGAGCTAATAATGCAACATACAAGGATGAAATGCAACAAATTTTATAACTCAAATCGACAATTATATTCGATGTAACAAGTGATGAATAGGTAAATAACGTTCTCTTTCACTACTATGCAAATGCAGGAAGAAATAAATGATTTGTTTTAAACACCAAATCAAAAATTTCGTTTAGAAAATTAGAAGAAAAGAATGTTACCAGGGAGAAGATTAAATGTGTATTTTTCAAAAATAAAGAAACACACAAGATTTCCCTATATGAAGAAAATGCAAAGAACCCAAGAGAGGGTCCCAACAGGTGTGCCAAAATGTTTCACCAATAAGTTGTGTACATATGAGAAAAATAGATAAGGTAAAGGTGAGGAGGAATACCTGTGAAATGAAGGTTGAAGGTAGAATGCGCGCGTTCTGATTTCCCGATCTAATGCTGATTGCGAGGACTTTTTTTTTGCTAGGAGGAACTATATGTGAATGCAAAACAAGACCACCAAAATAATATTAAACAATATATGTCAGTGGAATGCCTATCATATGCTAAATTCGGGAAGTGTGATACTTCCTAGATGGTTGTCAATCCACTTTTTTATCAAATAAATGAATAGAAATGCAAGAAATAGAGGTCCTATTGCTAACAAGTTGATTTTGGTATCTCAATTTATTAACAATATATTAGATTAAGTTAAATATTGCAATACAAAATTAGATCTAACTGAGGTTGGGTTATGTTTTGGGTTGGGTAGGTAGCCAAGGTGATTAGAACATGTCAGGATCAAGTTTTTGGGTGGTTTTGGGTTATTTGGGTGAAGGTTATTAGGTCATTGTTATAGGCAGGATTACTAGTTATAAAGACCAATGTCGGTCTGGTATGACCAATGACGATTTAGAGGGAAACCGATGACGGTCAAGGTGACCGGCGTCGGTAGACGAAATGGTAGAAACTCAATAAAACTTGGTTTTGGAGGTTCTCTGTGATTGCACAGAGAATAGAAGAAGGATGGCTAGGTTGGTAAAGATGTTGAGAATGCTTAGAGATGTCTGGGGGTTGAATATGGGGAGCCAAAAGGTTATGGGTGGATTGACAGGAAGGTGAGGATGATAGGATGCAAAAGAGAATAGGATTTAAAAGAGAAAGCTAAAGAAATGATGATCTAAGTAAGTATGGAATGATGCAGATCAAAAAATACTTACTTGTATTTACAGGCCTAGTGGTTGGATGAAGGTGATGGTTGATCTATGAAACTGGTGGTTAGTGCTTCCTAATGCTACCATGAATGCCAATATCTTCATATTAGTCTTGGTGCCGGCTAGGGTGTGTCTGGATGTGCGAGAGGGCTCTAGTTTTGATTTCATGCAGATATCTCTCTCTCCAAACTTGAATAATTCTTCCAACCTCTAGAAAAAGGTTACCAAAGTGAATATATGGTAACCAATGATGGTTTAGGTTAACTAGCATCAGTTTAGGGTTAATCGACATCGGTTACGACGAGAAATCCTAGGTTTGCCAAAATAACAGATCTTGGCTATTTTTTTGGCCAGTTCTACTGTTGGTCCGGGTCTAAAATGGTATTTTCCACTTAAGTAAGTGGGCATGATGTTAGAGAAAGAATAAGCATCTAATGTTAGGGTTATAATAATTCTCAGTTAGTTATGGTAAGTAGAGATTGAGTCTTAGTTAAAAGAAACATGCTAAGAATAGGTCCATGATGAGGTGTCTAGGTGATGTGGCTAGGTGAGGTGGTCAAGTGAGGATATTTATTAAATTAATTAAAATAATTAATTCAATTAATCATGTGTACTATGGGATATGAATATGTAATGTATGGCTAAATTAATTAATGAGGCTATAAGGGTGGTATGACCTAATTTTGGTGTCTCCGGGTAGAAGATGCAACTAACATATTTACACATTAATGCATCACAAAAGCTATATGACATTGTAAGAAGTATAATAAACCATATCTGAGTCATGATAAGTCATATAACATGATGGTTTATACCCATAGACAAGATTTATAGAATAGATCCATGTATATTGATTTAATAGAATCTCCGATAACCATACTACATTCAAAAGGGTCATCTCAGACCATATATATTAAATGACAAAGACTTAACTCCTGTAAGCCTCTTTGATATGAGATCCTAACTATAATTTTTCCCATTCTATCCCTTGTTACAGATCCCAGTACCCATACATATGCTTATGGTATCCCTTACATCCCTCTAGCACTAGGTACTCTAAACCCTAACACCATGAACTCCAAACCCTTTTCTCGCAACACTTCATTACTCTCCTTCTCTTTCTCTGCATTCTCTATGCATTCTCTCTACATTCCCTTCATGCCTCCATGTATTTCTACCTAGGTGTCTGTATGTGTATATGTGTGTGTGTCCTTAATCCCCACCCAAGCACCTCTTTAAATAGGATCACCGACTTATGTCATAACTTCTCTTTTGAGTAGATTTCATGCCAAGTGTCGATGTGGTCCTCCATTGGTGAATGCTTATCCTCTTCTCAAACTTTCCACTAACTATAATGATGTCTTCTAGGAATATTCCCTATGGGGAATGTCCTTTTCTTGACCTCCAAGGTTCCAGGCTGGTACCTTATCCACTTATCATGCCTATTCAGGTCATCACATTTTTCCTCAAGTGACTCCATGATGCCGGGTATGGCTAAGTCTTTTAAACCATTGTTCCACCTCCTGCGCGTGCCCTAGTTTCATTTATACCCTTCTTAAAACTCTTTTTCTTGTGATTTTCCCTAAGATCCATTCTATCTACCGATCATGCATGCACGTGCTTGTTGGTACTTAGCCTATATTTTAGGGTCCAATAATTGTGTATGTGTTTGTGAAATACGAGGGTGATTTAGCAACAATTTTGGGTGGAAAATAACTTTTTGTGGACAAAAATCCTTCCCGAGTATGGAGGAGTGATCTGAGGAAAATTTGAACTTTAGAAATTCTCAAAATATCCCAAACCCATGACACTACAATAGAGAATTTTGAGAGATTTATGATGATATCATGAACGCTAAAAATGGAGAGCGTATGCTCAAGTTACCACTCGTCAAAGTTTATTCAAAGCAGGGTCAACTAGCTAATTAGACCATGAAACATCGTAATTGTTTTTGGGAAAAAGCATAAAAATGTGGTCTTTGTGTGCGAGTCTTTGACACTTATGTTCAAGTAAGTGGGCCTCCTATTTGCTAGTTGGGGCCCTCAACTAGGATCAACACACTTTTTTATTTGAGGGTGTGTTTGTCACCATTTCTTCACTATATCATTGCCACAATTATAATTATATATGTTTCACAAAGTATTGGTACATTATGAATGTGGGATATTGCAAAAATTGAAATTCATAGGTACCATTTCATTGTGTAACTCGTGAGTTATTGGCTAGCTCGATGAACTGCAGACTCACCCACCTTAATGTTTGGCTTACATACTTATCCACTCGACAAGTTAATTATTAACTATAGTGATTCAAAAGATGAGCCAACTTGGTGTATCCACAACCATTCAACCAACTCTTTACCAACTTCATTGAACACACCAAACATAACACATCGAGTAACATGCCATCCCATGTGGCCACCCAACGTAGCTTGGTCATTAAAAAAACTACACCAACTAACACACTTGGCGCTTAAAATGGAACAAGCGTGGCCATAGCCATGAATAAATATAGTAGGTGAGCTATTTTTAAACCCATTTACTCACCATTACCCCAAAAATGTGGGATTTATATCCCAAATTGGCTAAACATTGTGGTGGAAGTTGGTTAGAGGGGCATGACCCCTAACCTTATGGATACCAAAAAATGCCTCACCGCTAGACCATTGGAGCTCATCGAGTTATAAAATGAGATTTTTGGTATTTGAACAGAGCTTCTAACAGTGCATGTGCATTGAGATAGAATGGAGAACTTTCTAGAAATCCTTGATTTTTGAGGCATTTACATGCCGAACTAGACTTTGAGAAAATTGGAAAGTTGTACAAAATTCAAAGACGATTCTCGGTGGAATAATTGTTTTTCCATTTTATAGTTTGTAAAATGATTTTGTATAGTTTTTGGTGTAATTTTTATGTGAAATGAAGGACAATCAAATGTGAAGCCAAGATTAAACATGGAAAGTAGAAATCGATTGTTTTTAGAGCTCATGGGTTTTCAGGGACTTACGTAAGTTATAATAAGATTAATTATTTGATTTGTAATAATTTAATTGTTTTTACAAATCTAAAAATTAATGGATCAGTTCTAAATGAACCTAGGGACATAGGAATTTTGAACCCCGTAAACAATCCCTTGTGTTGAGTTATTTAATTTTTCCTTTCGGTTTTGATTATTTGTAGTGATTAAATTCATATTTGAATGTGGATGCAAAATTTTAATTAGTTTTGACAATTTTAGGAAAATCAAGTAAAATTGAATTAGAATGGCTTTGATCAAACAGTGAAATAAGGGAATGTAAAACTAGTTTTGGATCAGTCATAATTTGGTTTTTAAAACCAGATTCGATCAATTTTGATGAATTTTAAAAACAAATAAATTTTCAGATCTGGTAAATAGGTAAAAATGTAAAATAATTACTTGTGTTTACGGATCATGTTTTGGTATCAAAGCACGCTAGTTTGACAATTTGATTGCTTTGGTTTGTGTAGTTGGTTTAGTATGATTAGAAAACATAGGTGCACTATGGGAAATATGTCTAAACAAGAAAATATTGATGATATTGAGGCTTATAATTTCTAGATCCAAGAATAGAACTCTCTCCTGAGATCAATGTATTACTCTTTAGAAGAGGAGAATTCTCGTTTGAAATCAGAATTACAAACCAAGGATGAGCTCTTGGTAAGGTTACATAGTCGTAATCAGAAAAAATAATTACCTATAACTTGAGATGTAGAAACCATGACCAATGAGTGCATTGCAAGTTATTCACCACATGATTCTTCTTCGCACTCTAATTTAGATTCGAGTAATGATGATTTTGGTGATTTTGAAAAATATACTAAAGGTATTGGATCTTGATTATTAATTAAAATGGGACTTGATGGAAGAGGCCTGTGTTAAAATGGCCAAGGAATCACTAAACCAATACAGGTCGAGGATCGTCCTCGTTTTGTAGGTTTGGGTTTTCTAGTGTTGGAATGGATATTGGAGAATCCTCCAAGCATCTCTGAAGGAAGATGAGCTTTTGATAGAAAAGTGTATACCCCACTAGTACAATAGAAGGGATTTGGTAAGAGAACCAAACAAAGAGGTAATTAGATTCAATCTCCACTTTCTTATCATAATCATAAAAATAAGATAAATTGTAAAACTTCTGAGGATCCACTCTTTCAGTATAAGAAATATGGGTTTAATATACAAAAAATGATGAATGCTTTTCCTTTCATTTTTTTTAGATTACATAACAATTATGTTGCTAGATGTTGGAAGAGAAGGGAATTGTTAAAAAGATGGTGTCGTTCAATCAAGAACAAGGAAAATGAAAAAGACCTATCTCGTAGCTCTCAGGCAATAAATGGAAGACAAGTTTCCTAATCCTAGAAAATGGATAAGAGGAACTATTACACTCTTGGTCATATGAGTGGACACCAAGTTGAGAAATGCTGAAAAATTCACCCAAGATCCATCCTAGAAATGGTAAGAAAAAAATTGTTTAC
Source organism: Taxus wallichiana var. yunnanensis (assembly GCA_018340775.1). Taxonomy (NCBI): domain Eukaryota; kingdom Viridiplantae; phylum Streptophyta; class Pinopsida; order Cupressales; family Taxaceae; genus Taxus; species Taxus wallichiana. Next base: position 632,750,647 of record CM031243.1, on the reverse strand, counting down.
AAGGTAAAATAAGTTGTTAATCCACCAGCTAAGAATGAAACAACCTTGGATCTATCCACATATTTTCCATAGATGAGTCCATTTTATTTTGATATGGATAATGAAAACTCATGTGTTTTGGATAGATTTATATTTGCATAGATGTAATTGATGAATAACATGCATTATTTTCAAAGCATTTTGTGGGATTCTAATGAATTATGAAAGGAAAAATTCCCATATTTTCATTTTTGCTTTGAAATTTGAAATAATGGTGTCACCTAGAAAAGATTTGAGGGACAAATTTATCATACTTAGATTATACTTCTCACTTGTTAAGATGACAAAATCCATTTCTATTATTGACAATAGAGTATGCAGATTCAGTGGGCATGGGTATAATGTCTATTTTTGGAAATTTTCATTTCAAGATCTATTATTGATTTTCATTGTGAAAATTTGGACACCATTTTGGTATTTGTAGGTAATGTAGCCTAGAATTCACAACGAACAACCTAAGCGCATTGACACATCACCCGGCTGAGCCGAGCGCCAACCCAAAGCATGCAAAGGTACCATGCCCCTCCTTAGAGTTGCTTGTACAAGATGTGAACATGATGAAGATGTAATGTATTCATATCCATAAATAACATAAATATTCCACAGAGCATATTCCAGATCTAGATCTAAAAGAATCATGAATTAAGTGATAAACATAATGAATTCAACCATGCAAGAGTTAGTTACAATCATGTTTAACACCATTATTCACCCAATACACTCCATTATATTAAAACACAATAAATATAGAAGCTTCTTACAATAAGTAGTATCATAAGTTTATGTGTGCATCAAATTTAGCAACATAACTCCACAATAGTTCATACACAAGTATATCTCTAACTACACAAATTAATACATATTTATAAGGGTGGGGACTTTCCCTTCACCACTTATGCACTTACAAAAATAGGTCACATGCTGAAAATAGTCATGCACCTTTACAATAACATGCACACATGTAAGTGCGCTAATAATAGATCTCTTATAGTTAACTGGAAGTAGTAATCCTATTATTAACTCAAACTCATGCATGGCACTTAGTAGATGCTCTTCCCAAAATAGAATTTTCATGTCATGAAAGTCTCCATCCTGTTGTGTACTCCGTATGCTATCTCCAAAATATCCCGTAACCATGAAAATGGCTAAGTCCCGAATCAATCTGTCTTTCATGCGCATTTCCTTCCCTATCCTTTCACGCCTTCAAATATGCCTTACTACCACGTGTGAATCTTCTATGTGCCCTCTCCTTAGTGTCATATTTTTTCTACTCAACATTACCCCACACTAAACTACATTTTCATCTCGGAAATGGGGTTCCTCCTGATGTTCCCAAAGAATAAATAATAAGAATGAAAGAATGTAAATAATTACTTTACAAAGAATGAAATTCTATTCTACAACACCCTCTTCTTCAACCGACAAGATCAACTTTGGATATTCTTCCTTAATCTCAGCCTCCAAGGCTTGCCAATCATCCAACATGTTTATGGTATTTTCTAGAACATCTACAATGATGGATCCAACTCATCCTAGGTCATCTCTCCCTTTTCATTTTGCAATACTATGACAATGTTAGCCATAGTAAACATCCTTCCCTCCAGAAGATCCATCTTTTGTGCTATGAGATTTCCAAGCTCATCCAACCTCTCCTTATGTGGATGTTGTGCTTGTAAGGGCTTTGCGCTTTTGATTCACTAATGCCAATCTCTCTGTGCGCCCTAAATTCTCATCCTTCATTACTTTCAAAACTTCATTATCTTCCAATATAGTTTTGATCTTGATCACTGCATCTGGAGCTGCACATATGTTCGAGCTTGATCTACTTTCTTTAGCTCATCTTGTAAAGTTTGGAGCAATTCCTTGTACGATGAAATATTTCTAATCATGGAGGCCCTTGCTCTCTCTGCTTCTATTCAGGGTCCTTTGGCATTGACATGTGAATCGGTCCATCCTCAAGCACCAAATAAACTAACATATGCACATAATGCATAGCTAAAGGAAAATTTTCAGGTACCTTAGACTCTAAGTGTAGTCTTTCTTTCAAGACATAATCACCAATTTCTTTTTCCATGCTGATGAAGGCTTCATTATTTTTCTATTCTAAGTCCTTCTCCCCTTTTAGATGCACTATTTATGCAACTTTTTCCTTGTTATCTTCTCATAGCGCTCTAATAGTGGAAACCTTATCTATGTTTCTCCATGTCACTTCTGTAGATACCTTAACCAAGGCATTTCTCACCTACTCATTAGACATGAGAGTTGGATTTATAGTCATGTGCCTACTCTGCGGTGCCTTCTTCATTCTTCAGAAACACATGACTCCTCACATACATCAAAATCAGGTTCATCCATGTGAGTTTGCATGGACCACGATAATTATTTCATCACACACATAGTAGACATGTTTGGGGTCCATCAAATCCCATCCATACAACCCCTTAAGGCCCATCATGCTCTGGAAATGGGCACAAAATTTTTACTTGGTGTCCTAAGTATAGCCCATGCTTGGCCCAACATACTCCCCACTGGTTCTCCTTGTTCTCGCCCTTTATGAACTTGAGCACCAAGGTTTGGAGTTAGATCTTCAATGTTTTGAGTATTATCATGATCTATTTCTTTTGATTCCTTTATACCTTCCTCTTCATCCTTGGGTTCTTCCACCTCTTGGTTGTCAGACAGGGTTCCACGCGCGCTTTCTATGACTCCTCTGCCTCCTCATTCAGCTTTAGTTTTCTCTTCTTCCTCTCAGTTGTCTCTTTCTAAGGAGAGAGTCATGGTGATCTCCTCACAGGATGTGGGGTTCCCGTGCCTTGGGTCCTTGTTCTTATAAATACCATTTTAAAGCGGAAATTTCCATGGACTTCTTCTACATCCAAGTATTAGTCTTCTTCTTTTACCTGAGGTGAAGTACCCGCGCGCTTAGTCTCTTCTCTCGTCCGTGGGCTACCTTCAGCCTCTATGATCTAAGGCACCACTATCTTCATGTTCTTCATCCTCCTCATCCACTATTATAGTTTATGTAGGGCGTGTGGGATGACATGTTCTCCACTGTATGTTTTACTTTAGGTGACCTTGGGAGCGTGAATTCATTTTCTACATACTTGTTATTCTCTAGCTCAGGCTTAAGCTTAAGGTATATAAGCATGGCTCCACTATCCCCAATAGCCAAGCTTACTAGGCTTCATACTTATGATATTTGAGATGAGCCTTTCAATATAGGTAGCTCGACTGGATACCCATATGCCTTCCTCGAGTGTGGTAGTAGTCACCGTTTACCTTTTCTATATTAAAGTTTAGGCGACGCGCATTAGTAAATTGGTGGACTAATGCCTAGAAGTAGCATGCTGTGAAGGCATATGAAAATTTGCACCATGGGCTCCATGCCCCATCCCTCATAGTAAATCATGTGATGCAGAAGTGTCGGTACACCACAAAATGTACCATCTTTCCCACCACCGAAGGTAGCTCCTTCGGAATGCGCCACTCCTCCTCAAATGTCACGCGAAGTTAGTCATACCACATCTTCGCCTCTATTTAAATGACCCACTCATTGATCCTTCACATAAATATTTGTCAAACCTCTCTGCGAGGGACTTATTTTCCATGGGATACTCCCAGATCTTGTTCTTTGGCCCATCAGGGCACTCCAATTTCTACAAACACAAGGGAAAGGAGGATAGCGCCAAAAATTATCTTCTCTCCTATGCACACTTCCTCAACAATGGTGTCTGTAATGTAGCCTTGCTAGGTTGTAGACTACTCCCTGAGACATTTTCTTCACAACATGCAACCACATGGTATTCACCTGTGACCATCTCTCTTGATCATTCAACTTGGTTACCAAATGCGATGCTTCCTGCACCACCGGATACTTCTTCAATTTATCAATGTTCATTATGACGGACCCTCAAGTATACCCCAACTCCTTTCTTGTATCTATGATTTCGCTTTATTAGCGAGATCACTAGTAAGGTCTACCCTTGTGCCCTTTAATCCTATCAGTGTCGAAATTAGGGCTATTGTGATTCTAACCCTTCGTCTGGTGAAATAGAAGAAGTCCTCATGGACCCTGCTCATTAGCCATTGGTATAATGGTTCATACTTGCAAAAATATGGGAGATCATACAACTGATAGACTCCTACCTACTTCAATAATTTCTCCCTAGTGTCATCGCATACAGTGCATATCCTCCATAGTGCGCTTGTTGGTCTTTGTACTCAATAATGCATCCAACTCTTTCTTGTTGTTAGATGTATGGTGGTTGTAGTCACTTATTTTGCACTTGCGGATGTGGGAATCCTAATTTTGTTTGACTATCACACATTTTGGGTATTACATCTCTAAAAAATTACTCTTGGGTACCATTTCAACTTCATCTTTGACCTTCTTCTTTCCTTTTGTGCCTGCGGTAGGTGCTTTCTTTGGTGCCATCATAAAAATCTACCTTTTCACTATCTATAACAAGTAAAATCAAAGACTAGCTCAAATCTACGTGCCCTATCTTGAAACCACATGCTCTAGCTTCTTTTCAATGCCTTTGCTTTGCTCATACCCTTCACCAATGGGGGCACAAGCCTCTTCCACGTACAAAAATCCGCTCTCCACGTCTAGTTTCACACTCTCTCGCACCTCGATATGGCTCACTCGACTCAATCACACTTAGCTCACTTAGGTATTTGTGATCGCAAAGGTAAAAATGAACATGGATCACGTCCTTATATAAATTTTCAAAAAGTTAGTGCATTTATTACTCCTTTACTAAAAAAATCCTCTCATTAATCAATCATTTTCACAATCTCTACATGGTACATATTTGCACCCCAAATATAATCTTTTAGCGTTCCTTCCTACCTTCTATCTAGAGACTTCTCTTCAACATGCTTCCATGCACTGATTACCTCGCTTTTCGCACCTTTCCCCTGGTAGTCTCCATGGCCGTTGCTTACCTCGTGTTATACTGTTCCCTCATTTATCTCCATCTACGGTCATCTTTTTAAAGCAATCTCCTTTCTAACAATTCCTCTCCAAACCTAAATAACACCTATAGCAATTTGTTCCTTTATGTATACCTATTTCTAAATATCCACCCCACACCAATAGTATGTGCATTCCTTTGTACATAAAATTTCTTCAAATGGTAATTAACTTCCAAATGCGCAAATGTGTTTATTACACGAAACATAAACTAAATTAGGAAAGCATAGTGATGAGAAAGGAAATACATTAAGGAAATATAGAAATGAAAACCTAGTCTAAATGGCAACACTGCCTTATTACAAACACCAAGAAGACTTATTTATAGTAGGGTTTCAACCTTCTCCCATTAAAGTAATTAGGTAATCGTATTCCATCAAGTGTCTCTAAATGACAAGTGCCTGATTCAAGTATATGAGTGATAATATATGGTCCCAACCAATGCACTTTAATATTTCTTGGATGGTGTAGAAACTTAGAGTCATAAAGAAGCACCATTTGTCCCATCTCAAGATTTTTGTCCTTGATGTGCCTGTCATGCCATGCCTTCTTCCTGGCCTTTTCCTTCTTCTCGACTCCACAATGTGCTATGGCGCGCTTCTCATCCAAATGTATCAATTTTTCAATTCTTTCTTCCAAAAGCTTTCTCATCAGCCTAAACCTCCAAAGTGCATATAATACGCAAAGAAGGTAGCGTGAATTCCATAGGAAGAACTGCTTCTGTTCCAAACACCAAATGAAAGGGTGTGGCCTTATTCAATCTCTTATATGTTGTTATATATGCCCAAAGAACGTAAGAAAATTTATCATCCCAATATTTCCTTCTAATGTCACAAATTTTTGTCAATGTCTGGTTCAAAATCTTGTTGAAGGCCTCAGTAGTCCCATTTTCCTAAGGATGATAGGGTGTAGTCTTATAGTGCATGATCATAAATTCATGCAATAGTATCCTGATCATTTCATTTAGAAAGTGTGTACCTCTGTCACTTGTCAAGCTCTGGCCGGGCATCCATACCTTGTAAGAACATTTTCCCATAAGAACATGGCTGTTGTACAATCCTTGGTAGTTGATTCTCCTACCCACCTTGTAAGATAATTTTTATAAGTGATGATGTAGCATGATTCACTTCTACGCATTTCATCTCTTTGCCCAGGTTTACCAACGCGTTGATAGTGATCACACGCCTTACAATATGCTTTACAATCCTTGTAGAGGGTCTCCCACCATAATCCAACAAGTAGAATCTTGTGCATAGTGGCATCACCTGCATAGTGCCCACCTGCAATACCATCATGAGCCTCTTCCATGATATCCGTGTGCTCATGCTCTAGTACACACCAACACAATACTTCATCTCACCTAACTTGTATAGGTCACCATTAATCAACATAAAAGGTGCCACATGAATTACAAGTTGTTTCTTCTCTAAGGATTTCATTCCTTCTGGTGCCACACCTGTATGTAAAAAGATAAAAATATCCTCCAATTCCAAAGGTGTGCATTGTATCCTATACAACTGTACATCCGAAATTGTATCTTCAATTGTCTGTGCATCCTCCCCTGATTGAATTCTTGATAAGTGGTCTAGGCCAAAATTACTTTTCCCGGTTTTACCACAACTATGAAATCAAATTCTTGGAATAAGAGCACCCATCGACATATGCACCCATGTAAAATGGGCTTGTTTACCAAGTATTTCAATGCCATGTGATCGTGTAAAATATGAATGGTGTTGTTAGAAGGTATTGTCTGAATTTATGTAGTGCAAAGATCATTAACAAGGCTTTGTGCTCAGTAGTTGTATAATTCTACTTTGCATGAGTCAACTTTCTACTAGAAAAATAGATAGGATGATCTATAATACCTTCTCCAGGATGAGCTAACACCGCACCAATGGTCATGCTAGAGACATTCACATGTACATGAAATAGTTGGTACCATGAGGGAAAACATAGAGTAAACACTTGTGCGCCTCTCCTTTAATTTCTCGAATGCGCGCTATTTTGGTTCTCCCAATAAAATATCCCTTTTCCTTTTAGTAACTCTTCCAAGGGTGTGACATCCTTAGCATATCATTTGATAAATATGTGCACCTCACTCTATGGTAGGCTCTTCCAAGCCTACAATAATTGTAACCTTAGCTAGATCTACTAACAAACCTTCCTTGCAGATGATGTGCCCTAATAGAGTGCCAAAAGGTGTAACAAACATGCAATTATTAATGTTCAAAGAGATGCTTAATTGTCTACATATTTCAAAATTAAGAAAATTGTCACAATGATCCTTAACCACCCATACACCATCTAATCATCCAAGTAAACTTGCAAGAAAATTTGAATAAAATCTTGGAATGCTTGAACAACTATTCGAGAAAATACAACGACACATTTTTCGGACTAAATGGCATCACAATATATGAAAAAATTCCCCATTCAGGGGTAAAATTTGTTTTTCCTTGATCCTCCCGTGCAACTGGACCTGATGATACCCAGAGAATCCATCTGTAAAAGAATAGATTTCACACCTATGACACCTTCTAATATCTCCTCTGTGAAAGGTGTAGGAAATGGGTCAATCACACATGCAACATTCAATTCTATGTAATCCACACAAATCCTAATCCAACCATATTTATTTATACTGATAACCATGGGGATAACCCACTCTGATTCTTCTAGGGGCTTGATGATGTTAGACTTCAACATCTTGTCAATTTCTTCTTTAACTTTTATGTCCAAGGTTAGGGTTCATCCTGTAGGATCTCTTCCTGACCGCACACACACCTTCCTTAAGCTTGATATTCATCTCTCTTAATGATTCATAGACACCTTTTAATTCATGGTAGCTCCGAGGAAATAAGTCCTCAAAATCATGGAGCAACTCCACTATCTTTTCCACTTCAAATTCAGACTAATTATCCCCAATTACTACCTCTTTAGGTTCAACATCCGTATTTTCAATACTCTTTTTCTTTTTCCTCATAAGTTCATGATAGGCATGCACGCGTGTTATCCACACTATCCAAGTGCTTGTGTGTACATGTTGAATGATCTATATCCAGATTTTATACTTCCTCATCATCCACTATGTAGACCATCTTCCCTTTTTCCTTCTCAAAGCAAGTGCGCTTAAGTAGTGTGGCATCTATCTCTTCTTCTTCATCAAAGCATGCTCTTGAGTCATTCTCATCAAATAAATCCTGAATGAGTTCTTCCACCTTTACACTGTCTCCCATAGTTAAATGATTTATAACCCTTAATGCCTCTTCTACTGGAGGTTTAATAGAGAATTAGTCAAAAGTTTGGACCATACTTGCAATAAAATCCTACCAATTTCAGCCTCTATGTGGTCACATATACATACCAAGCGTGTGCATAACCTTGTAAAGTGGAATAAAGTTTTTGCACCCATAGAGAAGGTGGAAAATCTTCCCCCTCTCTATCTATATCCTCTCACACTAATAAACATGGCGCCGAATAGGTTGATTACCATGATAATTACAAATTTGAGTAGGTGCATTACTCATGGAAAACCAAGTTGTAAGAAATCCTAACTTCATTCGATTCTACAAGATTATCCTTGTGAACCAACCACCAAAGACACTACTATCCCATGCGAGTATATGCTAACATATTTCTTCTTTCAAATTGGTCTATCCATTGTTCCTCCATAGTGCGTAGGAATATTGTAGGGTCTCCTTCTTCAAAGATGTACCGAGGTGTAGATCTCATTACCTATCCTTATGATGCAATGATGTTTTATTTTCCACACAAATGCACTCCTTACTTCACACCCAACCATCTCATAAGTACCATGAGCCCAATTATCACAAGAAATACTTGTAGTATCACTAATAGACTACACATCTTCCCACTGAAGGATTCCTTCCTTAGATGGCTCGAGTACTTATGGGTCTTGAATGATGTGTACATAAATCCTATTCATATCTTCCTCACTCAAAGGCTCAACATAAGGTGCAAATTTCCCATCTATTAAAGGGATAATAAATATTTCCTCCTTGTTCTCAAAACTGATATATCCCTTGTTGAACCAAAGATCAACATTATTTGTGTAACACTAAGGGTGCCCAAGCAGAGTTGGGAAACTATCTGCTTCTGCAAGCGCTAAGACCTCAAAATCCCTAGTGAAATTGGCCCCATGTATAGTAATGGATGCATATTTTAAAACCCTGATAAGAGTGGCCTTAAATCATTAGCGATAAATAATACATTAGAAGACGACTATAGTGAAGGTCTCCCCATATGTACCCATGCATCTAAAATAAGCACATTTACTTCTGTGCATGTGTCAATAAATATATTACTCAAGAACCATCCATCAACAACAACATTTAGAGTGATCTCCTTGTTATAATCTAAGATATGGGGGGGATGATTCACATGCGAGATCTCGACACCCATTCTTAATATTCACATGTGGAGTGTTTCCCTTTAGCCAACTCCATAGTAATGGAATGATATTCTCTTGGCGCAACATTATGCATAACTCCTTCAAGTCATCAATTTTTGATTGGATCATCTCTACTGCCTTCGTCTATTCCATCTTCTGTGATTGCTCCTTTAAACATTGCATTTCCCCTTAAAGGTCTCTAAGTACTTCCATGGTCTCTTGATAAACCTCCTTATGGTGCATAGGATTTGGATACCTTGCATATAAAACATCCTCCTTAGTTATGGTTGGCTTCTGTTATAACACTTCTTTAGTGCACGTAGCTTCAGTATGCGTGTAGTGATCTTCACAGAAATACCTCAGGTTCCGTGCCAACTTTGGCATCCATTGATTTTCCATAACAATTGTATCCTAACCATCCATACGCCTTTGTTCTCCTATTTATGCTACTTGTTAAGATGCTCATATAGATATGGGAATTCCTCATAACTATGATTCTTCCCACAAAAAGAACATGTAATATTCTGAGGACATTCATGCCTGTAGTGGTCAGGTGATCCACATGTAAAACATGCTCCGCGAGGAAATTCGCTTCGTCCACCACCACAGCCTCGACCTCCGAATCCACCACACTATCCATGAACTCGCCATATCCTCGTTTATAACACCTTTCATTCCGATGATAGTGTGCTTGATTGTGATTTTGATCCTGGTGCTCACCTTTACCCTTAGAGTTATCTAATACTCCTGTCTGTCGCACACTAATATCTATAACATCATGGATCTGACCAATCAACCTGTAGTCTTTTGTATCATGAGTCATGGACTGGAAAATATTACAATAGTAGGATACATTCTTCCTTATCGCGTGTTGTAATAATGGGAAATGGTTGGCATCATGGTTCAGGTGACATATCTCATAGTCTAGCAATAATGAACATATTGTTCTGTGGGAAAACTATCTTTGGTGTGCCCCTCCACTTCATAGTCTGTACACCAAATCCTAGTGCACGTCTCATGTGCCAAATTTTTCGATAGTTTCTCTAACTACTTTTCCATAGCTGCAATTTGTGCTTCCAAGAATGGGCTAACTCTAGTGTCTATAATCTAGACTACCTCAAAGCAAAAATCTGCTTCAAGTGCTTCACGAGGATTAGTAATGTCTTATGTGACACCGCCTTCTAAAAGGTGTGATCAGGATTGTGAATGAACCATTGTGCATGTTGGCTTGCATGAATATCATAAGAAATCTTAGATAAAAGTGTTTTGAAATGGGCATCATACTCCCAAAACTCTTAGTAGTGCCTTGTTTAATATATTTGAGCACACTTATACTCTTCTACTCAAATTCAGGGATATAGAAATCAGTAAGGAATGCATCTTTGAATGCTTTGCATAATCTATGCAATTTTGATTAGGGTTAAACTTCCTATAACAATTGTGTACACGTACTGCAATATAGTTGCAAATTGACTTGCCTTGCGCTCGAAGCCATGATCCATTTTGCATGCCATAGTATCTCACATATGTGCATGTGTTCAACATCATCTTCTATGCCCATATACTCTAGAAGATGAAGAGACATATCCATGTAAATATTCTAGGGTTGGTGCGGACCTCGCCACCCGATCCGTAACCTCATGTGTTGCCTCTCCGCCTCAAAAAACCACCGATCCATTAGAACTAGAGCCACCTACACCTCCCGATTCTCCACTTGTAGTAGGAAGTGGAGTAGAAGATGTACTTCCCTATGTTTTAACAACATTACTATAATGAACTCCTATTGTCTCGTGTGGTGGTACTACTCCTAGAAGTTAGCCCAAAATTTTGCATGCTCGAATTTTGTGTAGATGATGTGCCTGAAAAGGTACCTCAAAACAAAAATGAAGATGTTTTCCCCTGCCATAGATGTACTTGCTATGTAATTTACTACCGATTCCCTCTTGCCCAAATTAGTTTCTTTGACTATTGATGTAGTAGGTACTAGAAAGCCAAATGCGCAAGGGCTAGGTTTCTAGGTAGATTCAGATGCACACCTATGGACCAGGTTTTCTCTACTAGTGTGCTCCTATATAAGGCCGAGGAGGGTTCCATGTCATGATTTCCCAAATGGGGGAGTTCTTGATGCTCTGGCTCCATGCCTTCTACGTGAGCTCCAAATCCTTTATGATCCATCTCTCTCCTTAACACCATTAACTCTGTAATGTCATGCTACTTCTCTATCTCCCTCTCACACACCTCATTGTAGTTAAGCCTCCTTTCTTCTCTCTACCTTTCTCGTAGATAGTAAAATAAGGTCACACTCCCCTTTGGTCCCTCGACAAATAAGCACCCTTCATCACATTCACCTAGCCATGGACCCTTTCACCCATATCTTATTTTAAATAATATCCACACATATAGTTCACTTAGACACCTCACCAAGCCAACTCAACCTAAGACCTATTCTTAGTAAGTTGCCATAACTAACTAAGACTTACCCAAACCCTAAAAATCAATGCCTACATTCCCTCTAACCACATTCCCGCATGCTCACAAGAAGCTCCCAGTCTAATCCATGGGTTAACGACATGAGATCCGAGGAAATCAAGAGGATCTCCCTAGTTTAGTAAACCTAGGAAATCCCACCTTGACCGACGCCGGTTACCCCTAACCATCACCGGTTAAGCCGAACCACCGTCGGTTACCCTTTTAACCCCAAAACAACCTTATTCTCAAGGTTGGAAGTTGGAAGTTGGAAGAAGTAAGAAGTTGGTGAGCATTAACACATCTCAGAGAGATAACACATCTTTAGAGAGTGAATTCCAAAGAGAAACACACATGCAAGGAAGGAGATCAAACATCTTTTCCTACACAGCCATCCCAACCATGATCTGATCTAACCAAGCAAAGAGGAATGTACATGCAGTCCATGTAGAAGCTTTCCTTTAGTTGGTGATCACTTGCAACCTTCAAACCTCTCATCAACACCTCCATCCCTCACTCACAGGCATTCAGGACCGGAATCCAAGTAAGTATAATGTCATACTTTTCTGGTTTATTTCATTTCATCATCATTTTATCATCTATTGTTTACCTAGCCACCTATTGACCTTCTCCAACATTTCCACCTCCATATACCCATTAAAAACCTCACTAAAGCCTACCCCAATCACCCAATACCTCATCCCGACCAACCAAAGTCCTTTGTGCAATCACAAAGGAGACCCAAAGCTTGTTCTGTGGCATTTCCAGATTTCCACAGTAACCGGCACCGGTTACACCTAACCGCCATCGGTTACCCTTAACCGACATCGGTCTCTGTATTTTCCCATACAGCCTAGAATAGAGACCTACCCACCAAATTTCATCTCACCCTCATCCACCTGTGATCTACCCGAGACCTCTGTCAAACCTACGTAGAACCCTAGAACCAATCATTTGACCTTTGGATTCTATTCTAGCTTAGCCTGTTAGATTAGATCTATTTCTTATTGTGTTTTAAGTGAGATACCTAAATCATTTCAAATTACAATAGGATTTACTTTGTTTACAACATTAAATTGTTTAAAACAATGGACTGATAGACCATCTAGGAAGTATCACACTTCCCGGATCTAGCATACGCTAGGCAGTTCACTACCCATATTGTTTAATTCCTTCTGGTGGTCTTGCTTTTGCATTACAGGTAGTTCCTCCTAGCCAAAAGGAAGCTCTCACAATCAGTGTGGATTCGGAAGTCATACGCGTGCAACAACCCATCAACCAACATTTGAACAAGTATTCCTCCTACGCACCGTTACCCTATTTGTTTCATCAACACTTCAAAGAAACGATCTAAGAAATAGGTGAAACATTTTGGCACGCCCAGTGGGACCCATCCGGGTTCCTTGCATTTCATTCATTCCTAGGAAAAATTGTGTGTTTGTTTCCCTTCTAAAAAGCATATACACTAATTTTCTTCCTTGGTAACCCACCTCTTCTTTCTATTTTCTCTAAAGGAAACTTTTCTTTTGGTGTAATTAAAAAGAACCATTTCTTCATGTTTTTACGCATTGTAGTGAAAGAGCATCCCTCTTCCTCTTCATCTTATTGTGTCATCCAATTTCACATCTTGATTTGGGCTTAAAAATAAGTGCATTGCATTCTGATTTATCGCATTAGCTCACATTAATTGAGGGCAACCTATACGCTGGAAGTCATGCCCAACTGATGGTTGACAAACGAATCATAGAAAAGCACTTCTTTCCTTTTCTCTTTCTCTGAGTCTTACCAAACCTCACAAAAATTCAAAATACATACATTCTTAAACAACATCCTACTTAGAAGAAGTTGTAGGTGATCACATGATCACGGTACAATGGGCACCCAGCTCACTTGCTCTGTCGAGTCATACTTTAGAGCGAAGCCCACCCCCACCATAACATACCTAAACCTCACCTTTTAGATCTCCTTCTTTGTAGGAAGCCATCCTCACCAAAAAAATCTATTTCACAATTCATGTGTCAGTCCCTAAATAGCATAAGCTAAACAAACATAATAGAAAGGGCACTCCTAGGATCACATTTTTCTTAGTGTTTCTGCTTGGCTTGTGTTTTGAGGTGAGAGATCACGTTCTTCACTTTTTTGTTCATCCTTGCACTCCTCATCACAGCTGGTGTATTCTAGCTTCACCTGAGTGTGCCTGGGCCATATCACCATCATTCTCAGAATTCTGGGTCTGATTCCACACCATATTTTAATTCACAACCACTTTTCTTTCATCACTATTTCAATTTCACAGTAACCATCATCGGTTACCTCTGACCATCATCGGTTATACCCAACCGACGTCGGTTCCAGGTCCTTTTGCTAACCTACTCAAAAGGACATTTTTATTCATTTTCTTCCACTTTTCACAGTCCCATCACTACCATCATACCCATTGACATTGTAAACATCATCAGATTTGGCATACCTATCAGATTTCACCTTCTACCTTGTTTTTCACTCACTGTCCATTTTCTATAGTGACCGGCAGTGGTTACCCCTGACCAGCGTCAGTTTTCCCTAACCGGCATCGTTAGCCTATTTCACATTCCAACCACCATTTGGTACCTAATCCACTTTTTTCCACTACCAGATTCACCTGTTCTTGTTGTTCTCTGTGTCATTTACAGAGAAGCAGCCCTACCTGATCAGTATTGGTTCACATGGTGTTGACCCAAAGACAAGCAAGCACACTCATATTTCATGCACCAGTTGTCAACCACTCCCACCTAGTCCTTCACCACCTTCCATTTTATCACCAGCCATGGAGCCCATCCAGCCTATTACTATCACTACTGGAGATGAGGAGTTCACATGACTCCTTGACCAAAACCTGCCACCTTGCAGTTTTACCTTTCCCACTCATCCACTCGAGATGCCTCGGGTCAGTTGATATACGACATGCCCATATCTATCCCCCGACTCTCACTCCCACTCCCACATCAGCCCCATCTAGGCTCCATGCTACCCACATCTACCTTACCCCCAGTCATTTCGCAGCTAGGTCCTATACCCGCTATAACTGTCATGTCTGCTACCTCTCGTGGCACCCACTACATCCACCATACCCATGACAACTACCCCAAACACAACCTCATCTACCCCTAATGTCTCACACATACCCATAGCTACATTACCACCTCCAGTGTCGGTGACCCCTACCCCATTTCAAAATGTGGTCCTTTCCATTCCACAATCATTAGCCCCTATTGCCACTAGGGTTACCACGACCCTTCCACCCCCATATACATACTATCAACAACCTCCCATTTCATCCATTATACACACCGGATACGTACCCCCTATTTCACTACCTTCTTCTCAATCAACCTACATGGCAGCCCCATACACTAGAGTGCCACCCCTATTATATGCCCAAAACCAACCCTCTCATGCTACAGGAGGCACCCAATCATCGCAACCCACCAACGACCTAATTAAATTGATGTTGGACAAGATGCAGACATTGGAGGCATCGGTTTCCAGCTCCCACAACACTCTCACCTATGATGAGATTTGCAACGAGCCCATTCACCCATCCATTCCTATCCACTCATACCCCATGCATTGGGAAATGCCTAAATTCAATCATTTCAATAGCAAAGAAGACCCGCAACAACATTTGTGGTCATTCAAACATGGGTGTTATCTGATCACTCATGATGATGCCTTGCTCTTGAGGACCTTTCCCATGTCCCTCACTGGACCTGCATTAGATTGGTATAGTGGGTTACCAAGACACTCTATATTCTCATTCAATCAGGTAGCCCAAGCCTTCTTGGATCATTTCTCTATCAATATCATCAAGAAGGTTACCATGACCGATCTATACTCCACACGTCAGTATGAGGATGAATCTATCATAGATTTTGTCACTCACTAGCGTAGCCTGATCAACCAACTTACCTTCCAACTGCCACAAATAAAACTCATCGAGCTCTTCACATGGGCTTGTGCTAGGCATATCTCACCGACCTTGCAGGTCCAAACCTTCAAACATTCGATGAAGCATTCACTATGGCACGAAAGTTAGAGATTCGGGCCATCGAAGAGAAGAAAATCCAATTACGCAATAAGAATTTGGCATTCAAGTCGAATGATACCTCTTCTTCTTCCAAACCACAAACCAATTATTCAAAAGCTAAGGGCACCGCTAACGCAGTGGTACTCAAGGCCGCCCAACACATCCATCAAATCAGGCTACCCCTTCATCTAATCTCTCACCTGTCCAGACTTTTCAATTCGACAGAGAGCAGCAGAAATATACCCCAATCGGGAGCCTTACTCTTCTGTCTTAGAAAATCTTATCAAAGCGAGCCATCACTCTTCCACCCATAAAACCACACACTTGGTTTTGACCCTACTCACCCCATGCCCGCATGGTATAAAGAACATGATTTCTATAATTATCATCGAGTAAAGGGTCATAGTGATGGAAACTACATCACTTTCAAAAATATTGTCCAAGAAATGCTCGAGAAAGGTGAGTTAACCATGGATAATCCTAATGCACCTACCAACCAAAACCTACACATCTTCAAGAAACCATTTCCCAACCATGCCCCTTCATCTGATCAAACCGGTGAGACCTCAACTCACGATACCCATACCCACGAGGTTCACGCTATCTTTAATGATGTACCTGTCACCTCCCAATTACCCCATATTCCTTCCATAGAGGAGATCCTAGCCCAAAATCCTCCTTCCACATCGGAACCAACCTCCCTTGTTCCTTCACCAATAGAGGAACACCTTTCATCTCCTTCATCACCTACGGAGGAGTCTTTCACTAACATTGAGACCATCTCACCCCTGGCTTCACCACTTAGAGAACCTTTACCCACAGTACCTCCTCCACCCATAGAGGAGCACCCATTACCTCCTCCACCCATAGAGGAGCACCCATTACCTCCTCCACCCATAGAGGAGCACCCATTACCTCCTCCACCCATAGAGGAGCACCCATTACCTCCTCCACCCATAGAGGAGCACCTATCCATTCCTCCACTTATAGAGGAGCTCCCATCATCTCCTCCACCCATCATAGACCCAGTTGAGATACCTTTGCCTCTTGGCGAGCATTCTCCATCAGCTACCCAAAATCCTACAGACCTACTTTCGGCTCTCTTACCCACGGAAGTTGAAGCTAGCCAATTCCCCATCTCTAAGACACATTTTATGGGAATTTCCATTAGGTCCTCACCAACTCCACCTACAGACATGTCATTCTCATGTTTGGCCGATCACTTAGATTATGTGGATAGGGCTCTACTATGGGGGCACCTTTTACTTCCCGTCTCAACACAGATGCAGAGATCCCTTGCTGATACCTCCACTATCTACCCAAAAATATTTTGACCAATCAAACCAAACACAACCACCTCTATCACAACCCCTTCCATGACACCTGTTATAGCTCAAACCACACCCTTACCCATAACCCAACCTACACCTAAACCCAAATCCACACATACAACATCTTCCTCAACTAAACCTATTACCACTTTAGGGGTCACCCCGACCACCAGCCTTACTCATCCACCTATCAAACTGGATTTAGCTACATCCTCCAAAGACAACACCACACCTACTCCGACACCCAAATAGAAGCACCAAACCCATAGAACTCATACCCCAGCTGCACCAATCACACTGTACACTATCCCATCCGTCTTAGGACCTCAGCTTCCCAACATGGTCAAGCAACCTCCACCCACCAATAAACCAAAAACACAACAGCCCATTCCTTCCTCACAAACCTCTAACCTACCCAGATGCCCAACCCGACTTACACCTACACCTGCCTCTCTTTACCACCCATACCTCCAATACCCTCAGCTATTGCTTCACTACCCACTACACTTTAGTCATTGTCTCTCACACCCCAAGCACGACCCACATCATCTACCTTCACAACACCCCCATTATCCCCATGGGTAACTCACCCTCTTCCTCCATCTACTTTTCCTTCTAGACCTCATACACCCACATCACCTTTACCCAAGAAGGTGCAACCCAAAAACAAAACTCCACTACCCCACAATAAGGTAGTCAAAACAACCACACACCCTCCTACCCATCCATCTACTATACCCCTACCTAAACAAGCACGACCGACACCTAAAACCACACCAACACCCAAACCCATGGCTCGACCCCCTCCTCTTCTAAAGACCATTCCTCAACAATCACCTACACCTACACCCAAACCCACGTTCACTTCCCATTGTGATCCACTAGCAGGGTCTTATGCCAAAATTTTAACCAACCTCCTTGAGACTTCTATCATCACATTACCACCACTCAGACCTTACGACCCCCTCAAACCCAAGCCAAAAGGGTTTGATGATACTAAAATTTGTGCATACCATCATGTGCCAGGGACATGATGTGGAAAACTGTAAGGCCTTGAAAACCATCCTTATCCAATTGTGTCCACTAGAAACCAACTTTGATGATGATGACCTTCTCGACGAGGATCTTGCTACACCAACACCCATTCCCACACTACCCACTCAACAACCACAACCTCCACCCTCACAGATCTCCTAGAGCCACACCCCAAGATTTGAAATTAACATGGTTCACATCAGAGAACTTTCCACGCCACCACCCAAATGTCATTGCGCCCAACTCACCTCACAGGGTTTTTCTCCTCTAGTAGGTTTTTTCCCATCGTGTCATTATACCACTCACCCTACACCTTCTCCATTTTCCAACTCCCCTCAAATCAACATGATACACATCACTACACATGCTAGAAGGGGGTAAAGAAAAGGCAATTGACCCACCAACCAATCCTATACCCAACATACCATCTGCACCCATACCTAAAATCACTATCTCATGGCCCCACGTACCCCATTTCTAATGGTGTCACACATCACACCATGCTCAAACAATTACACCAATCTCCCCTCAAAATGTCCCTATATGACCTCATTCAAACCTCGAATCCCATCATCAAGCTCTCATGGAGGTTCTTCAATCTATCGAGGTTTTACCCAATGACCCTACACCCGTAGCCTCCATTATCACACCCCATCATGTAGCCTCTCTCACCAAATTACCATCTTCATCTTCACCCCACCCTATTCACCAAGTGGCCTCCCTTAGCTTCTCAGAGGAAGAGATCACGCCACACCAAAATGATGACCTGAACCCAGCCCTCTTCATCTCTATCCACATCGATGACATATGGGTATGCCATGTGATGATTGATGGGGGCTTAGCATTAATATCATTTCATCCCATGCATTCACTCAAATGCGCATACCTAAAAATTACATGCATAAACATCCGGTCATGTTGCATTCATTCAATGATGCTATCACCTCTACACTAGGCACTATCATCCTCCACATTCACGTGGGTCCCCACTATTCTAAAATTGTTTTATGTTTTGGAGGGGGAATTCCAATATAACTTGTTGCTTGGTAGACCCTGGATCCATGTCATGGGTTGTGTTCCTTCCACTTTACATCATTGTGTAAAGTTTGAACATGAAGGACACACTTATACCATTCCAGCTGACCCATCACCTTTCAAAACATGCAACATGCTTTACCGACCCAATGATGTGCTCATACCTATCAAGCCATCTACCTCCATGACCACTACCACTTCACCTACACCTCCACCTACCAATACAACCAATGCTTCTTCTACCGCACATACCTCCTCCATTCCTACCACTGCCATAACCTCCATGGTTGACCCATTAGCTTCCCAATCCATTAACTCCACCTCCGCATCGACCTCCGACACATTATCCATACCAGCTACCTACATACCAACCACTGATCCCTTGGAAGGTGTTTTTCAATGCCTCACTCTGGGGAGTACCACCTATATAGTGTCAACACATTTCTTACTCCACAAGAGTATGGAAGCCTTCACCAACACCCTCACTATGATCACCGTATAGGAGAACATCTCCTTTATGGTCCTCCTCACCTTCGTACTAGTCTCACCTATGGGGGACTTGATACTACCACTTACACACCCAAACCACCATCACAAACCCACCCATTTTCCATTGCTGACTTCCAATCACTTACCAATCACCATTTTTCACCCACACCTTCCTGCACCGATGTGCATGGAAGGGTTTTGGTTTTGGATTTTATGAGCAAGGCCGCCATACCATTATTCCATGTACCACCCAAACATAATAACCGTAGTAGTGGTATCGGCTTTCCCAACCACCTACCAAACAGGCCCGCATTGAACTCATTAAGGACACTAGCTCTTCTCCACCTTCTTCACCCGCTCCACCTTCATCACCATCCTCACCACATGAGTCGATGGATCCTGAATCTATCCCTCCTAACTTTTTTTTTTTTCATAAACACCATTTCCTTGGGGCCTCTGACTTATCAACATGAGGGTGAGGCCCCTTCCACTCTTCCCTTCCTGTATCCTGAAATGATCGATGATGACACACCTACAATTAACATCATTCAATGTCAGGATGATGAATCCATACTCACCTACCTTGGTGCAAAAGACTCATATATTCATCGGTCATTACCCTCTAAGATGTAAACCATGTTGAATGAATCGACTATCGAGATCAACATTCATACTCAGATGACCCACACATCCTAAAGATCGGACAATCTTTAGATGTTGCTGAACAGAAGCCATCACTTCTTTTCTCAAGAGATCATAACCATGCTTTCACTTGGTCTTACGCAGACATGCCCGGTATTGACCCCACCATAGTGGTCCACAATATCATAACCATTCCCGATGCCAAACCCATCAAACAAAAGCTGAGGAAAATGCACCCTCGCATTGCTCTTCTCATCAAAGAAGAACTTCAGTGCCTTCTTTCTCGTTTCCTTCATCTTACCCATTGATTATCCTCATTGGATTTCTAACATTGTCCCTATCACTAAAGCAACCGGGGGACTCCATTTGCACGGACTTCCATGACCTCAACCTAGCCTTCCCGAAAAGATGACTTTCCCTTACCCGTATTGATCAACTAGTTGACCTCACCGCTGGTCACGAGATGCTATCACTCATGGATGGCTTCTCGGGTTATAACCAAATTTTTCTTGCCCCAGAAGATCAACACAAGACCTCATTCATCACCCCTTGGGGACCTTTTACTATCGAGTCATGCCTTTTGGCCTTAAAAATGCTTGGTGCCACATATCGCGGGCTATGACTTACATCTTCCATGATATCATGCATCACATATTGGAAGATTACGTGGATGATCTCTTGGCCAAATCTAAATGTCACTCAATCACCTTGCCATCCTTAAAACCATCTTTGATCGCCTCATTAAATATTGTGTCCGCCTTCAACCTAAGAAGTGCATCTTCACGGTTCTTTCAGGAAAGCTCCTAGGATTTATCATTTCCCTCCATGGTATAGAAGTTGACCCTGCTAAAGTCAAGGCCATTCTCGAAATGCCTCCACCTACTAACCTTAAACAACTCCGTAGTCTACAAGGTAAATTGCAGTCCATTCACCATTTCATTTCACAATTATCTGAATCGGTGTCAACCATTTCATCATCTTTCAAGAAGGATGTCTCCTTTAAATGGGATGATGACTATCACAAAGCTTTTGAGGCCTTAAAACAATACCTTCTCCAACCACCCATACTCATTCCACCTAAAAGACGATCAACCTTTTTACCTATACATATCCACTACCGATCACTCCTTGGGAGCCATGCTCACTCATCGTGATGAACAACACAGGGAGCAGGTGGTTTATTACATAAGCCATACTCTTTTGGACTATGAAACCCGATACACCATCCCAAAAAAATTTTCTTAGCCTTAGTTTTCATTGCCACCAAACTCCGTCATTACCTACTCAACCACAAAACCTATGTTGTGACCAACACCGACCCCTTACACTTCATGTATGCCAAACCTTATCAAAATCAGCATGCCACATGATGGCTTATGCTTTTAGCTGATCTTGACCTCAATTCATTCATCAAAAGTCCATCAAGGGCCAAGCTATCACCGACCAATTGGCCGATGCACCTATTTTCGGGGATCAACCCTCTAATTTTGACTTTCCAGATGAGTCGATTGCTACCCTTTCCCTGGATGAACCTCCTTATCAAATGACACTCTTTTTTGATGGTTCCAAGTGTCAGCATGTGGGGGTGGGGCTGGTATTATCCTCATTCCTCTTGATGGTGAACCCATGCCTTTGTCTTTCAAACTAGATTTTGAATGCACCAACAATATTTCCGAATACGAAGCACTCGTACTAGGTCTCCAAGCCACCTATGCCCTAGATGTCAAATCAATCAACATCTTTGGTGATTCTCAATTGGTCATGAACCAAGTCAATGGTATGTACCAATGTCATAACGAGATACTTCAAAAGTATAAACATCATGTAGACATACTTTTGACCACCTTTGATCGTTACACCCTTCAAACCATCCCACGTTCAACCAACAAATTTACAAATACCATGGCCTACTTAGCTTCCCAAATACCCGCTTCACCTACCGATTCTACAATCTTTGTCACCATACAATGACTCCAATCACCTTCTTATTTACCTCATGATGTTTACTTGATCGGAACCACTACCCCTAACCTGAGTGACCTTTGGTATAAACAATACTCCGACTACCTTTCTCTCTCCATCTTACCTCCTGATCTCACCCATAATGGACAACGTGCCTTCCTTAAAAAGTCTCTCGTTACGTCATTCTGGGGGACCTCCTCTATAAGCATGGCTTTGATGGTATTCTTTTACGATGCCTCACAAGTTCTGAAATTCCTTATACCATTAAGGAGGTTCATGATGGCATATGTGGAGGTCACTTTAGTGGCCTTGTTGTTGCTAAGCGTATTCTTCACCTAGGCTATTACTGGCCGACCCTTAACCATGATTGTTGTGACTACGTCAAACATTGTGTAAAATTCCAACAACATTCCAATCTTCATCATACACCCAGTCATGCCTTACAGGTCACTCGTGACCTTTGGCCCTTCTCTCAATGGGGTTTGGATCTTGTCGAGAAATCAATCCTCATTCGTCCCAATGCCATCAATGGATCATCACTACTACCGAATACTATACAAAATGGGTGGAAGCCATACCACTCATCTCCACGAAAGCTGAGAAAATATGTGAGTTTATTAACCACCACATCATTTGTCACTTTGGTGTTCCTCATCGCCTCATCACTGATAATGGAAAACAATTCAAAAACAAAACATTGCAAAGACTTTGTGAGATGCCTTTGGCATTCAACTTAGTTTCTCATCACCTTATTACCCACAAACCAATGGCCAAGCCAATCCACTAACAAAACCCTCAACAAAATTCTCATGAAAGTGGTTGATGATACTGGGAAGGATTGGCATACGCACATTCCTTTTTCCTGGGCATACCGCACTAGTATTCACACTTCCACTATGGCCACACCATTTTCTCTGGTCTACGGTATAGAGGTTGTTCTGCCTCTCAAAGTCTAGATCCCCTCACTCCATATTTCTCTCCATGACATGCTCACTAGATGATGACTTTCATCGGACCATTTAACATAACTAGAGTTATTAGATGAACGTCATCTTAACACTCTGGATCACCTTCAAGTTTACCAACAACGTATCAAATGTGCCTATGAAAAACATGTTCATGAACAAACCTTCCAAGTCGTGACCTTGTCCTAAAAGAAAATCAACACGTAACCAAAGCAAAAAAAAAGTAAACGGGGAAAATTTGCTCCTAATTGGCTTGGACCATACATCGTGACTCATACCTATGGATCAGGTGCTTATCATTTATCTTCTCTTGATGGTAAACCCAAACCTGAGCCCCTTAACACCTTGCATCTTCGACCATTCTATTGTTGACTCATCATCCTACCTCACCCTTTGTCTCTTCCCATGCTCATCCCTTGAGTTCCCATTCACTCCATACACCTCCCTAATGATTAAACAAGAATCATGTGAGTACCCATCACTAGTTATCTTCTCTTAAATATGTGTACCATGGCACTACACATAGCATGATTCTCATGGATACTTTTCATCTACCTTTAGATGAGATCCCATGGTCATTTCACCTTTCCCTTTGAACAAGAGTCCTATCTTTCACCTTGGTCTTGTCCATGACTACAAAGACCTCACAATGGGACCAAACTCCTTGAGTCAAACTTCTAATAAAAAGATGACTCCCTCAAAAGGACATCTTCCTCTCGACAATTGTTACTATAAATAGACTACTCCCATGAAGGACAACTATGTAAAGCTCTTAAAAAAAAAAAAAAGAAATGAAAGCTTCCCGCATCGATCAACTTCACGAAGACCTCAAGGAGTTCAATTTTTCCCATATAGACTTCCCACATCGATCAGTCTATCTCAACTATAAGTCAAAACACTCAACCTTTTTGTCATGGACTTGCCCATTGTGACCTCGGATCTCTTTCCCAAAGTGCATGCTACCTCATACCATATAAAAATTACCTACTCTTCACCCTTTGAACCATGCCCACTCTCATTTCCTACTGCCTCAAGGGACTTCTTGGAACTTAGACATTTGGTGATCATGTGACTACTTTTCACCGTAGAATAGTCCATCATGCAATGTCTTTAGGGTCTTATGTTCATCACCTCCACCAAGGTATGATCTACTCGGTATGATCCTACCCAATCAGGTGGCTTTATTGCCCCCTTTTATCTTTTAACCATCTTTGTTTACATTTTGATTACCTTATACAGGACTTGGTCCTCGACGCTTACTTTTGGGGTAATCTCCTTCTTTCACCACAATCACCCCCACCTACATCATTTTACCTATAATCTACCCACACCTAGTAGATCTAAACCCACAACATGCCCAAAAACCTACCAACTCATTTTCACACCTCTTCATTTTCTTCCCTAGCTTATGGGAGAACTACATCGGCCTGAGGTCCCTTTTCACCGGACTATGTAGGCAGCACTCAGGGCATGGGGCCCTTGGAGGTTAGCTCAGCCATCCTCTACCCTAAACAATTCATCTTCCATGTTCCCCACCATTACATCACACCTTACTCAGTTTCCCTTTTATATACAAAATTGGAAATTAAGCCACATACATAACAAGTTGCTTCATATTTTATACATTTATTACACCTACCATTTCTCTATCATCACTATGCATAGATTATACCACATCTCACATATGACCCATAGTATCATTCATTGCAAAAAAATAATGAATCACAACTTCACCTACTTTCAACACAACCATGCCTAACAAACTAACTCAATCCATGCCTAAAAACCTAACTCAACCATGCCTAACCAACCATGCACTCTCAATCCATGCCTAAAAAACTACTCAATCCATGCCTAACCAAACCTAACTCAACCATGCCTACCAACCTAACTCGATCCATGCCTAACCAACCTAACTCAATCCATGCCTAACCAAACCTAACTTGATCCATGCCTAACCAACCTGACTCGATCCATGCCTAAACTGACCTGACTCCATCATGCCTAACTCACCTAATTTCCATCCATATCAAAACAACAAACCCATATCTCATCTAACATAAGCCATACATCCAATATCTCATAAACACATCAAAAATCACAAAATACCATGTATCTCATCATATAAATCAATAAATGTGTATCTCAATATACATGCCTATCTCATCATGTCCATCATCTCAAAATGTCGGCACATAGGCCGATATACAATACAAAATGTCATCGGCACATAGCGCCGGTCTCATATATACAAAAAAGAATGAATCAATACAAAATCTCTTTGCATGTAGGCCATATATGCTCAAAATATACAAATCACTCACTGTCTTGGCACGTAGGCCTCATTATGTGATCAAAAATACAACTATCTTCGGCACGCAGGCCGGTATATATATATCTCAAAAAATAACTAGTATACATCAAAAACTAGGTGACCGCATATCAAGCATCTCACCGGATGTCCTCCATCTCTGTGTCACCTATACCCTCGACCTCCTGTGTCCCTGTTGGCACCTCACCTAGAGCTGGTCACCATGCACTGGTGGCCTCTCCTTGATTGGGCCTCGGAGCTCGCTGACCTCCTGCTCTCCACACTATGAGTGCGGGATCTCGTCCTCTCACTAGACACCTGTTGTGCCCTATACTCGGCATAGGATATGAAATCTATCTCCGACCACCATAAGCTGGTCCTGATAGTATCTCACCTCACCTAGGGCATCCGTAACCTAGATATAGGCATGGTCTATGGTGGTCCCATAGGTCTCGGCCCCTGTACCTACCCTACATGTGAACCTGCCCTGCACCTACTTGTGAACTAGGACCTACTCTTGGTGCCTGTGTGGTGGTACCCCCCTACCCCTGTGCTTGTATATGGGCTTGTAAGGCCCCAATCTATGCCTGGGATGTGGCCAACTAGCCCTGTAAACCTACCACATGAGCTGTAAGGCTACCACCTACCATCCCCCGACCATCTCCATCTCCATCTCCTCCATCTCCTCCATCTCGCCATCTGGGCTTTTAGATCGCCACTGTGCATGTGTAGCTCTACTACCTCTACCTCCGAACCTCTCAGTATGTGTCTCATAGTATACCCAACTGGGTAATCAACATAGCTACCTACCCCTATAGGGCATCTCTCTGCACTGTAATGGTAGCTAGGTAGGCTGCCTGGCTGCTGGGGTGGTATGGCTCTGTAAATCGAGCCACCCACCACTACTTGTGTACCTATCTATACATCCAGCATCATCTATCCATCAATCCACTAGCTGCTCCTCCTCCCCTATGGGCACTGTAGGCTGTGGTAGAGGTAAGGGCCTCTCCACGTCATCTCTTCTGATACTGTGGGAAGGGCGGAGGAATGTCCTATAAGAGCCCAAACTACCATCGACTCTATCTACCAGGATCATCTCATCCTCCCCGGCACGGTGACCCTATATCCACCTCTCTAGCTGGAGCTTAGCTAGCTCCTCATGCATATGCCTATATGAGGGGAATCCCACATATGGCCTCCATATAATGTCCACTCTGACAATCCCTCCAAGTGGGGGCCACATCATGTGTCGGCCTATCCGATCTCTCTCTCCTATCACCGGCACCCATCTCCTATATCCCACCCACAAAATCTAGGTGGGAATGCATCTACTCGGGGCATCCCTATAGGTCATACACACACACTATGTGCTCATATGCCCAACAAGTAGTGTAGTATAAATGTACATCATAGCTAAACCTGCACAACCACCCATATGCCCACAACTCTCTGTATAGCTGCACTAAGAATGTTGGTGCCTAGGAAAAGCATGTCTCATGCACCATCATATCGTGGAGTACCCCATTAGTGATCGGGGAAAGCATCCACCCTCTGCATCGGCAGTGAGTGCATAGCACACTACCTCCATCAACAAACCACTAGCCTCGTCTCATCCGGACGGGCTAGGTACATCTCTCCATAGCTCAAAATGGCACTATGGAATCTCAAATCAGCCGCTCCCTCACCAAAAATAGTCCCAATCAACTCCTCTGAGGCCTCGGAGGAGATAGAGTACACTTGGGCACCCAATATGGGTAACCACAAAATCTGAACACGTCCTCCAGGGTGATAGTCATCTCACCCGTCGGGTGTGGAATGTGTTGGTCACGGATCCCATCTATCGATGAGTGCGACCATCAAGTTGGGCTACCAAACAACATGTATGTAGTGATGAACCCCACTCAAGCCCACTGCCTCCACATGCTTGCAGCTCTAACGGGTCGCTACACCACACACTATCACTAGTAGCGGCAGAACCCTGTCTCACATATGTAACTACACTCTCCCCTACATCCAATACAAACACAACATTAATTTACCTTTACCATGACCATATTCACCAATTATCATTACCCTCCACCCTATTTTCACCTTACCCATCTCAACTACCTAGCCCACATCATTTTTGCACCCTTGTGCCTAAAAGCTTGACTCAGTACCGGTTCATCCTAACCGACTCGGTCACCCTTAAACTAACATTGGTCACTTGTTTGTGACCGATACTAGTTCACCCTTACTGACCATGGTTACCCCTTAACTAGCATCGGTCACCTATTTGGTGACCGATACTAGTTCCACCCAACTGACGCCACCACACTTGACCAACGCCGGTCATTATTGCAAAAAACCCGCGACTTCCCAAAACCCCCCTTTTCTAAAACCTCCCCCCCCCTTTTTCCCCACCTACAATGACCTAAACTACCCCTAGACCTCTACCCACCCCACCTATACCATTTACTACCCTCCCCTTCCTCTTTTTGCCCACTATTCCCCCATACCCAAATTTAATTTTTACCCACCCACAAAAACCAAAAACAACAACCTACAAATAACAATACTCTACTCCTCTAATCTATCAAATCCACAATGTAGAGTAGGGTGCTTACCTCACGCATTGCCACCATCTCTGGTGGCACATCTGGCCACTATACCGGTGGCCCGCCCGATCCCTCTCTGGCCTCTACCATCACCGAATAGCTACCCGCAACCTCTGATCAATCAAATCTCTTGCCCTAATCTCGTGGACCCACTGCTCACCAACCAAACCCTCATCCAATCACACTACCAGCTCACTATCTCATTTCCTCCGGACACTTTTCTCTCTTTTCTCCCTTTTTTCATTTTCTCACTTCACAAATAACAAATGAATACCAAAAACGTGGATTTTTTGTTTTTATAACCAACCCGACCTAACCGACGTTGGTTACCCTTGACCGGCATCAGTCGTGTGCCCTACCTAACCATTGTTAGTTTCCCTATACTAACATCGGTTATCCATGACCGGCATCGGTCACCCTCACCTACACATTTCCTTCCCTTTTTCCCTTTTACCCCACCCTTCACCCTGATCCTTTACCCAACCCCACCTTTACCCAACCCATTTACCTTACCTTTCTTGACCTCCTCATTTCCTACCTCCCTTTGTCCTCCTTTGGGGACTCATTATTTTACCCCTACCTTGGCCTTACCCATGCTGTGACCTAGCTATTTTGACTTGGACCATCACTAGTGACCTTTGACCTCATGTGTTCACTATACCCTGTGACACTGTTACTTGTGTTGTTGACCTAATGACCTTACCTAGCCTATTGCCATGACTGTTTATCCTGACCCAACCCTTGGTGTACTGAACATACCTAAACATTCCTACACCTAACCTATGTCATGTTTCCTGACCATATCCTATACCTTGGATACCATAATCACTTCAACCTTGTTTGGATAAACCTATTGACCTTAGACGATGTAGAGTTTGCCTGCTCTTCAACCCGGTAGTGTGCTGCAGTTTATACATGTGTGTGTATTTGAATGTTGCTACCTTTGACCTAGACCCATTACTTGAATGGCCCGAGTAGACCTTTTACCCTTTTTCCCTGTGCCCACCTACCTTTTCCTCACATTCACCTTTTTATCAAACCACTCACCAATTCTACCTTCGGCCTCGTCAGTTCCTGGTTTGAGGGGGATCACCTTCACCCAAACATGGGGCAACCACATCTTATTTTTGTTAGCGTCGCTTACCAATACAAGCTACACAACAAAAAGGGGAAAATGTAGACACTAAAATTAGGTCACACTCCCCTTTGGTCCCTCGACGAATAAGCACCCTTCATCACATTCACCTAGCCATGGCCCCTTTCACCCTACTAATATTAATTTAATTAAATTAATGCATTATCCGCACTATATTTATTATTTAAATATCTTATTTTAAATAATATCCACACATACAGTTCACTTAGACACCTCACCAAGCCAACTCAACCTAAGACCTGTTCTTAGTAAGTTGCCATAACTAACTAAGACTTACCCAAACCCTAAAAATCAATGCCTACATTCCCTCTAACCACATTCCCACATGCTCACAAGAATCTCCCAGTCTAATCCATCGTTAACAACATGAGATCCGAGGAAATCAAGAGGATTTCCCTAGTTTAGTAAACCTAGGAAATCCCACCTTGACCAACACCTGGTTACCCCTAACCATCACCGATTAAGCCGGAACCACCATCGGTTACCCTTTTAACCCCAAAACAACCTTATTCTCAAGGTTGGAAGTTGGAAGCAAGAAGTAGAAGGTTGGCGAGCATTAATAAATCTTAGAGAGATAACACATCTTCGAGAGAGAAATTCCAGGTGAGAATCGCATGCGAAGGAAGGAGATCAAACATCTTTTCCTGCGCACACCATCCCAATGATATGATCTAACCAAGCAAAGAGGAATGTACATGCAGCCCATGCAAAAGATTTCCTTCAGTTGGTGATCACTTGCAACCTTCAAACCTCTCATTAGCACCTCCATCCCTCACTCACAGGCATTCAAGACCGGAATCCAAGTAAGTATAACGTCATACTTTTCTAGGTTTATTTCATTTCATCATCATTTTATCATCTATTGTTTACCTAGCCACCTATTGACCTTATTCAACATTTTCACCTCCATATACCCATTAAAAACCTCACTAAAGCCTACCGCAATCACCTAATACTTCATCCCGACCAACCAAAGTCCTTTGTGCAATCACAAAGGAGACTCAAAGCTTTTTCTCGTGGCATTTCTGATTTCCATAGTAATTGACACTTGGTTACACTGACCGCCATCGTTACCCTTACCCTTAACCGACATCGGTCTCTATATTTTCCCATACAACCCAGAACAGGATCTACCCACCAAATTTCATCTCACCCTCATCCACCTCGTGATCTACCCAAGACCTCTATCAAACATGCAAAACCTAGAACCAATCATTTGACCTTTGGATTCTATTCTAGCTTAGCTGTTAGATTAGATCTATTCCTTATTGTGTTTTAGTGAGATACTTGTTATCCCATTTTAGTGATTCCAGCTAAAATTAATATAACCATAGAATTTTTTGAAAAAATTGACTAAAATCCCCGTTTGAAGAGTATTTCAGGTTTTCGGGTTTCAACAACATGCAAACATGTTATTTACATGCAAGATGCTCATTGTTTCCCAAAACTTGAAACCCAATTCAACTCCCTTGTGTCGGGTTTGTGGAACCTTCAAGCATCTTGACATATCAACTCCCTTGTGTTGGGTTTGCGGAACCTTCAAGCATCTCGACATATCATGCTTTGTGTCGGGTTTCCAGAAAATCCAAACATGATGACATGGCATTCATGCCGAGTTGTAGGGTAGTTGGCACATGTGTCAAGTGAGATGTAATAAATGCGGGGTCTTTATAAATAGCTGGATTTACACATCATTTTTACCTTTTGTACTTTTGGTTGCATGGATTTTTCTCCTGCATGCTCTCTCAGCTTCCGAACCTGATTTGATCTTGTGCTCGATTGTGCGGTCCATTTTCAATTATTTTTCAATTTGGTGAAGGTATTTACTCTACCTTTTTCTTGCGATGTTTTGTTGAAATTTTTTTATGATGGTCTCTGCATCTTCTCCTTCCTTTCTTTTTTTATTTTTAGGTTTAGGGTTTTGGGTTTTTCTTCTTCTTTGAGTGATATTCCAATGGAAATCATTGTTTAAAATTTCACCCTTAGGGTGTTTGTCTATTATATTCCTGAGAATATGCCTTCTGTATTTTAAAAGAAGAGAAGAAGAAGACAAAAATCCAAACTGTTGAAATGGTGGGAAATTTTCATGTCTGGACATCTCAAAAACCCAATCCCTTATTTTCGGTTTTGCAGGGTGTTTTGTAGTTTATAAGTTATGTAGTGTGTCGGGTCTTGAGTCTTTTCAGACATTTAACATCTTCCGACATCCATTTTCCTTTGTGTCGGGTCTGCTCGGTGTGTCCGACATCTTCCACTTTTTGCAGTGTGGCGGGTTTCTACAAGTATCCATCATCTAATATCTTCTGACACATTCAACTGTCTATCGGGTTTTGTATAATGTTTGACAAATCCTAACTTCTAACACATTCTCTCTAGTGCATCGGGTTTTGCATAGTGTATGACAAAGCCTAACCTCCGACAGACTCAGCAGTGCATCAGGTCTGTGTGGTTGTTCAACAAGTTTTCAAACCCGAGTGTTCAAACCAGAAGTGATCAAGGCATTCCTCTTCCAAGACTCCTCATGTTGGATCCTAGTTCATCACAGGATAAGTCAGATAAATCAAGGAAGATGAAGTACAAATTCAGGAAGGTGGAGTCTCCTTCCTACATTGATTGTAATTATGACATCCGGGATACAGAACTCGGAAATGTAGACATGGAAGATTTTTGGAATAGAGTCAAGAGTTCTTCCCAAACCCCCTGGATGAGATCAATAGTTGATAGTGGCCTCCCTCTTGCAGCAGGATTCCCCATGTCTACTCAATGCCCCGAGTTCATCTTAGCATGCGCTTCGAATTATGACTCTGCTTCTCTTTCAGTGAGAAATCAGGTGGGAGAAGTTATAGTCAAGTTGGATAGAGGTTACTTTGATGACCTCCTCAAATTGCCTAACTTTGAGGAGTATGGAGATGTAGATCTCAAGTCAGCCCAGAAATCCTAGGACAAAGACCAAGAAGACTGTATTAAACATGTCAATCGAAGTTCTGATCAAAGCTAAGTTTGACTATCTCTAGGTTTCCAAGATTTATTCCTAGAAGTGATTTCATTCAAGAGATCAATGATATCATTACTTTATTGAGCTAGGTTTTTGGATTTCCCCGAGTTGAATGTTTTCCAAGATGGATGTACCGATTCATGGTCATCATTAAGAAGAATCAATAGGGATTGATTGGGGTATTCTTATCGTGACGAGATAGACTCCCGATGAAAACGGTTTTGTCTATAGGAAAATTTTATATGTCCTCATATGTCACTTATGCAAAGCAGCGCTTTCATGAGGAATTATCCTGGATTGATACAAAGGGGAATAAGGCAGCCAACACATTTATTAGTATTTTCCTTAGCTAACAAAGAAGGGGTCCGAGGACCAATTCGTAAGAGAGTAAATGATGCTTTCTTTTATGAAAACATCTACGGATGAACCCCGAATTGAGGAAAACAAGAGTCTCTGATGAGGCATGGGCTGAAGTTTCAAAATCAGGTTGTGTCTTCTTACAATTCAAGAAGTTCACGTATCTTCGAGTGGTCATGTACCCGGTGATCCCTTCCGATTGCCCAGATATCCAGGAGACAAGCTGGTCTTGATGGAGTTGGTTAGGCAATTGTTGGATTTTCACAAGTTCCAACAGAGTAAGCACAAGGCCACCGTATCCTTCCCAATTTCTATTGGAAGGTATACCTACTCAATGGTGGTAAAAGCCAAGAACGTAGTTCACAAGCTTTAAGACAAGTTAAAGAAGCACATGAAGCCCAGAGATGGGTTCAAATTTTGAGGAGTTCTTAAGTCATATGGAACCCTGTACCTACACGTGCCTAGCATAGAAGACATTTGGGTTGATCTTCATGATGAAGTCGCTATCCATAGAAAGGATCATAGTAGATTAACACTTGAAGAAATTCAGACACTCGAGCTCGCTGACATCCCAGAAGGTACTGGCGATAATGAAAGTGTTCTAGATCCTTCATATGACAGATTGAATGAGGATCAATACGTTTTCCCAGCTATTGATTGGTCTATTAGTGAAAAAGCTTCTATTGCAGATAGATCAGCTCCGATTCTCACATGCACTAAGGCATGGCTCACCTCTTGGGGAATGAGTTACAAAGAAGATATTTTTTCAAAGTTGGTTGATTTGGAAGTGGGACCCTCCAAAAGGAAAAGACAAGAGCTCTTCTAAGAGGCCTATAAAGGTCAAATTTGTCAAGAAGGGAGGAGAACAAGAAGCCCCTTCAATTGCCACTCCAGTTGAAATGATGAACATACCGAATCACACCAACACAACAAAAAAAGGGGAAACCTCTTTGGAGGTAGAGGTGAGTCAACCTCTATTTCACCATTTTCTAATTGCCTAATAAAGTATGTTTATCCCTCACTTCCCGTGATTTGGGTTAAAGAGTCGTACCTCCTCCTTCACAACCACTTCCACCTCCTCTTTCTCCATCTTCTTCATTAGCCATGGCCAGCATTTTCTCCGAATCTCACCTCTCTCTGCTGGAACTAAAGTGACTATAGATATGCCTCCTCCTTCTACACCTCTTTTCACTGAATCCACTACCACACTTGTGACTGTTCCCACTCCACCAGTAAGTCTTCCTCCACCTGCAAGTGTGACCCAAACCCCTACAACAGTAGCAACTTCCTTTGGCATGCCTCAATGGTTGCTTGATCAGACTCCAAGGAAAAGGAAGGTGGTAGTTCCCATACCAGCCTTTTATTTCAGTTCACTCAAGGCTTCTATTGCTAAATCAGCCAAGAAACCCAAGATAGTTTCAAGGGTTTTAGTGGATTCTTTGGGGCACAAGTTTTCAGAGATCGCCACTCCCGCAACTGATAAGACCAAAGAGGACATAGTGGCCTCTGACTATCAGATAACCAAGGTTGATCTAGGGAAGGTAACGGCAGAAGGAGCACAAAAAGATGCACGAGATGCTATGAACGTGTGTCATGTCGGGTTAAAAGAAACAAAGGAAAGTAGGGATGAGCTTAAAGAGAAAGTGGAGTAGTTGACTGAAGTATTACTTAAGCTCTCAAAACCCCCGAGTTAGCACCATTATCCTCTACTCCTATTGGGTTCGATTCCTCATCGGTACCCATTATTGAAAAGATTAACGAAAAGGGGAGAGTGGTTGATGAATGGACCCAAAGGCTGCTCTGTAGGGAAAAGAAGTAATCCAAGATACTGTGGAATTCTATCAATCTTTAGAAGATATAAAAAAATATGGAGAAAAGATGGATGATGAGTTTTCTTCAAAATTAGGAAATTGGAGTTGAATTTGAAGCTCTCCAAACGTTGAAACAAATTCCGTCCTGCATCTTGGTTGAAGAGGGCATCATCCCACATGTAGATAAACATTTCCAGCTAACCAAAGCCATCAGATTCAGAATAAAGATTCTCAACAAAGCTTGCAGCAAACTAAGAGAATCAAGAGACCAATTGGTTGATGGCAAGAACGACCTGGAAGAAGAGCTGGTAAAAATTTGTGTGAAAGTGTTGAGTGAAGGCTCGGGTATCCTGCCTGTCGATGATCTTTATGAACAAATCCAAGAATCAATTCAGCATGAGCCAACTTATGGATTCGGTATGGAAGTCATTGAAAGGTTTGTAAAAATTGAGCATTCTTTGGAGACCCTAAGGAAACTCAACAAGAAATTGAAAAATATTCCTAGAAATGCTAGCGATACTCAGGAAACATGTGAAGTTCTGAGTGATCATTCCACCACGTCGGATGAAAATGAAATGCAAGGTATAATCCAAAAATTCCAAGAATTTCAGAATAAGCAGGCTTTATTGGAAGAAGAGAAAGATGATGATTCAGACTAGGCACAATGCAACATGTCATTTCAATCTTAAAATTGACATGTCTTTTTCATTTCTGTTTCATCACATAGGAAGCAAATTTTGACTTGGTCTCCTACGTGAGAGTCAAGAAAAATAGAAATCTTGTTAAAGACTATTTCCTAGGGTTTATCCTATTTTCTCTCTACTCTTTTATTATAAATAAGGGATGCTTATGCATTCCAAAGGGTTGAGATTTTTGGAATATTGAGAACTATTGTGAAGAAGAAGAACTTTGTGTTTTCTTTCAATCATTCAAGGAATAGAAATCAATGTTATTTTTGCAAACTTTGTGTTGTGAGATTCATCTCTCTTAAGATATTGTTCTTACGCTCGATCTTAAGCTATTCTTTGTTTAGAATTCTCAATCATTTTAAATCGTTTCAAACATTACATTACATTTGTTATCTAGAACTCGTATGATTATTTCGTGATCTGTGTTTGCTCGAAAGAAAATACGTTCCCGTCATTTCCTTTCCATTGTGTATTCTTTCTAATCCATTTTACTTTGAAAGCAACAATATTTTCATCTACTGTGGATATGGATTCTGGGATTCTATCCCAACCCCAATGGTTAGATTAGTGTGAATACTGTACATATCATTTCTGCTGTGTTTTAGATTAGTAATAAATAGGCAGCCTCACATGTCTTTGAGGAGGGATTCAATCCCATGTACTGTGGTTGAACCTCATATTTTGTCTTGACAAAATATCCAACCAACAATACCTAAATCATTTCAAATTACAATAGGATTTAAATTATTTACAACATTAAATTGTTCAAAACAATGGATCGACAACCATCTAGGAAGTATCACACTTCCCGGATCTAGCATACGCTAGGCAGTTCATTGCCCATATTGTTTAACTCCTTCTAGTGGTCTTTCTTTACATTACAGGTAGTTCCTCCTAGCCAAAAGGAAGTTCTCACAATCAGCTATGGATTCGGAAGTCATACGCATGCAACAACCCATCAACCAACATTTTAACAGTATTCCTCCTACATCCGTTACCCTATTTTTTTCACAACACTTCAAATAAAGGATCTAAGAAATAGGTGAAACATTTTACCGCTTGGTCCTCCATCTTTCACCAAACCTGCTCCTACCCCTGCGTGTGGTAGGGTTTAGCTAGCAATCGACGTTTCCTCTAAATTCAGGGTTACCATCAAGATCTTGATCGCTAGTGGAATGAATTGTAAGTAAGTTTCCCTAGGATACTTTGTAAAAATTGGAACTCAGCTACCTCTAGGAAAGAATAAGTGGAAATTGAGTATTCAAAGATATAGTTGTTCAAAACACCATGGAACCAAGTATCCATAGCATTTGTCCAAATTAGATCAATATCATACAAGGCCTAAAATTCTTCCCGTGTCTGTAGAAAAGTGTGCAATACCTCCAATTCCATTTAGACACATAAATAACTAGCCACTTATATAGTTCTATTAGGAAAATAACAAAGAAGCTCTCATACAGATAGTCAAACATATTCTTTTCCACCCATATGCGTGCATCAAACTTAGATCTAGTGCTTTGAACCTCTATGTGTACTCTTATTATAGATCTTTTATCCACTCCTCAACACTTTCTAGGGTCAATTGGTACGCTCTTCATCGTGAACCCTCCTGAAAACAATTGAAAAAGGTCTCGAAATAGAACCAATGATGCAGCCTATAATTTACCACGAACAACCCGTGTGCATTGACACATCACCCAACTTGAGCCGAGTGCTCACTCGAAGCACTCAAAGGTACCAGGCCCTTCCTTAGAGTTTCTTGTACATGATGTGAACATGATGAAGATGCAATGTATTCATATCCATAAATAGCATAAATATTCCACATAAGCATATTCCAGATCTAAATCTAAAAGAATAATGAGTTAAGTGATAAACATAATGAAGTCAACCATGCAAGATCTAGTTACTACCAGTCATGTTTAACATCATTATTCAGCTAATACTCTCCATTTTATTAAAACATAGTAAATATAGAAGCTTTTTACAATAATTAGTATCATAAGTTTATGTGCATTAGATTTGACATCATAACTCCAAAATAGCTCATACACAATGTATATCTCTAACTACACAATTTAATACATATTTATAAGGGTGGGGATTTTCCCTTCACCACTTACACACTTATAAAAATATGTCGCATGTTGAACATAGTCATGCGCCTTTACAATAACATTCACACATGCAAGTGCGCTAATAATAGATCTCTTACAGTTAATTGGCAGTAGTAATCCTATTATTAACTCGAACTCATGCATGACGCTTAGTAGATGCTCTTCCCAAAATAGCATTTTCATGTCACACAAGTCTTCATCCCATTGTGTGCTCTATACGCTATCTCCAAAAATAGCTCGTAACCATGAAAATGGCTAAGTCCCGAATCAATCTATCTTTCACGTGTGTTTCCTTCCCTATCCTTTCGTGCCTTCAAATATGCCTTGCTACCATGTGCTAATCTTCTATGTTCCCTCTCCTTAGTGTCATATTCTGTCTTCTCAACAGTAGACACAAAATCACACACTTTTGGGTAATTATCTAGTCATGATTACTTACTACTATTCATATGATTCATAAGTAAGAGAAGTACTAATAACCAATGTCTTTGGCCACCTTTCTTTACTTTCTATTTCTCCTTCCAGTCTTGCACCCTTTACTTTCTCAATTTGCATTTATACTCTTCGACATTTTTCATCCTAGACACTAACAAACTAACCAAAACATCAACACTAGGTGCCCTCATCCCCTCTAGGCGCCCCATGTCCCTTTGTATTTTACTCACACTTTTGGGTCCTTTCTAGCCATCCGAGACTCTTATCTTTTGGGTAGTCTTCCTTTTCAATGTTAATTACGAACTTAAAGCAAAGGAATCATGTAAAGATAAAGTTATGTGATCATAATAAGGGACCAATCACTAAGCATTATCTATCACCACCTAAGGTTGCATCCATCAAGGCATCTAAGAGCTCCATTTCATCCATCTAGCTCAACCAAAAGGGATACAATGGGTGGTTTTATACATCACACTTCATAGGAGGAAATTTCAATCTATTCCATGCATACATTTACTACATTATAAATCTAGCTATTGGCTCACTATCCAAGTGCGACACGAGTAAGAGTAACATATGCCATAAATCGGCACAAACACACACACATAACTACATTGGGTATGAGATGTAGTGCAAAATTAGTCGTAAGTTCACCATTGTGACATCTAAGGACATTCTGACCCCTCATTTTGTATCTTTCTTTTTGTAATATTTGATGTTTATTTGAGGGATTTGCATGTTCATTCTTCATTATAGGTTTACAGGTGACCTCTAAGATCTTGGTGAAACTTTGGAGTGATCAAAGGTGAATACCTCACAACACCTTATAGGTGGTTTTATGAGAATTTACATAGACCAAGGTACCTGTGAAACAAGTCTAGGGTGCCTATGGGCACCCCTGTCCCTCTCCAAGTTCCCTAATCCATCCAATCTCCTCGGATCTACATTTTTCTATGCTCCAATGCAACAACCAATGTTTCACATTTCCCGGTTTCCAACTCTATGAAGTCTCTTAAACTCTATGAATCAGCCTAAGGCTTCTTACCCTCTCTTTGTAATCGGGGTGTTTCGATCCTTTTAACGTACAACCGGAGACCGAAAAGATAAGGGTGATGGGCATAGGAGGAATACCTATTATTTGGTGATGGGTAGAAGGTAGAATGCACATGTGTAGACTTCCGATCTTGGTTGATCGTGTGAACTCCTTTTTGGATGGGAAGGACTACCCTATAATAGAAAACAAGTCCACAAGAGAGAGTTAAACAGTATATGACAAAGGGATTACCTAGCATATGCTAGATCTAGGAAGTGCGATACTTCCTAGAAAATCATCAATCCACTATTTTATTAATTAAAATTAAATAACTGAAACATGTAAATAAAGGAATCTAGTGCTAGTGTTCTGATTTGGGTACCTCAAATTACTATCAGTTTCGATCCAATTAAATACTAAAACTATGTGGGTAAAAGGTCTTCGGGTAAGGTCACGGCTAGTTCGGGTGGTGCATGGGTCACGACAAGGTCTTGGTGGGGCCGGGTGAGGTATTTTTGGTTTCTTGTGCAAGTAGGTAGGTAGATGGTCTACACCGTGTTAGTATACATAGAGATCGATCTTCTCGTGCTCTGACGTGGTTCTAGTTTAGGTAAGACCGATGCCGGTTAAGGGTGACCGATGCTCGGTCACTATGGAAGTGACATGGGTTTAGAGAGAGGGTGGTTTAGGTTCTACTCTATGTCGAATAGAGAGTTGGAAGGGTGTTGGTTAGGTGCGGATAAGGGGTAGGTTTTTAGGATAGGTGTTTTAGGGATGCAGGGAGGTTTTGGTCTATTAGGGTAGATTTGTGGGGAGTTGAGAAACAACGGGGTGACCAAGGCTAGTTAGGGTGAAATTGACCATGGTTATAGGGAACCAGGTGACGGTCACGGTGATTAGGCCAAAGTGTGAAAATGGGGATTTGGTAGCTATCTGTGTTTGCACAGGAGCTAGTGAGAAATTGTATAGGGTGATAAGGTCTTGTAAAGGGATATGGGTTGAGTATGTAGGGTTTTGGGAGGATATGTGATGATTTTGAGGAGTAGGAGAGAGGGGGTAGCTCTTGGGAGAGGAAAATGGAGAAACAAAGCAGAAAGACACCAAAGTGAGGGTGAAGTGACCAACTTACCTGAGAGTCCAATGCATGTAGGACTCGAGAAGGCTGATGAAGAAAGGTGGTGAGTGTTGGTGAAGGCTGGGAGGTGGTTGGAGAGCTTCTGTTTGAGCTTCGTCTTGGCTTCAAATCTTTAGTGGTTGATCTCAAAAATGTTCATGTGAGTGCTTCCACCTCTGGTCTCTCAACTTGGAGTTTTGTTCACTCAATGCGTTCCAACGAATTGCCAACGAACATGCCAATGAAAATTCCAACCCAAAATGCAAACCAAAATGCCAACCCTTTGGAAAGAGCTCAAGCCGAGCATTTACAGTGACCGTGCCCGCCCCACCCGAGCAACAATGGTCGGTCAGTGACCGACACCGATTATGTCGGGGGTTTGTTTTTTGAAAAATGGGGAATATTCCTTCCCCACTTGATTTTGAGTGGCGGAGCACATGCATCCTCTCGCCCTTAGAATGGGGAATAGGAAAAAGAGGGGTCCTATGAGTGGGGTGGCCACTATTAGGGCTTCTAGAAGGGTATGGGCTAGGTATGGGCAAGGTGAGGAAGTGGAATGGTGAGGTGGATGGGAAAGTGGGGTAGTGGAAGGGTGATGTGGAGAGGCAAGTGGGGTAACAGAATGGTGAGGTGGTTGGGTGAGGTGGCTGGGCCAATGGCAAGGTGAGGTGGCTTGATGAGTGGGTAAAAGGGGGAATTTAATTAATTTATTTTAATTAAATCTTTGTGTGTGTGATTGAGGGTCATTATGGTGTGTGAAAGGGGTTGCGGGTGATTAAATTAGGGTTAAATCAATCACCTGTAGAATGTGGTTGTTTGGTCATTTTGGAGGAGAATGATGAAATGTGACGTGTTTTTGGTGTCTCGCACGTACAGGTTTCATTATTTATCACTTAGTTGCTTAGGTATAATATTTGTATTTCATTATATATTTATTTTACTATAATTTTGCATTCAAATAAGGCTCATATATTTACATTTTATCCTATTCATTTTTATGAACCCTCTTTAGAATACTCTTTAATCCTTCTTTTTTCCATGATGGATCATAAGGTATTTCAATTCTCTTTGTGTCAATTGCTTCAAATGCACCCATCTTGTAAATATTCTCTCCACAAAATCATAGAAACTATGTATCTACCTATCAACGTGTTTCCTACTCAAGTGACTTCTATCTTCGATCATATTTCTCATGAATCTCTTGGTTCCAATTCCAATCAATCTATTCAAGCTCTTCATTCATTATTTCATGATAAATGTTACTCTATGGAAGCCATGATTACATCTCTAAAATCTGAAATCCAACATCTTAAATACTCTTCTCAGGGCTCACACTAATTCTTCTTCTCATCTTCATTCTATGTCTTCTACATGTGCTCGTATTAATGAACCCCAAGTATTACCGCTCCCTACACCTATCTAGTTTAATATCAGTTCTAAGCAATAAGGCATTCTTCTAAAACTCATAACTCATCAATTGATTAGCTTGCCATCTACTCATTGTTATCCTCCTTATCGATTAAAAATATCAAGGTATTCCATATTACAATTATCATCAAATCAATGGACATAATGACAATGATTGTTATGCTTTACAACAAAGAATCAAGTATCTTGAGCATCAAATTTTATCTCATTCACTATACAATGTTCTTACATGGTCCTCTCCACTTGTTACATCTCAATGGGTTCCTAAATCTGATTTGTTTATGTCTAATGAGCATCCAGTCATCACTTCTAATGTTTCTTCTTCCGTCACTCAAGTGCCACCTATGTAATCTACTCAAGTCAAGAAACTACCTCTCAAAATTAGTCTCACTCCCCCTCCTCTCAAGGCATCTATGGCACTATCAAGTCAACCTAAGAAACCTCCTTTAAAAATTAGTTCAACACCTCTTCCTCTCAAGTCATCCACAACATTACCAAGTCAAATTATGTAACCACCTCTCAAAATCAGTCCACCTTCTTCTCTTATCAAGTCTTCTACAATGTCATCAATCCCACATAAGCTCCAACCAATCAATTTTGTCAAAGAAACTACTCCTACTGATGGCCAAGACACATTTCAAATTCTACCACCATTGCATGGTCCTATTATTGCTTTGGCCTACCATTATGTTGGCCTTGACTCTTATCATGACACATATACCATTATCGACAATGACATGGTACCTCGATGTTGTTTCATAATTCTCCATCATTGAAACACTTAGGGGCATCATGTTTATTTATCCCCTAGCATTGACATGCATCTTATATTCACCTCATTTCACACCTAGACTTTAGCATGTAAATCTTCATCCACACTCTAGTATCATCATTCCCCTATGATGCACTCTCGTGCCTTGGTTCACACTTGACTATTGAGGTCATAATGTATAACATGAACCTCACACACTGCACATTACACACTACACATTACACATTACACACCATACAATTTTGTACATCTACACCATCCTCCTCTTTAATATACCTTATCATCCTCTACAATATGTACTCACAACCCAATGACATAATCTAGTCCCATGGTTTATACTCTCTCGCTAAGGGTCCAAATAAAATTTGAACCTCACCTCCTCATCACACTTCATCATTCTCTTTGTTTGATAGTCATTAAATCAATCAATAAATCCTTCTATCACACTACGCGACATTCTTAACCATCACCTTATTCATACATTTTGTGATATACATTACGTGATACATCATCACATTTTCTAGAATTCCATCCATACATCTCATGATATATGCTTTGAGCTACAACATCACATTTTATACCATGTTATTCATTCACCTTGTGATATATACTTTAGGCTAAATCATCACCCCATTTTATAACTTAACGATTACTCATCTATATGTCGCATTCAATATCATCTACAAACCACCATTCTAAAATCAACACTCCATGCTTTATTCATAAATTCAGACCACTAGTGACACACTCTCGCTTACGGTTCATTCTTGACTACTGAGGGGGTATAAAAAAATGAACCTCATTTCATACATACACATACACTCGGGGGCACGTTGTTCCTATCATTCACTCTGCATTACATTCTACCTCATTCACAACATAATACATATCTTGGTTGCATTTAATCTTGATTACATTTACTTGTTATATGTTCACTTTATTAAACATGCTAGATAAATATCTTGTATGTCATTATATTTATCATTTACACATGTGTGTTCACTTGCCTTTCTATTTGTGATAAAATATTTTATAGATCCATTACATGCATCATGGATACTTGGCACAATACATATTACCGGTCCCACGGTGGCTTCTGGGGCATCTAATTTTATACACTACATGTGTTATCATTTCATTTTTTACTTAGCACTTTACTTTATCATATTATACACTCTTTGACATATTTTTAATATTTCTAACATGCTAACGGGGATTCATGTGTAAAATTTGTTAGGTAGGGATACTTTCTTCCATGGTTGTTTGTTACATTATTTTTCATTGCTTTCTCTTTGTATGCTATTATTTATGGGCTTTTCCATTTATATTGTGTGCAAACTTGTCTGATTTTAGCCACTTTACTACAACCTTGATTGTCTTGCGACATCATGAGTGATGTCCCATGTTTACAACCCACGTTTCATGGTCCACATTATCTTTTACTTACTTTGTAGCTCACATATTGTCTTCTTAGCTTACATTTCATGTATGTTTGTTTTTCTTGTACTAACACTTATCTCCTAGCCACTTTGTTTGTGTGTGCCTTTGTTTCTACCAAGCACATTCCCTTCCCCTTACAGGGGCATAGTTTGAACACAATGGTTGGTCCTCTTTTAGTCCTTTAATGATGTCACATGCACTGTAGACACAAAATCATGCACTTACTATTATTATTATATTGCTGATGTAGTGCCCACTTTCCTTGACACCATTCGAGATACGATCCCGACACTATTGATCACATTTTGGATATTATTATGTTTTGATTAGTATGATGGTTAGATGTTAGATCCTGGATTAATATTGATCTGGATTCAAATATTTTGCTTGATGATCATTGAGACATTAGTATTATTATGTGGATGATGACATACTGGTTGACATGGACAGGTTATTGCTTTTGATTGTAGACATGTGACATTGATATTATGAATAGCTATAGTATAGA
This sequence comes from Taxus wallichiana var. yunnanensis, assembly GCA_018340775.1. Taxonomy (NCBI): domain Eukaryota; kingdom Viridiplantae; phylum Streptophyta; class Pinopsida; order Cupressales; family Taxaceae; genus Taxus; species Taxus wallichiana. The sequence goes on along the minus strand of CM031243.1, from coordinate 632,706,465 downwards.
GATCTATTGGATGATGATATAGTTGCAATTGAATTTAAATAATAAATGTTAAATCCTTGATATTGTTGTGATTTGGATTTATAATTATATGTTGATTTTATATCTCTTGGATGTTCTGATATGGTCACGAGGCCGAAGGAGGTATTGTTATTTTGCAGGTTAAAAATCACAACAATGTTGGGGAGTGGAGACTAACCATATTGGAATTCAGTGTGAAATCAACAAGGTCACCATGGCAACTGTGTTTGAGTTGTATGTTGTGTTTTGTTAGGATTTCTCATGGGGGATTTCCATTATTGTGACCATGGGGGCATATGTGTGTTTTATTTGTATGTTCCCTTTTCAGTATTGTTGTGTGTATTTTTATTTGTATGGTGTTCCTTCTTTTAATAAATTTTTAATGTGATAGTATAATGTGAGAGTCTTATAGTTAAAATTTAATTAAATTAATTAGGATGTGGAATATAAATTAATGTTATTATCTTGGTTGAAAATGAATAAATATTTATAAAAGATTGTAATAAATAAATGTCATAAATATAAATGCATGAGCAAGAAATTATAAGAGGATGTAAAAGTTGTGTAAGTGAAATGATAGATTGTGTAAGGCAGATTTTGGAGTGTAGAACACTCCATCCTCTTTGAAACTCGGATTTGGTCTTGGGAGCCTAAATTGGAGGCTTGTGGGACAAGTTAAACTTGTCCCACACCTCTCAAAATCCTCCACCAACCATGATTATTGATTTGGAGTCAAAATCAATCTATTTTATTGTATTTTGACATAAATTTGTGTAAGTATGGATTGCACTTGTCTTACAAATTTTAAATGCATTCCTTTTGGGGTATGGGCTACATTGTGTATATAAGTAATTTTGTCATATTTCATTTATGGTGATTTATTTGTTTGATGTTGAGTGCATTTTGGGATGAGGAAAAATGATGTGGCATCCCACTTGGAATCCACATCATCCTCTTCCACCTTCTCCCTTAAAATTTGAATTCCTCCTCATTTTGAGGTTGTTGAAAGTTGGAGATTTCACTCTTGGGTTGAATTTCTCTTGCATTTTTGGAGCTTGCTTGGTGGAAGAAGTGGATTTACTTGTGCATACATTTACCTTGCTGATTTGGGACTGGTTTTTGGTGAAATAAAGACTGTTGTTTTGGAAACAAGTCTCCATTATGGAGAGGTAGGCTCTCACTCTTTTAAAATTACTATTTTCCCCCTCTTTTAGCATGAATTTTGAATGTGTTTTTGTTTGCTATTCTTAGAGGGATGGGTAGAATGCTTAGGGCATGGTGTGGAGAGAAGACTATGAGGTTTATCAGAGGAGGGATAAGGGAATTGCCATTGTTATTTGTTCTTAGGAGGGAATGTTGGTTTGGGATCCACCTAGGAAAGGAAATTGCTTGCATTTCCTACTTTGGGGGAGGTATAAGGGATAAATTTGGAGGAGGGATAAGGAGGGGTTGAGGAGGGATAAGGTTTATGGGATTGCTATGATTTTTGGTGGTTTGCTTTTGGTGGATGCCCAAAATTCAACTTGGGAGGCACAAGGAGACCTCCATAGTTCTTGCTCTTGTTTGGCTTGCTTGCTCAAGCCTTTGTGATTGTATGACTATTTTCAAATGCAGTTGAGAACTGCTACCTTGTTTTGATTTGTGCCTTCATTGATTCTTGTGATATATGAGTGTTGCTTGCATGTGAAAGAAGTCCATGTTTCCATGAGTTGAATTATCATGCTCCATTTCAATATGGTTGGGGCTCGGGGGCTAATGGGGAAAGATGGCTTCTCTTTTCCCATTGGGTATCTTGGTTGGGTGGAGAGCGTTGCCTTTCCCCCTTCCTTGTTGTGATTAAAAGATATAAGATGAAGAAATCAGCCTGTTGCTATTTGGAGCTTGGAGAAATCAGTTTGACAATCATTCCCTTTTTGAGAAAGTTCATTGTAACCTTCCCACTTTGAAGTGGATGATTTGTATTGTTAATTGTAATGAGAAGACATCTTGTATTGAAATTAAAAGGTTGAAAGTGATAAGTGAATTGTAAAGAATTATTATTCCATACTGTGTTTTGAGAAGAATGTGAAAGAAAGAAATATGTATTGTGCATTGTAACTTGAAATTCAAAGAAAGAGATAAACTGTTGAATTATTTTTGGAAATCAAATAAAGAATTACATTCCTTTCTCAAACTTTCATTGTTGTATTAGATCCGAGTTGCTGTTGTGAAATGAAATTAAAATGTTATTCCTTCTTGCAAAATTGTATATTGAAGTGAAAATTCAGAGATGCATTTTCGTTAGAGTTGAATGTTTGATTGAGGAAGTAATGTAATGGGTTAAGTCAAAATCTTATTGCTCATCCAAAAGACAAATCACCAAATCAATTTTAAAGGCACAACTCACTGTACAAAATTCAAATCTGGTAATGTATTTTTTTAATTAAAAGAACAGTTCACTTTTATACTTCCCAATAAATTTAAAATATTATGAATTAACATGCTAAGACTATTTTGAACCCAGCTTGACAAGGAAAGTTTGAGAAAACAATTCAATTAATCCAATTTTGAATCAATCCCCTTCCTAGGTCGTTTTTCTGTCCCTTGTTGGATAAAAACACAACTTGAACAAATTGATCAAATTGACACCTTTAAAACATTCTAATTCTTCCCTAAGTTGATCCTCCATGTCTGTTTGACATGTTGAGTGGAAGAAGAGTTCAAATTTTATCAAATTTGCAAGTTTAAAAATTGCCAGTTTTAAAATTATAAACCCTGCAGATCGATTTCTTAAAATTGACCCTTTAAACTTCACCAAATTCCAAATTTTATGATTTATGTGTAAATAGGATTCCGAGAGATTTCCGGAAAGTCCTCATTTTCCTAAAATGGAGCTTCTATCAAAGTTATGGCCATTTGAAGTTTTACTTCAAAATGGCCATCCCAACCAAAAATGAAATAATTCGACCTTAGAAAAATTTAAATTTTGAACTTTAGAAAAAATTACTCAAAAGTTCCGCGGCCTCTGCTACCTTCTTATCCTATCGAAGTGACCACGTGGCACCTTGGAGGGGGGGACCCTTAATTAAACTTAACATTTACAAAATTTTGCCTTGGGAAAATTTTTAAAATTTTCCCCGACCCCACGGCTCCCGAACCAATCACGTCTTTGACACGTGGCAAGGAGGTGCACAGAGATCAAAATGGAAAACTTAACCATTTTTGCCTTTGGAAAATTTTCAATTTCTCCCTACAACGCCATGGCCTCACACCAATCACGTCTTTGACACGTGGTAGGGAGGGCCCGTGGATTTAGAAATGAAAACTTAACTTTTTGCACTTTTGGAAAAATTTCACTTTTTCTCCGCCGACCCGCATCCCTGTAGCCAATGGGGTGTTGACACATGTCCCCATGGGTGCGTGGGTCTACATAATTATTTTAACCTTTTAACCCCTTGGGTGAAAAATCAAAATTTTCTCTGCCGGCCCGTGGCCAATCACAAAGTGCCACGTGGCCATTTGGGCAAGCGCGGAGGCACGGAGGAAAATTTTCCTTCGAAAATTGAAAACTTGGTTTTGGGAAAAATTCATGTTTTTCCCTTGCGACCCACCAGCCCGGACCAATCACGTGATGACACATGGCATTTGGGGCGTTGGTGGGGGCACGAAGGCATTTTCTCCCTAACCTCGCGGACTTCTAAGGGAAAATTTTCCCCTAAAACTCCGCCCGACCATAACTTGAGTTTTACAAGGATTTAGGATGACTTATTTATATGGTTGGAAAGGTGAGGAAATTTCCTATCCAATGAGCCTAGTTTAGGAAATTTTTGATAACTCTAAGTGTGTGAAAAATCCAGTTGAAGTTCAGGGCTTGTTAGAGAGTAGGCCTTGGGATAAATTTCTCCCTGAACCTTAGTAAAACTTGTAACCTCCAAATTGGAACCTTGTAAACTTGTTATAAGATAAAAAAGGAAATATTGTGTTTGGTTAATCAGAATCTATTCTGGAACCTATTTAGTTTCAAACTAGAATCTTGCTACTTGTTTGTAGACCCTTCTTATCAAAAAAAAATTATTCCATAATTTTCCTAGTTTGTTTCTTGGTCTCAAGTGGTAGTTGAAGCGGGCATTACAGCTAAGTATGTTGTTTTATATATGGATGTTGCATAAGAAGAGTATTGATGACCCATTCTATAGTCCATATACTTGTCTTTTGGGTCTTTATTTACTTTTATCTTCTACACGTGTCACTCATACATGCGAGCTTACGGTCAAGTCATAGGATCCATGTTTGTCCATTATCAATCATCTATTGTCACTTGTCTATGGACATTAGCACCCATGAAAGGACACTAACATCGGGCACTCCTTTCCATCCTAGCACTCATTTTCTATTTATGTTTGATCTTATTTTTGACATTTGAAGTCGGTATTTTCGGTTTTCCCTCTCATATCCCGAGGTACTAGTTGGCATGTCAATTCATTAGTGTTGAAATTCAAACAAGAGATCCCTATATAAACACAACATACATACCATTATAGAGGCAAATTTTTTTATCAAGTGCTAGTTATCTTCATAGAGAAAGGGATTGCATTTGGGCACATTACTTTGCATATACACTACATAAGAAAGGGGAGTTCATTTTGTTCCATCCACACAATTACATTTTATCTAGCTATTTCCCATTATCTTGGCATCATTGGCATGAGGGTAACCTAGGAGCACTATTGCACACACAAGAATGCAAAACTACATTGGGTTTGAGATGTAGTGCGGTGCTCGAGTTTTAAGTCCAACATTATGGCGGCTAAGGATAATTTGACCCCTCATTTTACATATTTTATTTTTAGGATTTGATGCCTATTTAAGGTTTTTATAGGTCATTCTTTCATTGCATATTTATAGCAGCTTTGGTGATTATTATGTGACCACATAGTGGAAAAAGGTGAGCATTAAAGAACATCTTGTGACCACTAAGAATTCGGGTTTCGAGCATTTCCATAGACCAGGTGCCTATAATAAGTACCCGGGCATCCGTGGGTGCCGTTGTACCTCTCTAGGTGCCCCAATCTAGCTTAGTTGTCCAAATCTTCATTTTCCTATGCTCTAGTGTGAAGTTCAGTGCTTGGGATTTTTCCACTTTCTAGTCTTGTCGCCTTTGGCAACATTATGGATCATTTAAGGCATATTACTATTTTTTACACATTAGGGTTTCATTATTTATTACTTAGTTTTCTTTGGTATATTTATGTATTTCATTATTGCATTCATTTATTGCTACTATAACATCAGATTAGGCTTAGATTTTACATTTTAGCTTAATCTTTTTGGTGAACCCGTAGCATAGAAATTTTTTCCTAGGATTCACTAAAACCCTAATGGCTAAGGATAGATCTTCTCCTCTTCTCCTCCTTGGATAGTCATACCTAATGTGAGCATTAATCCTATTTATAATAAGGATACCATAAAGAAACTTAGTACTCTATATCGCAATGTCACTCTAGCTAGTACATGTAATGTGCCTACTAGCTTTGATAATTCCACCATTAAAATTTTTGATGATCCGGAAAGTTTTACTCATTGTACACCTTGTTATTCATTGAGCCATGATCCATTTTCTATTATTTCTAATAATAACCTTGATGATGATCTTATTAGTTTCATGCTTAATCTTGATGATAATAAATGTGTGCATGCTTCTATTTCTCATACTATTTCGAATGATTATATAGATGCATCTCATAATCCTATTTCTGAAATTCTTTGCACGACACATCACATAATAGCTCCCCTCCTTCATTCTATTTGATGATATATTTAATGAAATCCTTGCATCTGAATATTTGTTTGATCTTGATGAGAACCACAGTGATAGGCATGATTCAAATTCTTTACATACTATTGAATGTGAATCCCCATTCCAATTTCATCTTCCTCTGAGATTATCTCTAATAACATGCTGAATTCATCTCCTCATGATGATGTATATGTTATTCGTACACCGTATATTGATACCCCATGTTCTTCACCTCTTATTACTTTTTCGAACCCATATCTAGTGTGCTATTAGTAGTGACATCTTCTATCTCTCCTCTTGAAATTCCTATTGTCACTCATAATTGCAAATTGCAACCACTCAATACACTATTTCCATATTCTACCATTCCTCCATAGGACATCTTATCACTCATGCATGTTGTTGGCCACTTACAATCTTAGGTCCAATATCTTACATTAGAAAGAAAATCCTATTATGCTTCTATCGATAAAAATTCTTTGCATGGAAACCCTATTCTGAAAAAGATTCACAATTCAACATTTCCTAGGGATTTCGTTATGCCTACATTTACATTCTTTGATGGTACTAGAAATCCATATTTACATCTCAAACATTATCATCTAGTTATGGCTCCTTATTCTAATGATTATTGCTAAAATATTTTCTCCATAGTCTTACTATTGATGCTCTCTAATGGTACACTCACTTACCTTTCGGATCTATTAGTACCTATTGTGAGATGGAAGAATCCTTTCTGCAACACTTTATACTTAACAATGGCCCTAAAGTCACATATGATCATCTACCTGGCTTACACCAAGGAAAAACAGAACCTATCATTGATTATATTTTGTGCTTCAATGCTTACATGCATCAATTATTCTTCCAACCCATTGACCTAGAAAATAAATTCATCTTCTGTTGAGGCTTGATTCCCACTTTAAAGGAGTGCTTACAATATGATACATGTGAATCATTCACACTCCTTTTCTATAATGTCATTGATTTAGAATATGATATCATTCTGTACATATAATAGATCCTCCTCCTAGTTCTCCTACTATTTAATTACATAGTTCCTCTCCTATTCCATCTGTTCATGTCCTCCTGACTCCATATCCTCCACCTTGCAAGAAAAATCAATCTTCTCCATTGCATAAGCATCCTTTATCTCCCCACCACATCAAGCTCCACCTCCACATTCTACATCTCCTTCGTGGGAGCCTTTATATTTTTCTCATCATGATGTATTATGTGCCTTTCTTGATAAGTGTATGATTCACTTTCCTTCTACTCAAGCATCCCCTTCCTCATCATTTACATTGCCAATGTGATAGACCTTACTATAACTTTCATCGTATCAATGGTAATTGCAATAATGATTGTTGTTACATTCGTGATATCTTAAAAAATTAGAAGAGAAGGGTGTAATTTCTTTTAGATATTACTCTCATGAGTGGTCTATCTCTCCAATCCCACACAAGCATGTGGTTATCTGGTTGATTTATCTGCTTCATCTAGTGCTAAGGTCATTATGTGTCTACCACTACAAGTTTTTTTCTCATGCATGCTCTCCACCCCATCCATGCATTGTTGTACCCTCTCATCTCGTGTGTCATACAACTATTACACATTAGCTTCTATAGCCTTCATCATATTCACTTCCCAATGATGCATCACCCATTGTTGGCACCATTCCACATGACATTCAGTTTGGCTCATACACTCATGCTTCTTTCATTCCACATGCTTCCACTACTCCACGCTAGCATGGCCTCTGGTCAGTGGTTATTTCTATCACCTCACCTCTCGATGATGCACTCGTTTTCTTACATGACTATTGAGGGATCTATTATAATAAGAACCTCTCATCACTCTTGCATTATTGACCTTATTGATCAATCTATTTTGCACACATTATCATATCTCTTTTTGATGACGCACTCTTACTTTACGGTTTATTCTTGCTTCTTTGAGGAGTCTTATATAAATGAACATTATCATCTATCCAATGGGGGCATCACTCTTCTTCCCCCATCTTAATAATATTAACATATGATCCACTACACTATTACAACAATATCATACTTTCATGAATTTATTCATACATGCGATACAATTTTTTTACAATCAAATTACATACATCATCTATCATCATATACATTATATCATCATTTATTTATCTATAATTACACCGTAAATTAACTCAAAAACACAAACAATCATCATCACATCAATAAAACATCAAATACAATGATCATATGCCAATAAGTCCATATATATATCATTCACAATCATAGTTACAAAACATCTCATCACTGGGGAAACTCCCTACATCAATACATCTATACATATCATATCTCATCATCGCTATCACTATCTGGTACATCTAGAAATAAAAGCTTCACCACTCAATGTACGCCACTGATTGTGGCCCCTATATCTCTCTATCTACCTACACAATAGTGTTTTCTTTGTCGAATTCTCCACATAATGACCACCTAACTCCACTTACCATACAAATACATCATGTGCTAGGGAACCACCACATGCAACCTTTCTAGATCACATTTCTCCTCGTGTTCCTCATCCCTATCACTTAGTAACATGGTACACATCACTACTTATACTTGGCTCGAACAAATGCGCATGATTTCTGCATATCATCTACATGCTCCAACATCCCTCCACCCATAAGTGCATTGGTGGTCATGTTCTACGTCAATGTGTAAATAGATGTGTCCATACTCAATGACTAATATGCATCACCTGCACCCATAGAAAAATAAATTACACAACCACTATAATCAATCAACCAAATAATAAATCATCAAACATCACTAGACAAATACTCACGCTCCACTACATGCCACCACTACACTATATGTGGCATGTGCTTTCCCATCTACTCCTCCTAGTGGTAATCCTGCTTTGCATTGGAAAACACAAGAAATAAAAAAACTATTGATGTGACTCCTACCATGCACGATAGGCCTCCGTACACCCACATCATCCATATCTATTGGCTCTATCACCGCATCAACCACGTTTGGCCTTGGAGGTGGTATGTACTCTCTTATGGGCCTTGGTCTAGCTTGGCCTGCTTGGTTCCCTAATATCCTTAAACCATATATATGGCTCGAGGGCACATCTGGGCCATACCAAACTACTCGATACTTGCTCCACCTGAAATAACTTGGAAACTCCTAAAAATTGATCCTCCAACCACATACTCTATTGTATGCACTTTGTATCCTTACTACATCCTCTTGCCATCCTCTATAGTCTCAATATGGTCTCCATTTTATGACCTCGACCCCATATGATCTATCATCTCTATGTAGGTGTACTGTATTTATCTTCTGCCATAAATTCCTACCTATATCCTAGAAAATATGTTTGGTCTTGCCCACTCTCCTCACAAACCACCCATCACCCTCAATATAGAAATATGCTCATGGACCCATACATGTAGCAATACCGTAGCTCCAATACCACCCCCATGTTCCTCTTGCATAAATATATACAAATCCATATACAAGCTGGGATAATGCACATCGTGCCATGTATATCACATCCCATCCTCCTCTATATGATGGAAAATATCATGCATCTTATATAAGATTCCTAAACCACATCCATTGATATAATCAATGATGCGATCACCATAGAAATAAAATTTTTCAATCGTAGAACCCTTGACCTCAATATACCATTCAAACTAATGTGGACATCTATATGTACTCTGGACCCTATAAAGTACTACCTATCAGCCCTCATATGTCTCTCATGCATCATCGATGGTCATAACTGAACCGTCTCACAAAAATAGATGATCAAAGTATGTTATACACATCATCTAGAGTAACCATCATCTCCCTTATAGGTATATTATCTCGCACACCACATCTCACAAAAATTTGTGATCATAGGTATATTATGGGGCACATCCCCATCCTCGTTATATTTTACAACCCAAAACAGTCTAGTACATCCCACCACTCATATGAAAACCCCAATCCTATCAATGTACTCAAATGGCGGCCACCATGAAACTCTCTCGAATGGATGTCCCTCTGTATAACACAAAATGACAACAAACATGATTGTTAGAACATCATACAAACACAAACAAACCTTCCTCTAACATCAACAAACACCAAATTTCACATCTATAATAATTTGTGGTTAACCTAAGATTCTTGGGATGCCAACACCTAATATTAGGATTGGGGTGCCCAGGAGTAGGTCACTAGTGCCCATGCTTGGGTACTTGTGTCCGGAAGGTCATTAGTGCCTTCATAGATCTTGTCCAGGTATAAAATGCCAAGAAAGTAAAAATGACCAATTTCAACACATTTCTAAAAAAATTCACACTTACTAGCTCTGCTATCGTACATGATGCCACGGTTTCCACCACCATCTTAAACAGACTCAATCATGGTGATCTCACTTGAGGCATTTTCTCACACCCAGAGCTCAAAATCACACTCACGTAATTACCAAATGAAATACCTATTCACTTTTTCTATTTACTATTATAGTAAATATTCATAACTTACTGACGTTACGGTCATTATTCACATTTATTCTTCACACCAATATACCTCATACGATTTCCATCATATCTTGAGCATACTTACTCCAATTCTTCTCTCATTTGTAGATTTCTCTTTATAATTCATTCTACTACTATATCATATAAATCTAACACATGATATACTTATTCTTGACATTATTCTCATTCGATATATACACACTTTTGTGATATCTATCAGACATCCACTATCACACCGTTACATGCTTAATTTCAGCTCAATGTTCATTCTCATAATCACTCCCCATTTTGCAAAAAGGGGGGCATATAATTGGGGTCATCCTATAATTCCCCTTATGCCATCACACAATCAGTCTACACTTTTAACCCATCATTATCAAATATTTACTCGTACACCATGGGGCATATCACATCACTTTCTAGTGAATCCCCTAATGACCTAACCTAGGGGAAACACACATAAAATGTCTCCATGAGTAACCAATCAATCAATTACACACATTCAAATCACGCCAATATAAATTTTACTAACACATTTATCAAATTGACACAACACAATGTATTTATCCTCCCAGATGACATAACTTGGGAGTTACATCCCACGTTCCTAGATGACCTAACATGGGAAATTACTTTACATTTTTCAAATTCTTTTAGATGACCTAATATGGAAACAATAAATTTCAATGACACTGTGGCATGGGGGAAATGATACATTTTTTCCATTCCTATTCCTATATGGGTTTTCACGTTTGAACAAATTGAAATGGATCTAAATCGATAAAATTCAGTCTTAATCTATCTACAATGGCTAGATCATTTGGGGATGTCATTAAAGTTAGAGGGTAACACTAGAATTCTCTACCTACACTCTTCATCATGCGGTGGCGGGATGCCCAAATCCTCGATTTCTTACACACGTATGATCAGGTTGGGAATTGATCACTCCTACCATAGCACATCTCCATCATTGACAAAAATAATCAAAGTCTCCAATCACTCAACATCACAATCATCAATCTCACTTAGCACTCCTCATGACGGTCCCACGTCTCTCGTTATGCTACATGGATCAACATGGTTATCCATTTTCACTACGCTATATGTTCTCACTCGATCGTACTTCTATGAAAATATTTGTGTACTTGATGACACGGGCTTCTTTAGAGTTCTCTCGGGTATGTATATTTACCAAATTTATGTTCTTGAGCTTTTTCTCATGAACATAAAGTGGGGAAAATGTAGACACAAAATCGTGCACTTACTATTATTATTATACTACCAGTTATGTTGTTTCATATATGGATCTTGTGTGAAAAGAGTATTCACTAATGACCCATTCCATAGTCCATCCTCTTGCCTTGTGGGTATTTATTTTCTTCTATCTTCTACACTTTTCATTCATACACATAGTTATGGTCAGGTCACAGGGCTCACTTTCTATTAGTTCTCACTCATCTTTCATCACTTTTATCCAGGCATTAGTCCTCATGACGGGACACTAGCGAAAAAGAACTCTTGTCCATCATGGGTTCATGTGTCTTATTTATCTTTGATATTATTTATGACATTTGAGGTTGGTATTTTTGGTTTTCCCTCTCATATCCCGATTTACTAGTCGGCATGTTAGGTCATTAGTGTTGAAATTGAAAATATAAGTACAACATGCATATTATTATAGGGAGTATAATTCTTATCAAGGACTAGCTATCTACATAGAGTAAGGGACTACATTTGGGCACATTAATCTACATACACACTTTGCATAGGAAAGGGGAGTTCATCTATTCCATCCACACATTTGCATTTTATCTAGTGATTTCTTGCTATCTTGGCATCATTAGTGTGAGGGCAACCTAGGAGCACTATTACATACACAAGAACATATAAATACATTGGGTATGAGATGTAGTGCAAAGCTCGGTTTAAGTCCACCATTTTGGTGGTGAGACGATCTTACCCGCATTTTGCATCTTTTCTTTCTAAGGTTTTGAGGTCTATTTGAGGGTTTTGTAGGTCATTATTTCATTACAAATTTATAGCGGGCTGATTATTATTGTGTGATCAAATAGTGACAAAAGGTGAGCATCGGTGAATATCTTGCAACCCTAATAATTTTGCTTTACGAGGATTTCTGCAGGGGCGTAGATGCCCAAAATCATTACAGGGAACTGTGGGAACCTTTGTCCCTCTCCAGTGCTTGATCCCGTCTTAGCTTTCCAAATCTACATTTTTCTATACTTCGGTCGATGTCACTTTGCTTCAAATTTTCCATTTTCCAGTCATGTACACCTTCGAAAACATTGTAAATCATCTAAGGCATCTTACCATTCTTTTCACATTATGGTTTCATTATTTATTGCTTAGTTTTCTACGGTATATTTTTGTAATTAATTATTGCATTCATTTACTGCTACTATAACATCATATTAGGCGTAGATTTTACATTTTAGCTTAATCATCACCCAAAATGAGGGGGCATAATTTGGGTGAATCGATTAACCCATACATCGTCATACACAACATGGTACTAGTACAACTGACATGTTTTTAGTTTCGAGATGAGGCTCAATATTAGACTTGGGTCCTTAGCAAAGCAACCTTTCTAGGATTCCCAAACCAGGGAAATTACATAGCAATTAGTAGTTCATCACAGTCTATAAAACTCCATACAAAACAAATTTTACATGAAAAGCAGTCCTTAGTATGTGCATATATACACACCATCTGCGGTGGTGTTATACATTCATGAGAAATAGTTAAATGATTGGAGGATGACAACTTTGGACTATTATCTATACACTTTTTCCATTTCATTGGCGTGAGATTTCTCAAAAAATTCACACATCAACATCATCTACATGATCCTTTATACACCCTTTCCTCATCACAAATAAGGTACACATATTCCTTTTTCACATTTTCATCATTTTTACATAATTTCCTTACACTTTACATATTTTGATCATATACATGCATATTTGACTAGTTTTCACTTGTTTTGTAGTTCCATCTGTATGGGAAGTGGTAGTCAACATTAACAACAACAACATCACACATCATCAACAACATGCACACCAAACATCTACACATTTCCACCATAGGTTCATTTTTCATCACTTTTTGCACTTTCTCCTCCTTAACATCCACACTTCACATTTTTATCATCCTATGATTTCTCTATTCCCTTGACATGCTTTTCATCATCGATATAGATGGTTATCAAGTATGTAAATCTATCTACTTTATGTTACCAGTGTTCCTCTCAACAACATAAATTGGGGAAAATATAGATAAAAAATCATACACTTTGGGTAATTATCTAGTCCACGATTACATACTACTATTCATATGATTCCTAAGTAAGGAAAGTACTAATTAACCCATGTCTTTGGAAATATTTCTTTATTTTTTTTTCCCTCCATTCTTGCACCTAGTTGCTCAGACCGTATTTTTACTATTTGGCATTTGTCATCACGGACACCAACACCTAGTTAGGATTTCAGCACTAGGTGCCCTTGTCCCATTTGTACTTTACTCACACTTTTTGGGTCCTTTCTATCCATTTGAGCATCTTATATGTTTGGTAGTTAGCCTTTTCGGGGTTAATTATGAAATTGAAGAAAAGGAATCATATAAATATAAAGTTATGTAATCATAATAAGGGACCAAGCACTAAGAACTATCTATCAATACCTAATTTTACATCCATCAAGGCATTTAAGAGCTCCATTGCATCCATCTAGCTCCACCACAAGGGACATAAGGGATTTTTTTCTACATCGATTTCATAGGAGGGAAGTTCATTCAATTCCATGCACACATTTACTATATTCTACATCTAGTTCTTTGGCTTTATCCAAGTGTGACACGTAAAAAAGTAACCTAGTGTATAATTCTATGCGCTCGCATGTACACACACACACAATAGTATTTTTTTCCACTCGAATTCCTAGATGCACTTTAAATTCATGTAGACACCAAAATTGGGTCATACTTCCATTAAAACCCCGTTAATTAAATTAACCATATTCTACCCATTTAAATTCCTAGTGCACATGATTAATGAAATTAATTAACATTCTCACTTAACCACCTCACCCGGCCAACTCACCTAGCCACCTCACTCAAATGACGTACTCAAACCTAATTAATGACCTAAGACCAAGTCTAAGCCAATCCTAACCAACTAGGACTTAGTCTAAATCTAGACTTAACTCATATTAAAAAACCTAAAAGGACTCCTACTTATATTGCCATGATCTATCACTTAAGACTCGGAAGAAGGTTGGAGATCACGCCAAAAATAGCAACAATCTGGTTATTTTTGGCCAACCTAGATATTCTGCATGGACCAACGTCGGTTATATCTCAAGCGACATTGGTCACTAATCCATCATCAGTTAGGTTAAATACATTTCCAAAAGCCTTTGCCTAGGTTGGTCATTTGATTTAGGATCTCATACGAACAAAGACTTGGAGCACTCAATTTTTTGAAGCACTCAGGAAAAGGAAAACACACGGGAGCACTACCAACAACCATTGGCATTCATCATCTTCTTCACGATCATGGATTCATATAGAGAAGGACGGATGTTTGAGCGCCACAACATGAAGACAACGTCTTTTTCTCTCGAATCTCTACCATCACCTATATTCTCCAACCTCCTCTTCAGTAAGTACCTAACATCTCTTCATTTATCTCTATTTTATTTCAATAAGATTTATTATTCATCTTAGTAATTTATCTTTCTCCACACTTGTATACTTCCTTCCTCCCACCAACCTATCACCTTACCATACTCGACCCTTTTACCTAGTTTTATCCTCTTCTAGCCATCTCTGAGCCTCAAAGACCATATTACGATCTCACCCTCACCATTTCCAACCTCTGTGCAATCATATAGAGTATAAAAACCAATTTTAAGAGCTTTCTACTCAGTACCCCTACCGATGCTAGTTAGCCAATGACATCGATCATTTTGCCTAACCGGCATTGGTCACACAACCAAAATCAATTACTATGTCTGGAAATATACCTCAAACCATTGAGCTCATACCCACTTCCCAAAACCTAGAACACTTCTTAATCTTTACCATACCTTACCCATAATATGTACCCGGACTTGCATGTAACATCAACCAATCACATAACCCGTTTTGACCTCAATCACCTTTTACCAGACCTTTTTTATTATTTTGTATGAGATACCTAAATCATTTCAATTTCAAAAGGATCACTATTTCATGCATATTTTTAATAGCATTAATACTATTATATAAAATGTGGATTAATAGCTTGTTCAAGCATCACGCTTCCTAGATCTAGCTTCTGCTAGGAAGTCCACTCATTGTTTTGTTTAAATCTATTTGGTGGTATTGTTTTGCATTTATAGGTAGTTCCTCCTAGCCAAAAGGGATCTCTCACAATCAAATTGGATCGGAAATCGAACACGTGCACAACCTTCAACCGACATTGTAGATAGGTATTCCTCCTTGGCCTACTAGCCTTATCTATTTCATTAACTTGTTAAGAATTTGGTGAAACATTTTGGCATACCCAATGGGACCCATCCGGGTTTCCTTGCATTTAACAATTCTTAGGGAATTGTTGTGTGTTTTGTTTCTTTTGAAAAGGAATTTAACATTTAATTCTCTCCCTAGGAATACTATCTCTTCTATTTATCTAAGTGACATTTATATTTTGGGACTAAAAAGAATCATTATTTTTCTTCTTACATTTGCATTACTAAAAGTCATTCTATTTCCTATTCACTCTTTGTTTATATCGAATATCACATTTCAATTTGGGTTTTAAAATACTTGCATTTCATACTTCTATGTTTACATTTTATCTCACATTAAAATTGAGGGAAACCTATACGCTGGAAGTCATGCCCAATTGATGGTTGACATAATTGAATCGTAGAGAACTTTCTCTTCTCTCTTTTCCAAACTACACAAATATAAATTTACACATCTTCTTAAACAACACCTTACGGAAGAAGGCATCCAATAATCACACGATCAAAGGATTGACGGTGGGTGATAAATTAGATTCTCTCATCATATAATTATCTCATATAAAGGACCACCCCCACCAAAACATAACCTGAAACCACCCTTAGATCTTGCCTCTTCATAGGACACCTTTCCAACCAAAAAACTATGTTCTGTTCACAAGTCAGTCTTAAATAGCATAAGCTAAAACATAAAATTCACTTATAGGATTTCATGTTTTTCTTAGCTTTTTCTTGAGTTGTGTTTTGAGTTGTGAGGTCACATTCTTCATTTTATTCTTCCTTTCACACTCCACCATCATAGTTGGTGTATTCTGACTATTTCTGAGTGTGTCAGGGTCCATTACTATCATACTTAGGTTTTTAGGTTGATATTCCATCTGACTTAATTCACAAAATCAAATTTTCTTCATTTTTTCAAATTTCACACTTGACCGAGTCAATCCAGTGACCGTCATCGAGTTTACATCTGACCATCTCTAGCTTACCTAACCGTTGTTGGTTTCCTACATTTTTGGTCATTTTACCAAAAACAACACTCATCACATCTTCTATTCTTTTGAAATTCTCAGGACATCATCATACCCCCAGAATTTTAAAATCATAGTCAAATACAACTTCTTTACTTCATTTTCATCATTTTTGCCTCATTTACAAAACTATTGATTTCCCACAATAACCAATATCGGTCACCCTAACCATCATCGGTCACTCTGTTATCGTCATCAATTATCACAACATTGCCGGTTCCTTTATTTTATTTTTCAATTACAACAACAACTGTTTTTCTTCCTGGAACATATTTCCCCCATTTCTTCTATTTTTTTGTGCCATTTATAGAGAACAAACTACCAAGCCTAATCTAACTCACATGGTTTTGACTGGTAGTCAAATCAACATCCTTGTATTCCAAACAAGCCTTCAAATTCTCCCACCTAGCCCATCACCGCCTTACATAATGTCACCTATGGACCACCGCTTGCCCATTATCAATAGTACTAGTGATGAGGAGTTCACAAGATTCCTTGACCATGACCCCATTTCCTTATAACATTATTTTGCCCACTCATCTACCTAGGATTACTCAAGACAACTGGTATATGACATGCATGTGTCCATCCCCTTTCCCTTTCTCCCACTTCCACATCGGCTAGTACTATCTTGACATTACCTTCTTCCACCTTATTGCCCGTAGTATCCCAACTTGACCCCACATCATCAATACCTGTGGCACATATAGAATCGGTCACACTTTTGATGTTAGTTACGCCCTTGGTTTCAACCATTCCTTCACCAACCAACTTAAGCTTTGCCCCATCTACACTTACCACCTTGTATATACCTATTACATCACAACCACCCATGGTGTCGGAAACCCATACCCCATTCCAAAACATCATTCTCTCCATCCTATAGTATTTACCTCTAATCACTACAAGGATTGATACCTCCACCTCCTTAAATACACATATCATAAAAACCCCAATCTTGTCTATCACCTATTCGGGATATTTTCCACCCGCATCTATTCCCCCCACGTAGTTCTCATACTCGGCACCACCATATACTAGAATGTCGTTCACATCATACATTCATCATCAGCCTCCTTATATTGAAGGGGTGCTCAATCATCACAACCCACCAATGAACTTATTAAAATGATGATGGAAAGATGCAAACATTATAAGCTTTAGTTTTGGATCTCGCAAATTCTTAACCTATGATTAAATCAGTAATGAGCCCATCCATCCATCTATTCCCATTCACCCATACCCTGCACATTGGGAAATGCCCAAATTTAACCGGTTCAATAGTAAAGAAGACCCACAACAACACTTGCGGTCTTTCAAACATGGGTGTTATCTAATTTCCCACGACGATGCTTTACTCCTACAAACATTCCCATGTCCTTAACAGGACCCACATTAGATTGGTATAGTTGTTTATCTCGACATTCCATTTACTCATTTAATCAAGTGGCTCAAGACTTTCTGGACCACTTTTCAATCAATATCATCAATAAGGTCACCACAGCAACTTTTACTCAACTCAACAATACGACGACGAGTCTATCACGATTTTTTGCTTGTTAGCGAGCCTCATCAACCAACTAAAATTCCGGTTGCATCAAATCGAGCTTATAGAGTTGTTCACTAGAGCTTGTGCTAGACATATCTCACCAACTATGTAATTACAAGTCTTCCTTGTACCTTTGATGAAGTGTTCACCATGGCTAGAAAGCTTGAGATGTGGGCCATAGAAGAGAAGAAAATTCAATTGCGTAACAAAAACACCACATTTAAATCAAATGATGCTTCTTCCTCTTTAAAACCTCAATATAATTATTCAAAAGCCAAAGGATTTTCTAACGTGGTATTTTTAAAGGCTAGCCCATCTCACCCCTGTAATCAATCAAAACCTACCTCCAAAATTTCTCCCATTCAATCTTTTCTTTTTATACTGAGCAAAAAAATACACTCCAATCAGGGAGCCTTATTCTTTAGTATTAGAAAAATGTCTTAAGGCTGGAGCCATTGTTCTTCCACCAATAAAAAATATATTGGTTTTGACCACCTTTCGTCTATGCTAGCATGGTACAAGGAACATGACTATTGTAACTATCATTGCGTAAAAGGCCATAGCGATGGTAATTGTATCACCTTCAAAAAATCATCCTAGAAATATTAGAAAATGGAGATCTTGTCTTGGAAAACCCAAACACACTTTGGAAAATAAAAATTACATATCTTCAAGAAGCCATTCCCTAATCATGCCCCATCATCTAACCAAAGTTACGAACCTTGACCAATGACAACAATTTCCATGAGTTCCATGCGTGTTTGATACCATACCATCCCTTCCGTTATTTCTTCCTATCCCCTCTATCAATGAGATTCTAGCACATGATCCTCTACCCACGGAGGAGAATACTTTATCTACTCCTTCACCCATATAGGAGTCCCCTTCATATCCCCCTTCACCCATAAAAGAGACCACAATACCTGTTGATACTATTTTACCACCCACCTCGTCACCTAACAAACAATCTATGGTGTTAACTCTCCTACCCATGGGGGAGTCATGCTCACCTTCCTCTCCACCAAAAGAGGAACCTACCTCATCTCACCTGCTATATCCCCTACCCATAGGGATCCTTTAGATGTGCCACTACCTATTGGGGACAATTCCCCATTCACATTCTAGGATCTTGTTGACTTGCTCTACTCGATTCTCTTACCTCTGAGTCGAAAGCCAACCGGTTCCTGTCTCGAGAGACATATTTTATAGGGATTTCCACTAAACCAATGTCATCTCCTCTTACAATAGTGCCATTTTCATACTTGGCTAATCACTTGGATTATGTTAATAATTCCATGATTTAGGGACACCTTGATTACCCTTTTCAACCCAACTGCAAATGTCACCTCTGACGAGATACCGCCATGATCTATCCGAAGGTATTTTAAGCAACCCAATCAACCATGACCATGCCTATTGAAATGACCTCTTCTTCATCACCCTAACCTATATCCAAACCTTTACTAACACCTAAACATGTTCCTATGCCTATGAACCTACTTACACCTCCCCCCACGTTATGACCATTACCACATTGGGTTTCATGTTGACATCAAGTCTATTTCATCTATCCGTCAAATTGGATTTAGTCACATCTTCCCAGACTAGTGCAAAACCATTCCTCCACCTAAAAGGAAGACCAAACCTTCTAGGCCGCATACACTAGTTTCACCCACTACGCCTTTGTCACCTTCACCCCTTCCGTTTATCTTAGGGCCTCATCCATCGACCTTGGCCAAACAACCACCTATCCAAGGAAAATAAAAAGTGCAACAACCCGCCTCTTCATCAAAATCCTTTATTACACCCAACCTACCAGCACAACGTACACCTTCACCATTACCCACATATTTCTTACCACCTATACCCCCACCACTTACAGTAATAACATTAGTACCTATGAGATTTCCTTCTCTTCAACCCATACCTTCCAACCCAACAACCTTCACTACGGCCCCTTTATCACCTTGGCTAACTCATCCTCTAGTGCCATCTTCCTTTCCTTCCATATCACGTATTCCTTCCTCACCTTTACCCAGGAAGGTACAACAAAAAAGTTGAAAAACCCACTACCCTCCAAAGAGGTAGTTAATCCTACACCACCTTCTATCGCTATTTCATCTACTATGCCTTTACCAAAGAAGGTACGACCAAAGCCTAAAAAAATACCACCTACCAAACCGGTGGTCAAACCTATCCCACCTCTTATAACACCTCATACATCACAATCACCCACACTTTAATCAAGACCCACACTCACTTCACATTGTGATTTATTGTGACAGGTCTTATGCCAACATACTAGCTAATATTTTAGAGACCTCCGTCATCACATTACCACCCTTTGAATTTATGACCCGCTCAAACCCAAATCACAAGGATTTGATGATACAAAAATTTCACCTACCATCGTGTGCTAGGACATGATGTAGAAAATTGTAAGGATCTAAAAATTGTTCTTCTCTAACTTTGTCCTCCTGAAAAAATCTTTCATGATGATGATCTACTATAAGAGGACCCCATTCCACCCCCACCTATCACCACACATCCTCGCCCACTACCTATTCAGTGAACAACATCACCACCTCCACAACCCTTTTATCCACCTTCAAAATTTGAGATCAACATGGTCCATATAAGAGAGCTCAAAACCCCACTAAAATTCCAATGTGCCCTACTCATTTTGCAAGGTTCTTAGCCCACATTAGGTTTTTACATCATGCTTTGTTATACTACTTATGACATACCTTATTCATCCACCTCTCTTCCTCAGATTAACATCATCCAAGTTGCCACTCGCACCCAAAAAGACAAAGGAAAGGAAAAGAAACTAGCCCCTCACTAATCCATGTGCCCAACATACCATCTACACCCACACCAAAAATCACCATTAAGGGACCCACATACCCCATTTATGATCTTTGTATGATCTCATTCAAACCTCTCGATCTCATCGACAGGCCCTCATGGAGGTTCTACAATCCATCGAGGTTTTACCCAATGACCCTACACCTGTGGCATCCATTATCACCCCTCACCACGTGGCCTCTCTTACCAATTCATCACCTTTATCTACACTCCCTACCACTCATCAAGTAGGCACCCTCGGTTTCTCGATGATGAGATTATACTGTCCAATCGGATGATTCTAATCCCACCCTTTTCATTTAATTTTATCTTGATAATATTCATTTTCAATGTGTTATGATCGATGGTGATGCCAGCATCAACATCATCTCCTCCCACACATACAATCAAATACGTATCCATTCCAATTACATGCATAATAACCCAATTATTCTCGCATTCATTCAATGACGCCATCACTTCCACTCTCGGCACCATCATCCTCCACATTCGTGTGGGCCCCTGTACCATTCTGGAACTGTTCTATGTCTTAGAAGGGGAGTTCCAGTACAACTTGTTGTTTGGCCGACCTTTGATTTGTGTCATGGGTTATGTTCCTTTAACCTTACATCATTGTGTAAAATTTGAACATGAAGGACATAACTATACCATCCCCACTAACCCTTTGCCATTCAAAACCTGCAACATGTTGTACCGAACTAATGATGTCCTTGTACTCATTAAGGCATCTACCATTACCACCACTTCTCCTTCACCCACAACCCCATCCACCGATGTTGTTACTACCTTTTCCATATCGACCTCATCTATTCCCACTACCGCCATAGCCTCTGTAGCCAACCCATCTGCTAACCCATCTACTTATCAACCAACCAATGCTTCTTCTATGCCATCTCCTAGTGATTCATCTATTCCCACTACCCATATACCAATTACTGATCCCTTAGAAGGTTTTTTTAATATCTCACTGGGGGAGTACCGCTTTGTACAACATCGACATATTTCTTACTCCTCAAGAGTATGGTAACCTTCACCGACATCCTCGATATGACTATCGCATAGGCGAGGTATTCCCTTATGGTCCTCCCAACCTTTTCACCAATAGAACATATGGGGGACTTGATACTTCCACCTACTCACCTGAGCCACCTTCCCAAACACTACCATTTTCCTCTGACCTCGAATATCTCACCAACCACTACTTCATCCACACTTTCCTCCATCATTGCACATGGAAGGGATTTGATTTTAGCTTCTATGAATAGGGCCGCCATACTTTTATCCCATGTACCACATGTAAACATAATGACCATAATGGTATTGGCTTTGCCGAACCATATTCTAAGAAAGCCTACATTGAAATCATTGAGGATGAAAAACCTTCTTCACCCCATTTACCAACTTCACCACCTTCACCCATGACATCCATGGATCCAAATTCCATTCCTCCTAAATTTTTTTTTCGTGAACACCATTTTACTAGGACCTCGACTTATCAATGCAATGGAAAGACTCCTTCTTCCCTTCCCTTCTGTATCCACGACACAATCGATGATTATACACATTCTATTAACATGGTTCAATGTCGGGATGATGAGTCTATTCTCACCTACCTTGGTGCGAGAGGATTCTTATATTCACCAGGTGATTACCTTCCGAGACATAAACCATGTTAAATTAATCGACAATCAAAATCAATATTAACACTCGGGATGACAAGCACATGCTAAAGATAGGCCAATATTTAGGAACTACTTTTGAATAAGACATTATTATGTTTTGATTTAGTATGTTGTTAGACATTGATCATGGATTATTGTTGATCTTGATTTGATTATGATGCATGATGATTATTAGAGACACCTTATATGTGGATGATGATATATTATTTGACATGGATGTTTTATGGATGTTGTTCAGACATGTGATTTTGGATATTATGAGTTGATCTAGAAAATGGATATTATTTGATGATGATATAGTTGTTGATTAAAAATGCAAATGATGTAGTTGTTACTTCGATGTTGTTGTGATTCATTTATTTAGTTGGTTTTGTGATTTCATTTATATCATGTTGGATGTTTTGATATGGCCATGAGGCCGAAGGAGGTATTTGTATTTTGCAGGTTAAAAATATCACAACAAAAACATCGGGGGATCGAGACCAACCACAATGGAATTCTAGGTGAATTTGACAAGGTCACCATGGCAACTTGTTTTGTGTGTGTGTGTTGTTTTGTTAGGGATTCCCATGGGGGATTTTTACATGTGACCATGGGTTTGTGTATTTTATTAATGTGGTTAATTTTTATTATTGTTGTATGTATTTTATTAGTGAATGTGTTCCTTTCTTTTAATTAATTAAAATTGTGATAGATTAATGTGAGAATCATATGATTAAAATTTAAATAAATTAAATTGGGATATGGGAAAGTAATTATAAAGTTGTTGGCTTTTGTATTAAATATGTAAGGGATGTGTAAGTTGTGTAAGAGCTTGTGTAAGTCAGATTTTGGAGTATGAAATACTCCACCTCCATGAAAAATTCAAATTTTCCTTGGGGGCTGTTTTTTGGAGGCTTGTGGGACAAGTAAAACTTGTCCCATGCCTCTAAATTTAATTTACCAACCATACTTATGGTTGGAGAAGTGATTTGTGACTTTTATAATGAATTTTATTAATCATGTTGCATGTTTTTAATTGCACTTTCTTACATTTTATTTATTTTGTTGTCCCTTGAGGTGTGGGCTTTTTGGAGTGTGCAAGTAACTTGTCATTTTTCACCCACCTCTTTATTGTGCTTGGGAGAATGGATTTTTCTTTTGTGTTTGAATTGGAGGATGTGTGATGTGGCATCCTACATGGATCCACATCATCCTCTTCTCTCCCTCTTCTATATAATTCAAACTCCTTGCTTGTTTTGGGTTGTTGAACCTTTTTGCATTCTTCCTTGGGGGCACATTTTTTTGTTTGGAGCTCTTGTGGATTGTGGAGGAATTTGGAGATAACTTCATACTTGGCATTGTTGTTTGGAACTGTGTTTTCTTGGCATTTGAAGCTTGTTGTTGGAAACAAAAGTAACCATGGAGAGGTAGGAATTTAACTCTCCTTTTTATGTTGTCATTTTCTTGTTGTGTTGTGTGAATGGTGCATGCTTTGATTTATTTGTTGGCTGGTTGGGTAGACTTCCTTAGGGATGGTGTAGGAGAAGGCTATGGGGAATCCATGTGGGGGGCATAAGGAATGCCATTGGCATCAGAATTTTGTGGAGGGAGTTTGGGTTTGGGATCCACCATGGAAAAGAAATAGCTTGCATTTCTTACTTTGTGGGGGGCATAAGGAAATCTGTGGGGGCATAAGGAGGGATTTGTGGGGGCATAAGGATATGTGTGTGATGAATTTTTTGGTGGTTTGTTACTGGTGGATGCCCAATTCCCAATTGGGAGGCATAAGTAGCTTCCCCCATAGACCTTGCTCCTTTGGCTTGCATGATCAAGCTTGAGTTTTGATTGGAATGTTTTCAATTGCAGTTGTGAAACTGTTGTTTTGTGTTGAACTATGTTTTATATTGAAATGTGCATGTTTGAAAGAATGTTGTGTGTTGTGGAAGCCAGTTGTTTCCATGGGTTGAATTACATCTATTATTGTATTTTGGTTGGGGCTCGGGGGCCAATGATGAAGGAAGGCTTCTCCTTTCATTGGATGTCTTGGTTGGGTGGAGAGCGTTGCCTTTCCCCCTCTTTTGTTGTGATCAACTTGGAGAAAGAGAAAATGTGCATGTTGTTGTCTGGAGCAAAGGAAAAATGTAGTTTGATAGTCCCTTGTGAAAACATATTTATTTGTAATCCTTTCCCACTTGTTGTGGATGAAATTGTAATGTATTTTGTGAAGAAAAGATGTATGTAATTTGATTATGAAGTTAGATATTGGAATTGTGAAAGACATTTACATTACTTTTTGTTATTGGAAAGAAATAGAAATTTGTTAATTGCATTCAAGAATGAAAAATATGTAAAGATGTATTCTCTTTTGAATTAATAAAGAATTGCAAGTTCATCTCTCATTTGCATTGTTGTGTTGAGTTGGAATATCAAATTGTGATTGGAATCTCTATTTAATTGAAAGAAAAGAAATACATGAAGGAAGTATATTGTTTTTTCTTTTTTTGAAATATATTAAAAATTGGAAATCAGATTTGTAATTTAGCTTTGAAATGGTTTTTTATAAACAACTAAATGTATTGGATTAGTTTAGAAATGAAATGCCACATTTGAAGGATAAATTTGATAAACAAATTTCTAAAAATAAATGATCTCTATTTGTAAAATTAAAATTGGCAAAAATTTTAATAAAATGTACATTCGGACCTGCACACATTTAATCAATTGGACTTGGAATTAAAATTTAGTATGTTGTATCATAAATGAACTCAAATTGACAAAGAAAACTTAAGAAAACAATTTAACATTGCAAAATCGAATCAATCCTTTCCTCATAGCATTTTTTTTGTCAATTGTTGGAAAAATTCAAACTTGAAATAAATTGAAAAATTTACTTCCTAAAACATTCTAAATCCTTCCTAGAGCAATCCTCCATGTCTTGTTTGGCATGTTGAGTGAAGGAGGAGATCCAATTTAATCAAATTTAGAAGTTGGAAATTACCAGTTGGCTTTTTAAAAGCCTACGCAGATCATTTTTGTAAAATTGACCCTTTAAACTTTATCAAAATGTAAAATTTATGATTTTCTGTGCAAAGAGGGCATCGAGATATTTCCAAAAAGTCCTCGTTTTCCCAAAACCAGCTTTCTAGCTCAAGTTATGGCACTTTGAAGTTTTTCTGCCTTGGCGGAAAATTTGGGAAAATTTTCCTGGCGGGCCGTGACTGAAAAATTCCCATCGAAAAATCCTTAGAAAAAATTTTTGAAAAATTTTGGTTGGGAAAATTTTCAATTTTTCTCCACTATCTACACCAATCAATCGAGGCTACCACGTGTCCTCATGGGGTAGCGGCGGAGGCGCGACATTTTTTTTTCCCTTAGACCTTTTTGAAAATTTTGGAAAAATTTCCATTTCCCCTCCCCATGCCCGACTGGCCTATCACAAGCTGCCACGTGGCAGCTTTGGGTGTAGGGGGGGGGGAGGAGGACCCTTTTTTTTTTTGAAATTTTTTTGGAAATTTTTGAAAATTTCCCACGGCCCCACTCCCACCCTTGCCTTGGGAATTCTTCTCTCTGGGCGTGCGCGGACCCACGTGCCCACTTTCTTCCCCTTTGTCCCCCTTTGGCAAAATTCACCAAATCAACTCCACCACCCCCCTCTCCCTCTCTCCTTCTCCCCATGGTGAATGTGGAGTGCCCACGTGTCCTTAGTGGACCCATGGGTGCATGGAGGCATTGTTTTGTTTTCTTTTCCCCTTTGGGTGAAATGCCCCAAAATCTCTTCCCCCCCCCTTCCTTCCTTTTTCCAGCGACTGATGACTCAGAGGCCGCCACGTGTCCTTGGAGGACCCACGAGAGGCATGTGGGTGCAAATGAGGAAATTTCTCCCACAGAGGAAAAATTCCAAATGCCACCCCACGACCCACCATGACCCAAAATTTTCCTTTCACCCCTGCTTGACACGTGTCCCCTTGGGGAAAATTTGACCCCTAAAGTCCGCTTGCTCATATCTTGAGTTCTGAAGGAGTTAGGAGGACTTCTTTATATCACCGAAAGGTGAGAAAATTTCCTATCCAATGGGAATGATTTAGGAAATTTTGAATATTAAGTATGAGAAAAATCAAGTTGAAACTCTGAGCTTGTTAGAGAGTGGGTATGGGGGTAAATTACTCCCTGAACCTAACTGAAACTTCTAACCCTAAAATTTGAACCATGTGAACTTGATATTTGTTAATGAAGGAAAAATATGTTCTAGTAATTTAGATTTGTTCTAACCTAATAGGGTCAACTGTTGTCTTGCAACTTGGTTGTGGACACTTCTAATAAAAAAAAAAATTATTCCATAATTTTCTAACTAACCTAGGTTGTTTCTTGGGTCTCAAGTGGGTTGTTTTAATGGGCATCACACTTGGTATCAGAGAGTGGTTCAAATCTTGGACCATTGGGCACACTAGAAAACTTGGACATGAAACTTAAACCTAGCACACTTTAAACCTAGAAAACAACTTAGCTAGAATTTGTATATTTTAGTAAACATGGAAGTTGTGTAAAACTTAGCAAAATAAACTAACTCTCACTTTGGTCTATGCAAGAGGCTCAGATGGAGTGAGAGGAACCTTCACAGAGACTCAGACTCACCACCACCACCACCACCACCACCGGGATCAGGGTGTAGTAGCTATCCTACCTCAGATTCTACAGACCCTTCAGGATGTTAATGCCACTCTACGCGGAGGATTAGGAGGAGGACATGCAGCTAGTCATGATAGAGCCCCTTCCATCGAGGGTCAGGTATCTCCTCGACCTGAGGAGCATAGAGGAGAGAACTCCCATGTGGAGTCATCCAGAGTAGAGTCACCACCTAGGAGACAGGGTGACAGAGTTCCAGAGCATAGAGAGAGGTCTCGGAGCCCTAGGCTTAGGGATGAGCATGTAGAGAGACCTAGAGGCCATCAGACCACAGCAGCAGGATCACATCAGGGAGATCCTGAAGCTTTGGCCATCACATTACTCAGGTGACATGGGTGGATTTCAGGTAGAGGCCTGGCTAGTGAGCTTGAGTGGTTGCTTCAAGCTTTTTCCTTGTTCTAGCAACACGAAAGCTCGTGTTGCGATCCATCTACTGAGGGATGGAGCAGGAGTATGGTGGAGGACAGAGGAGTAGAAGCTCCATGTAGATTCAGAGATAGTGACCTAGGAGCTATTTGAGGAGAGATTTAGGAGTAGGTATTTATCACGGAGGTTCATACAACAGAGGATCGATGAGTTCCATGACCTCCAATAGGCATCTCTTTTCTATAGCAGAGTATGAGAGTAGATTTTGGATCTACTCCAGTATGTAGAGTATATGTAGGATGAGTAGGTGTGGATTCACAGGTTCATCCGGGGCTTGAATTTAGATATTGGAGGTGTTGTGTGGATCCACTACCCACAGACATTAGCTGAGGCCATCGAGAAGGCCTATATTACAGAGAGACTCTCGGGGAAAGACCCAGCAGGGCTAGAGACCGAGTCAGGAGCCACATACAGTAGATGTAGGATGGTAGATCGAGGGGGTCAGTACCCCTTCCTCATGGTGGCTAGGGTACAACATAGTCATCCTTTAGGCCACAATAATAGCAGCAGTAGTCCCCCCACCTCATAGACCTCCACAGAGAGCTGATGCACAGAGAGGTTGGAGTATGGGGCCTCCTCCTAGGGGTCCCATCAGGACACAGGGTGGACCTAGAGCTCAGTCAGTGGGAGCTCACCATCGAGACCTCAATAGACCATACATTGGATCATCAGGGTCCACACCACGGGAGCTTTAGGGCACCTACTTGGAGGTGCTTACTCATTGGGGAGGATCAGGAGGATGTTTTGGTTGTGGAGTTACTTGGACACTTTTGGAGAGATTTCCCACAGAACCCTAACAACAAGGGTAAGGCACAAATTTCAGAGCGATTGTTGGTGACATGGGACATAGCCACAAGATTTATGTAGTGGTTGAGAACCACCAGGAAGAGCATCAAGAGCATAGTCATTGAGACCACAGTAGCATTGGTGGTATTCCTACCTCTGTATTGTTTGATTTTGGTTCTTTTGATTCTTTCATTGCACCATCTTTAGTAGAGTGATGCAGGCTGGTGGTAGTTAGGTAGGGTCTTAGTTGGGATGTCGAGATGGCTTTTGGAGCCAAGATCTCTATAGACTCCTTAGTTAAGGAGTGTGTAGTGGATTTGGGACCTTTCACCACTACCTCAGATCTCCGTATCCTTCCTTTGGGCTCGTATGGAGTCATTTTGGGTATGGATTGGTTATCTACACACAGGGCTAGGATGGATTGTTATCACAAGACTATATCTTGTGTAGATGATTTGGGAGTTGAGTCGGTGATTTTAGGGGTTAGGAGACCCATTTCTATTCACACCATCTCTGCTATGCAGCTTAAGCGGTGTGTGCGATGGGGTTGTCAGATGTATGTTGTACATTTGATAGATCGAGGATGGATGGGTCTAGTGGACCATCACTAGATGATCATCCCATTTTGAGAGAGTTTTAGATGTCTTTCTAGGGGAGCTACTGGGGTTACCACCCCCACGTGAGATTGATTTTCATATAGATCTAGTTCTGGAGGAGTAGAGCCTATCTCACGGGCACCTTATCGGATGACCACCCCAGAGCTCTGTGAGCTCAAGTTGCAACTTGAGGGCCTTTTGGAGAAGGCCTTATCCATCCTAGTGTATCCCCTTGGGGTGCACTTGGTGATCTTTGTGAAGAAGAAGGATGGATCCTTGTGGTTGTGTATTGATTACCACCAATTGAACAAGGTAACGATCAAGAATCGTTATCCTCTTCCTCGTATTGATGACTTGTTTGATCAGATGAAGGGAGCCACAATTTTCTCTAAGATTGATCTTAAGTCAGGGTACCATCAGTTGAGGATTTCGGAGGTGGACATTCATAAGACCACCTTCCACATGAGATATGGGCACTATGAGTTCACAGTGGTGCCTTTTGGTTTGACTAATGCCCCACAGTGTTCATGAGTTTGATGAATGGGGTATTCAGGACCTTCTTAGATCACTTCATGCTCATCTTCCTAGATGACATTTTGATATACTCACGTACACATGAGGAGCATGAGGGGCACCTTCACCAGGTTCTTCAGTGTCTTCGTGAGTAGTAGACTTTACGGGAACTTGGAGAAGTGTGCTTTCTTTTAGATAGAGGTGTAGTATTTGGGTCATATTATTTCTAGGGAAGGTATCACAGTCGATCCTTCCAAGATTAGAGCCATTATGGATTGGCCAGCACCCACTACAGTGACCGAGGTGTGCAACTTCATGGGATTAGCAGGTTACTATCGGAGATTTGTTCAGGACTTCTCTCGGATTGCACACCCTATCACTTCCCTTCAGAGGAAAGGGAAGAAGTTTTTTTAGTCAGATAGATGTGAGCAGGCCTTCAGACACTAAGGAATGCCTCACTACAACACCTATTCTTGTAGTGCGGATCCACAGGGTGAGTTCTTTGTTTGCACAGATGCTTCTTTGGTAGGGCTTGGAGGTGTGTTGATGCAGGAGGGCAGAGTAGTGGCTTTTGAGTCTCACAAACTCAAAGATCACGAGCTTAATTATCTACCCATGATCTTGAGCTTGCGGCAGTTGTGCATGCTTTGGTTAGATGGAGACACTTTCTTCTTGGCGGAGATTCACACTCAGGACAGATCATTTGAGTCTTCACCACCTCTTCACGTAGCCCAATCTCAACACTCAATCGGTGGCATTGGATGGAGTTGCTTTGTGAGTATGACATGGAGATAGAGCATGTGAAGGGGAAGGAGAATGTGGTAGCAGATGCTCTCAGTAGATGGAGACATGTGGCTATGGCCACCTCAGTGAGCATAGATTTGTGGAGTAGGATTCTTCAATGAGCTTCCTCTTGATAGCTTCTACATTGCAGTTCGAGCAGAGATCGAGTCACAGAGACCCCTTGAGGGGAAGTTTGATGGTTTTTCCTTAGAGGCAGATGGTCTTCTCAGGCACAGAGGCTAGATATATGTTCCCAGAGATGGAGGCTTGAGGCAGGACATCTTGGTAGAGGCACATCATGCACCCTATTCAGCCCATCCGGGGTGAAGAAGATGCATGCCACCTTGCGATAGTTGTATCATTGGAGAGGACTTTGTCGAGACATGGCCCAGTTTGTGTCATGATGTTTAGAGTGCCAAGAGGTTAAGGCCAAGCATCAACATCCATAGGCCTTCTTTATCCTCATGCTATACTTGGAATGGAAGTGGGACACCATTTCCATGGATTTCATTGTTGGGCTACCGATGTCGAGATATCACCACGATGCCATTATGGTCACGGTTGATAAATTGACAAAAGTGGCTCACTTTTCTCTGTGAAGACCACTTATACAGCTAGAGTAGTGGCATGAGTATATTTGGATGAGATTGTCAGGTTGCATGGGATTCCATGGAAGATCATTTGTGACCACGATCCTTTGTACACTTCACATTTCTGGACTACCATGCAGTATGTCCTCGGGATGAGAATCAACTTCAACACAACATATCACCCTGAGATAGATGGATAGACAAATGAGTGGGTGAATCAAATTTTAGAGGATATGCTCAGGATGTATGTGATGGATCAATAGTCTAAATGGGAGGAGTACATTATTAGTGGAGTTTTCCTACAATAATAGTTTCCAGAGTTCCATAGGCATGGCTCCTTTTCAGGCTTTGTATGGTAGAGAGTGCAGGACACCTCTTAGCTGGGACAAGTTAGAGGACAGAGTATCTCTTGGACCAGCTCTTTTACAAGGGACATGGAGCAGCAGGTAGTGTTGATCAGGCAGAGATTGCAGGAGGCACATGATAGGCAGAAGAAGTATGTGGATCAACATAGGATCGATCATAGTTTTGATGTGGGCATGAAGGTGTTCCTTCGTGTCAGGCCACACAAGAGCCCTATCCATTATGGAAAAAGGTTCTAAGTTAGCTCCTAGATTCATTGGTCCTTTTGAGATCTTGGAGTGTATCGGCCCTTTGGCCTACCATCTAGCATTGCCACCTAGCTTGTCTCACATACATGATGTGTTTCATGTTTCGTTCTCGGAGATATATTGTAGATCCTTCTCATGTGTTAGATTGGACATCATTGCAGGTGCAGGATCAGGGGCAGGTGATGGTGGAGCCCATTCACATCTTAGATCGCAGGACCCTGGCCTTCGAGGCAGAGAGGTTGATCAGGTTTGGGTGCAGTGGGACAGATATGATGAGACTGCAGCTACATGGGAGGATGCTACTTCATTACGAGTTCAGTTTCCACATTTGTTCCAGTGACTTCCAGGAGGAAGTCGAGTCTAAGGGGAGGGGATGTAGTGCCCACTTCCCTTTGACACCTTTTTGATACCTATTTTGATATTGTGATTACATTATAGACATTATTATGTTTTGATTTAGTATGTTGTTAGACATTGATCATGGATTATTGTTGATCTTGATTTGATTATGATGCATGATTATTAGAGACACCTTATATGTGGATGATGATATATTATTTGACATGGATGTTTTATGGATGTTGTTCAGACATGTGATTTGGATATTATGAGTTGATCTAGAAAATGGATATTATTTGATGATGATATAGTTGTTGATTAAAAATGCAATTGATGTAGTTGTTACTTTGATGTTGTTGTGATTCATTTATATAGTTGGTTTTGTGATTTTATTTATATCATATTGGATGTTATGATATGGCCATGAGGCCGAAGGAGGTATTTGTATTTTTAGGTTAAAAATATCACAACAAAACATCGGGGATCGGAGACCAACCACAATGGAATTCTAGGTGAATTCGACAAGGTCACCATGGCAACTTGTTTTATTGTGTTGTGTGTTGTTTTTTGTTAGGGATTCCCATGGGGGGGATTTCCTTTACATGTGACCATGGGTTTGTGTATTTTATTAATGTGTTTCTTTTATTATTGTTGTATGTATTTTATTAGTAATGTGTTCCTTTCTTTTAATTAATTAAATTGTGATAGAATTAATGTGAGAATCATATGATTAAAATTTAAATAAATTAAATTGGGATATGGGAAAGTAATTATAAGAGTTGTTGGTTGTTTGTATTAAATTTGTAAGGGATGTGTAAGTTGTGTAAGAGCTTGTGTAAGTCAGATTTTGGAGTATGAAATACTCCACCTCCATGAAAAATTCAAATTTGTCCTTGGGGGCTGTTTTTGGAGGCTTGTGGGACAAGTAAAACTTGTCCCATGCCTCTAAATTTAATTTACCAACCATACTTATGGTTGGAGAAGTGATTTGTGACTTTTATAATGAATTTTATTAATCATGTTGCATGTTTTTAATTGCACTTTCTTACATTTTATTTATTTTGTTGTCCCTTGAGGTGTGGGCTTTTTGGAGTGTGCAAGTAACTTGTCATTTTTCACCCACCTCTTTATTGTTTGGAGAATGGATTTTGTCTTTTGTGTTTGAATTGGAGGATGTGTGATGTGGCATCCTACATGGATCCACATCATCCTCTTCTCTCCCTCTTCTATATAATTCAAACTCTTTGCTTGTTTTGGGTTGTTGAACCTTTTTGCATTCTTCCTTGGGGGCACATTTTTGTTGTTTGGAGCTCTTGTGGATTGTGGAGGAATTTGGAGATAACTTCATACTTGGCATTGTTGTTTTGAACTGTGTTCTTGGCATTTGAAGCTTGTTGTTGGAAACAAAAGTAACCATGGAGAGGTAGGAATTTAACTCTCCTTTTTATGTTGTCATTTTCTTGTTGTGTTGTGTGAATGGTGCATGCTTTGATTTATTTGTTGGCTTGGTTGGGTAGACTACCTTAGGGATGGTGTAGGAGAAGGCTATGGGGAATCCATGTGGGGGCATAAGGAATGCCATTGGCATCAAAATTTTTGTGGAGGGAGTTTGGGTTTGGGATCCACCATGGAAAAGAAATAGCTTGCATTTCTTACTTTGTGGGGGGCATAAGGAAATCTGTGGGGGCATAAGGAGGGATTTGTGGGGGCATAAGGATATGTGTGGTGAAATTTTTTGGTGGTTTGTTACTGGTGGATGCCCAATTCCCAATTGGGAGGCATAAGTAGCTTCCCCATAGACCTTGCTCCTTTGGCTTGCATGATCAAGCCTGAGTTTTGATTGAAATGTTTTCAATTGCAGTTTTAAACTATTGTTTTTTGTGTTGAACTATGTTTTATATTGAAATGTGCATGTTTGAAAGAATGTTGTGTGTTGTGGAAGCTAGTTGTTTCCATGGGTTGAATTGCATCTATTATTGTATTTTGGTTGGGGCTCGGGGGCCAATGATGAAGGAAGGCTTCTCCTTTCATTGGATGTCTTGGTTGGGTGGAGAGCGTTGCCTTTCCCCCTCTTTTGTTGTGATCAACTTGGAGAAAGAGAAAATGTGCATGTTGTTGTCCTGGAGCAAAGGAAAAATGTAGTTTGATAGTCCCTTGTGAAAACATATTTATTTGTAATCCTTTCCCACTTGTTGTGGATGAAATTGTAATATGTATTTTGTGAAGAAAGATGTATGTAATTTGATTATGAAGTTAGATATTGAATTGTGAAAGACATGTACATTCTTATATTGTTATTGGAAAGAAATAGAAATCTGTTAATTGCATTCAAGGAATGGAATATGTAAAGATGTATTCTCTTTGGAATTAATAAAGAATTGCAAGTTCATCTCTCATTTGCATTGTTGTGTTGAGTTGGAATTATCAAATTGTGATTGGAATCTTTGTTTAAAATTGAAAGAAAGAAAAATACGTATGAAGGAAGTATATTGTTTTTTCTTTTTGAAATATATATAAAATTGGAAATCAGAAATTGTAATTTAGCTTTGAAATGATTTGTTTATAAACAACTAAATGTATTGGATTAGTTTAGAAATGAAATTCCACATTTGAATGATAAATTTGATAAACAAATTTCTAGAAATAGATCTTCTGTTATAAAAAAATAAAACTAGCAAATAAATTTTAATAAAAATGTACAGTTCGGACCTGCACACATTAATCAACTTGGAAATGTTAAAATTTAGTATGTTGTATCATAAATGAACTCAAATTGACAAAGAAAACTTAAGAAAACAATTTAACATTGCAAAATCAAATCAATCCTTTCCTCAATCGTTTTTCTATCAATTGTTGGAAAAATTCAAACTTGAAGAAATTGAACAAATTTACTTCCCTAAAACATTCTAAATCCTTCCTAGAGAAATCCTCCATGTCTGTTTGACATGTTGAGTGAAGGAGGAGATCCAATTTAATCAAATTTAGAAGTTGGAAATTACCAGTTGGCTTTTTAAAAGCCTGCAGATCATTTTTGTAAAATTTACCCTTTAAAATTTATCAAAAAGTAAAATTTATGATTCTTGTGCAAAGAGGGCATCGAGAGATTTCCAAAAAGTCCTTGTTTTCCCAAAACCAAGCTTTCTAGCTCAAGTTATGGCACTTTGAAGTTTTTACCTGCCTTGGCGGGAAAATTTGGGAAAATTTTCCCTGGCGGGCCACGGCCTGAAAAAAATTTCCGTCGAAATTACCCTTAGAAAATTTTTTGAAAATTTTGCTTGGGAAAATTTTTGAATTTTTCTCCACCGGCCCCCATAGCCAATCAGAGGCTGCCACATGTCCTCATGGGGCGTAGGGTGGAGGCGACATTTTTTTTTTGCCCTTAGACCTTTTTAAAAATTTTGGAAAAAATTTCCATTTCTCCCCACCGGCCCATGGCCTATCACAAGCTGCCACGTGGCAGCGTTTGGTTGCTAGGGGGGGGAACCTTTCATGACCCTTTTTTTTTAAAATTTTGTCTTTGGAAATTTTTTAAATTTCCCTGCGGCCCCACACTCCCGCCCTCGCCTTGGGAAATTCTTCTTACGGGTGCGCGGACCCACACATCCAACTTCCCCTTTTTCCTCCCTTCGGCAAAATTCACTCAAAATCAACTCCCCCATCTCCCTCTCTCTTCTCCCATGGAAAATGTGGAGTGCCACGTGTCCTCTAGCCCTGACCCACGGGTGCATGGGCATTGTTTTGTTTTCTTCCCCTTTGGGTGAAATGCCCCAAACTCTCCCGCCGCCCCGCCCTTCCTTTCCTTGTTGCCGACGATGACTCAGAGGCCGCCACATGTCCTTGGAGGACCCATGGAGGCATGGGGAAATATGTTCTAAATGGGAAATTTCTCCCATGCAAGGAAAAAAATTCCAAATGCCACCCCTTTTAATAAAAAAATGACCACACCACCCAAAATTTTCCTTTCACCCTTGTTTGACACGTGTCCCCTTGGGGAAAATTTGACCCCTAAAGTCTCCTATTGCTCCATATCTTGAGTTCTGAAGGAGTTAGGAGGACTTCTTTATATCACCAGAAAGGTGAGAAAATTTCCTATCCAATGGAATGATTTAGGGAAATTTTGAAACATTAAGTATGAGAAAAATCAAGTTGAAACTCTGAGCTTGTTAGAGAGTGGGTATGGGGTAAATTACTAATTGGGTAAATTACCTCCTCCAACCTAAAACCAACTTCTAACCCTAAATTATTTGAACCATGTGAACTTGATATTTGTTAATGAAGGAAATTCTCATTATCTTTCAAACTAGATTTTGAATGTACTAATAATATCACTAAATATGAAGCACTCGTATTAGGTCTTCAAACTGCCATCACCTTAGATGTTAAATTAATTAATATCTTTGGTGACTCTCAACTGGTGGTAAATCAAGTCAATGGTATATACCAAAGTGTTGTAAAAAAATACTTAAAAAGTATAAACATGATATTGACATACTTTTGACTACCTTTTATGGAAAAGAACTTCAAACCACTCCACGTTCTATTGACAAACTTTTGGATACCATGGCCTACCTTGCTTCTCAAATACCTACTTTTCCCTTTGACTTGAAAATATTTGTCATAGTACAAAGGCTGCAATCACCTTCCTATTTATTTTGAGATGTCAACCTTGTCGGAACCATTCAACCTAACCCATGTGACCTTTGGTATAAGCAGTTTGCTTGACTACCTTTCCCTTTCAATTCTACCTCCAGACCTTACTCGCAATGGCCAACATGCCTTTCTCAAAAGTTTCTCGCTATGTCATCATGGGTGGTATTATTTATAAACATGGCTTTGATGGTATCCTCTTATGATGCCTTACAAGTTCTGAAATTCCCTACACCATCAAGGAAGTTCACGATGAGAATTTGTAGAGGTCACTTTAGTGGTTTAGCTATCACTAAACACATTCTCTTGCCTAGGCTATTATTGGCCAACCTTAAACCATGATTGTTGTGATTATGTCAAATGTTGTGTGAAGTTCTAGCAACATGCTAATATTCATCACATGCCTAGTCATGCCTTACAGGTCGCATGAGACCTTTGGCCTTTCTCTCAATGGGGTTTGGATCTTGTTGGAGAGATCAATCCCCATTATTCACAATACCATCAATGGATTATTACCGCTACTAAATACTACACTAAATGGGTAGAAGCCATACCTCTTATTTCAACAAAAGCTAAGAAAATATGTGAATTCATCAACCATCACATCATTTTTCACTTTGGTGTTCCCCATCGTCTCATCACTGATAATGGAAAATAGTTCAAAAATAAAACCCTACGAAACTCTGTGACACCTTTGGCATTCAACTTATTTTTCTTCACCTTACTACCCTTAAACAAATGGCCAAGATTAATCAACCAACAAAACCCTAAAAACAATTCTTATGAAAGTTGTGGACGATACTAGAAAGGATTGGCATACACACATTTGTTTTACCTTATGAGCTTATCACACTAGTATTCATACATCCACTCCTTTCTCTCTAGTCTATGGGAAAGGGGCTTCTCTACCTCTTGAAGTCCAGATTTCATCTCTTTGTATCTCACTTAAAGAGATTCTCAATAATGATGACTTTTGCCAAGACCGTTTGGCACAACTCGAGTTATTAGATGAACGTCATCTCAATGCTCTTGACCATCTCCAAATATACCAAAACTTATCAAATGTGCCTATGAAAAATGTGTCCATGAACAAACCTTCCAGGTTGGTGACCTCATCCTGAAGGAAAATCAACATGTAACAAAAGAGGAAAAAGTAAACGGGAAAATTTTCTCCTAATTGGCTTGTGCCTTATATTGTTACGCATACTTATTGATCTAGTGCTTATCGTTTGTCTTCACTCAAGGTAAACCTAAACTTGAGCCCCTCAATGCCTTGCATCTTCAACCATTCTACTATTGAATTAATTCCCACATCACCTCTTTTCTATTAAGTTCTCGTCCCTTGAGCACCATTCACCTTCTGCTTACCTATTTTAAGGATCAATGACAAAACAAGAATCATGCGATTACTGTCACTTTTTGCACATTTGTCTTCAATATGATTACCATGGATCTACTCATGGCATGATTCTCATGGATAATTTTCATCTTTTTCAAGATGGAATCCCATGGTCGTTCATTCCTTAAACCCTCTCCATCATATTTAACCTATGTGTGCTATAGTTTTTCTTCAAAACAAGAGCCTATCTTTCTCTATAGTCTTGTCCATGACTTAAAAATCCAAAAACAAACACTTTAAAAGAAAAATGGGATTCAAATCCTTAAGTCAAACTTCTAGTAAAAATATGAATCCCTCAAAAGGACATATTTCTCTATATCTCGCTGCTATAAATAGACCGCTCCTTAAAGGACAACTATAAAAAGCTAGCCATATTGTACTTATTCTATCATAAAAAGACTATTCTTGTAAAAATAAATAAATAAAATATCTTGAAGCTTCCCACATTGATTAGCTTCACAAATACCTCAAGGAGATAATCTAATAATCCCATATAGACTTCCCGCATTTATCGTCTATCAAAAAATAAATAAAAGAAAAAGCAATAAGAAAAATGATTACTTTTTTGTCATGGACTTTCCTATTTGGATCTTGAGTCTCTTGCCAAGTAGGTAGGCTATCTCACACTAGGTTACGCTAAAACCAACCATTTTCACCTTATCACCTTTTCACCCTAATTTCCTACCCACTCGAGGGAGGTGTCATAAATGTGAAATTTCATGATCATGTGAATTTATTCACCCTTAGAATATTCAATCATACAGAGCCTTTAAGGTCTTACGTTTATAAGTACATCTCTAACATGGTAGATATGTTATGGTTCTTATCAAATAGGTAGATCTTCTATCACTTCTTACCAATCACCTTCTTTATTACTTGTTGATTATCCTATATAGGACCAAGCCTTTGACACCTCAATTTAACCATACCTAAATGACTTCAATTCCCCGCCTTCATGACCTAGACTCAATCATGCCTAAGTGACCTAAAATCAACCATACCTAATTGACCTAGACTCAACCATGTCTAAAACCTACCAAACCATCCCTATACCTCATCATATTATTCCCTAGCTTATGGGATAACTACATCGGCATGAGGCCTCTATTTTTGAGGCTATCTAGGCAAAAATCCGAGGGCATAGGACCCTTGGAGGTTAGCTCAGCCACTCTTTACCCTAACTAATTTTTTTGACACTTTTTTATTTACATTCTACCATTAGTTAGTTTCCATCTTCTACATTACTTGGAAATTAAACAAACATACAAGTATATAAACATGTATACTTACCTATTTCTTACAACATCATACCATACATATTCATCATCATTTATTTTTTCATGTTACCAATAACTTGGAAATTAAATCAAAACCAAAAACTCCAAACTCCACCATCCCTCACTGACCTTGACTCAATCATACCTAAATCACCTAAACTCAACCATGCCTAACTGACCTTGACTAAATCATGCCTAAATCACCTAACCTCAACCATGCCTAACTAACATAACACAAACATGCCTATACCCGACTCCATCATGCCTACGTGACCTCGACTCAATCATGCCTAATTCACCTTGTTTCCATCACATACACAATAAAAATGAAAATATCATCATCTATAACAATGAGAAAGTCTTTGTATCCATACATATGTACACATAAAAATAAATATTCGGTGTCTCAATACTCTCATATACATCTTCACTATCTTCGGCACATAGGCCGGTATAAAATCAAAATCTCAAAACCCTCATATACATCCTCACTATCATCGGCACGCAGGCCGGTATATATCAAAAATCAATACACTAATCATATCTGGTGACTAATTGTCACCTCACTTGATATCCATATCTGTCTCATCTGTCTCCTCCTCCTCTTCTCCGGTCTGGTGCCCTACCAACATCTTTCCACCCTCCGTGGGATCTCATTCTAGTCTCCACTTAACCCTCACTTGGGACTGGCCTTCGTGAACTTGTAGTCTCACCCTAACCTGTCTCTGGGCTCGCCGCCCCCTTGTGCTCTCTAAACTATGAGTGCGGGATATAGTCCTCTCACTCATTGTCGATGTGCCTTATACTCAGCATAGGAGGGGACATCTATCATGGTGGTCATTAGATGATCCTGGTAATATCATGCCTCATTCAGGAATCCTGAACCTCACCATTGACACCATCTAAGGTGGTGCCATAGGTCTCACAACAACCCGTGATCCTTGTCCTCCTCCTTATACCATGGGACCCTATCCCACCACAACTACATGTAGTGTGGGATCATGTCCCCGAGTATGTGGAGGTGTTTGTCTTTGTAACACCGGCTTGTAAGGCCATAAGTTGAGCCTGTCGGTGGCCAACTAGACCTACAAACCTATTCATTACACCTGTAAGGTAGTTACCCATCCCCCATATCCATCTCCACCTTTTGTGGGCGTTGGTCCCTATACTACATGTGCTTGTAAGGCCGCCACTTGAGCCTATAAATGACAACTCGTGCCTCGACCCAGAAGCTACCTCTATAAAGTCATGAATCGGGCTCGAAGGGCCATCACTTGACCTGTAAGGTATCCATTTACACTGTGATGGTGGCCGAGTCTGGAAGCCCTAACCTTGGTGGTTTCGTCCGTATATATGCCACCCAAAACTACCTATATCTATTGGTGACCCCAATATCATCAATTCACATATTCACCTCTTGCTCCTCCTACCATGTTGGCATGCTCGGACATGGTTGAGACATATGTCTCTCCAAGTCATATTTCTGTACTATGGAAAAGGTGGGGGTACATCCTGTGGTAGACCAAACTATCATCTAACCCTATCCACGGGTATCAACTCATGCTCGCCGACATGCCGCCCTATATCCACCTCTCTAATTACATCTCCTCTAGCTCCTCTACCATGCCTCTATAGGATGGATAGCCAATGTAGGGTCTCCATACAATATCAACCACTTTGAAAGTGCCTCTAATAACTATTTTTACTATAAAACATCACGTGTGGCCCTAGCCACTCTATGCTACCCACCATCTCGTATCCAACCGTGATCTAATCACCCCCAAACCAATTATGTTAGGGAAAACAAATTGAATGTACACATATGATGTGCTCATATTCCCAGATAGTGTAGTAGAAAGGTGCAACACAAGCTAAACCGTCGTAATCTCCCATAAGCCCATAGCTCCTTGTATAGTTGCACTAGGAATTTAAGAGCCCAAGAAAATAGATCCACTCATCCATCATATCCTGGAGCACTCCCATTAGTGCTCATGGGAATCTCTCACCCTTAGCATCTAGTAAGGTGAAACAACATACCACCTCCATCATCAAAACAACCAATCTTGTCTCTTGAGGATGGGCCGCATACATGTCTCCAAATACCACCACTATAGGCTCCATCGATGCCTTTGAATAAACAGAATACACTAGATCCCCGAAAAATGGTATCCAAAAGATCCTCGTATATTTCCTCTAGGGTGATAGTCATCTCACCTGTTGCTAAATGAAATGTTTTTGTCACTAAATCCCATTTGTCAATGAGTGTGACCATCAAGATAGGATCTTGAGCTATACGCCTATAGCGTCAAATCCCAATCAGTTCAACATCTGTCATATGTTCCCACTATGCAATCACACTAGACCGCATCACTACTAACAGAGGTGGTATTACATCCCACATCCGCTTTGCTGGTCCCTAGCCTGCATCCAACAAACCACAACATTGTTAGGACCTGATTACCTCTAATTAACTATTAACCCCAAAACCATACCCAACCACATCAATCATGCCTACCCCATTTACCTAATTCACCTACAAGCCTACTACCCTTTACAATCATGACCCATCATCTTAACATTATTGAACCTACTTACCTATCATATCCCATCAAACTCACATTTTACCCTCATCCCTATAACAACACTCTTTATTTACCCCTTCCCACCTATTTTTCTTTCCAAACTAACCCTTCTTACCCCTATTTTTCTTTAACCCTAACCGGCATAAGTTTCCTTGACTATCATCAGTTCTCTTTAACCTCATATCCATCACACTAAGGCCGATCGATGCTTTAAAACACCGAGAGACATCGACCAAGACTTGACCGACGCCGGTCTTTGTCATGAAAACCCAAAATCGAAACTTGTCCCATATAACCCATTTCACCTAAAATTCACAAAATCCTACCCTTCTACCTACCCAATCCACCCTAATTTATCTTATATTCATTTATTGTCCCATTTATCCTACATTTGTCCTTCCCCGTATTGATTTTACCCACATTTCACCTGCATTTCAAAATAAAACCCCCACCCTAATTTCTTCATTTTTAACCAAAATTTTAACAAATAAAAAATTAGGAATGACCCCTACCTCATCACGATGTTTTCTATGTGGCGGCACGTCTAG
The DNA here is from genome assembly GCA_018340775.1 of Taxus wallichiana var. yunnanensis. Lineage (NCBI taxonomy): Eukaryota > Viridiplantae > Streptophyta > Pinopsida > Cupressales > Taxaceae > Taxus > Taxus wallichiana. The sequence goes on along the minus strand of CM031243.1, from coordinate 632,663,720 downwards.
ACACTACATTGGTGGTCCACCCAAAACCTCCCCTACCTCTGCCATGCCAAAATCTACCTCAAATCTCTCCACCAATCACACGTCTCCAACTGCTCTTGTGGACCCGTCTACCTGGCTCCTCTCACCACTTAGTAACCTCCACCTCAACCAAGTACAATGCCTTGTCTTTTTCTCCAAGAAAATGCACAATTCACTTATCTATGTTGTTTTCTCAAAGTCAAAAGACAACAATGATTCCATAAAATATGGAATTTCAACCTTATAACCCTAACCTAACATGACCGGTGTTGGTCACCCAAAACCGACGTTGGTTACCTTATAACCGACATTGGTCACCTGCCAATACCATTTCATCTACATTTTTCCCATTTTGACCTAAACTCATTACTGCCACATACCTTTTGGCCTTACCAACACTTATTACACCCTACCCATAAGCCTAAATTACCCATACATTTCCTTAATTATGTTTAGGGACTTGTTATTTTACCTATACCTTAGCCTTACCCATGCCATGACCTATATATCTTGACTTGAACCACTTTTTGTGACCTTTGAACTTGTGTACTCGCTATACCTTGTGATGTTGTTACCCATGTTGTTTAGCCTAATGACCTTACCTTGCCTATTGTCATGTCATTTTATCCCGACCAAACCTTTGGTGTACTAGATCATACCTAAACGTTCCTACACCTAACCTAAGTTGTATTTCTGAACCATATCATGTACCCTAGATACTTGAATCACTTCAACCTTGTTTGGATAAACCTATCGACCTTGACGATGTAGATTTTGTAAGCTCTTCAACTTGGTACCATGTCATAATCTATACATGTTCGTGCATTTGATTTTCATTACCCATGACCCATGACCCATGACCCATGACTTACCCATTACCCAAAGTGCCCATACCTTTACCTATAACTCACCTACCTTCACTTTCATCACTTACCCATTTATCAAACCACTCACCGATTCTGTCTCACACCTCATTAGCTCCTAGTTTGAGGGGATCACCTTTAACACTACTTGGGAAACCCAAATATCACCTATATTTATGGCAACCACTTCCTATTTTTGTCAACATCACTTACCAATATAGGCTACATGAAAAAGGGGCAAATGTAGACACCAAAATTGGGTCATACTTCCATTAAACCCTCGTTAATTAAATTAACCGTATTATACCCATTTATATTCCCTAGTGCAATGATTAATTGAATTAACTATTTTAATTAAATTAATTAATATCCTCACTTAACCACCTCACTCAAATTACCCACTTAAACCGCATTAATGACCTAAGACCAAGTCTAAGCCAATCCTAACCAACTAGGACTTAGTCTAAACCTATACATAACTCATGTTAACAAACCTAAAAGGACTCTTACTTATCTTCCCGTGATCCATCACTTAAGAATCGAAAGAAGGTTGGAGATCATGCCGAAAATAGAAACAATCTTGCCATTTTTGGCCAACCTAGACATTCCCACCTGGACTAATGTCGATTATATCTCAACCGATGTTGGTCACCTAACCATCATTGGTTAGGTTAAATACATTTCCAAAATCCTTTTCCTAGGTTGTTCATTCGATTCAGGATCTCATACGAATAGAGACTTGGAGTACTCAAATTTTATGAAGAACTCAGGTAAAGGAAAACACATGGGAGAACTACCAATAACCATTGGCATTCATCATCTTCTTCATGATCATGAATTCATACAAAAACGATGAAGGTTTGAATCGTAGGGTCATGAAAAAAATGTTTGAAATGCGGGTGATGATGATGGTGATGGCGAGAATGAAGGAGGTTTGAAATCTATCTTCCACATGATTAAAGTCCCCAATGCCTTTATCTTCTCTTCATGGGGATCCTTGAATACCTTAAGCACATTGTGCTACTTTGGTACTGTAGCTAACCTTTCCTCCCAACCCGGGTGTCATCTTTCTTAGCTGAGGACTTCATTATCTTCCTGTAGTTTCCTTGTTTTGAGGATCATTCGGGATCCTCACGAGTTCAGTGCCCATCCTACTTTCTATAATTATTCCTTTAATGTATGGAGTATGGCATCATATTCAAAGATTCTGCACATAGTAAAATTCTTATTTCTTTCCTTCTTATCCTCAATGACTTCATGTGTCTCCCCTATCATGGTCGATTCTTCTCAAGTAATAGATGAACACAATCTTGTAAAAGTGTAAGGATGAAGGATAATTTTTATTCTTCACTCATCGAACTCTAGATGTGCTTCCAAGATATCACCCCCAATGTTTGTAGAAAATTCCGTGAAGCTATTGTTTTCATTCTTTATCCTTTTTACACACCTCGGAAATTTCTCAATATGTTCCTTCATATTCTTGTTATCCTAGAGAAATGATCTCGAGCGCACCACTTTATCCAGGTTCCTACATGCCACTTTTGCTCCCATCTTAGTCAAGGCATTACTTGCACTGCTCACTAGTGAAATCTATTGGTTTTATTTTCATATGCACTCCTAGGGATCTATTCTTCATCTTCCTTCATATGCATGATTCCTCCTTCACATCAAAATTTGGATCGTCCATATGGGTCGGCATGATCCAAGATAATTAACTCCTTGTGAACATATGTTTTCCCTGCGGATCTATCAAATCCAATCCATACAACTTCTCAGGCTCAAACATGCTCTAAAATCTAGTGCGAATGATTTTTGAAGGGTCATTTAGATTCCCCAACTTAGGCATCTTATATATTTCATCTCCATTATTCCTCCCAGTCTGCATCCCTTTGGGAATATGATCCCCTACACCCTGAAGTGGGAGTTCACCTATCATGCCCCCATGTTCCCCAGAAGGTTTTCCCGATGGCTCACCAATAATATTCTCTTCCTCATCTCCTATGGGGCCTTTTTCTTCATTTCTCTCACCATATGCCTCTGCATCACCTTAGGCTATTTCTTATCCTTTCATATCCAAAACTGGTGTGTCCTATAAAAAGCGTGCAACCTCATGTAAATTTCATCTTCTCTTTCTCTCATTGGCACATAATTGTGACTTCTCTTTATCATTTCCTATAGGATTGGTTTCAAAGGGACACTCTTGGTGGCCTCCTCAAGGACTAAGAGGTTCCCACACCAATGCTCTGTGTCTTAGTTCTTCTCAAGACTCTTCTAAAGCCTTGGTCTTCAACGCCACCCCGATCCTTTTTGTCTACTCAACACCCATCTCATCTCTTACCTATTATTCTTCTTTGGGTGGGGTTCTCTCATGTGACTTCTTTGTTCCTATAGTTGTCTACCTCTCGCATGCCATAATCTAACCCAATTTTGTCTTCCTTCTCCTCCTCCTCTTCCTGTAGTTCTTCCTCATTTGTGTGAGGAGGAGAGGGCTCATCATCCTACACAGTCCCAACCATATGTTTTCCTCTAGGAAACTCTGGAAGCTTGAACTCATTCTCAATGTACTTTCCATCAACTAACTTAGGCTTAAGGTAAATGTATACCTTAGCTACGCCTAACTTTCCAACTTCCAAACTCATGGAGCTGATATTAATTTCATCTGATATCAATTTTTCAATGTAAGAAGACTTACCCGGATACACATATGTCTTCCAGAGAGTATGATATTCACAATCAACCTTGTTTAAATTAAATATTCATTTGTGCACATTCAAAATCTGTTCACAGAAGCTTGGAAGTACCGTGCGGTGAAAACATAGGGATCTTGCACCAAGGGCTCCACTTTCCATCCTTCATACCAAATCTTCCAATGCAGTAATGCTGAAATACTACAAATTGTGTCTGCTTCTCAAACATGGCAAGTCAATCCTTTGTAATCTCCATTCATGGTCGAAAGCATTGCGCATGTGCCTATACTAGAGCTCCAACCTTTGTTTATACGGACCACTCATAGTTCCCTCACAAGTATACTTTGTAAATATCTCTGTAATTGAATTATTTTATTAAGGGAAATGTAATATTTTATCCTTAGGGCCATCCGAAACCCCAATTTCTACAAATACCATAGATAATAGAATAACACAAAAACTTATCTCCTTGGTGCACTTCTTCAATTATGGTTTTTGTTGTGAACATAGAAAAATTATATATAACTCCAAAAATTTCTTGGCGATATAGAGCCACTTCTTATTTACATGACCCCAGTGCTCCTAGTTATTAAACTTGGTGAGGAGGTGTGTAGAAATATTGATCACATGATGATATTCTAATTTCTCAATGTCTATAATGCACCCTCTTTTTGCATATGAAAGCTCGGTAGAAGTTTCTTCCACATCATCATCATCATTAATGTCATTGGAAATTTCATTGCTCGAACTCCTCAATCCTATCAATTTCCCAATCAAGGGCATGGTGAGGCACACCTACCTTCCTATAAAGTAGAATAATTCCTCGTGGACTCTAGACATTAACCATTGGTAGAGATTTTCTAGATTTCCAAAGTATGGAAGATCATATATCTATAAAACCCCAAATTTTTCAAAAACCTTCTACCTAGCATAATTGTAGATAGGCTTATTGTCCTTTGTTTACAAATTTGTCTTCTTCACCAGTTCCTTGTCCATTTCATCCTTATTCACCTTGGTGTGGTGATTGTAATCACTCACCTTGCTTCTTCTTATGTGTGACTCCCAATCCTATCCCATGATCACACCTTCGGGTACTACATCTCTAAAAATATTCTTTCGAGGCACGTCCTCAACCTCTACCTTTGTTTCATCCTTCTTTCGGCCTCCCGTGGTCACCCAGTTCTCTATTAGATGTAATTGTGAGTTTTAAAATGATTCATTATGCTTGTTTGACCTCTATAACTCTGAATCTATATGCCCTAGCTGTAATTTTGTTCTTCTCAAACCCTAGCTCCGCGAACCTTCCTTCCACATGCCTTCTACTAGCTCAAACACCCTTCTAATGGAGCTCTATTATGGTTGTGTCCAAATCTCAATTGGTTCACTACTTTTATATGATCCCTCTCACACTTCGCACTTAAATCACTCTTCAAATTGAACTTCATAGCTCAAAAATTTAAACATGCAAGGTAAAAATGAACTTGCAAGAATTTATTTTAATATATTTTGTATAACTTTCTGCATTAATTTCTTCTCACCTACCACCGTACGTAGCTTTAATTACACTTTCTTTTTTTTTCCATGCTTTATGCCTACTTTTTCTATGCCCTAATCATAACCTTACGGCATGACTATTAATTCTCTTCTACAAACCTCGTAACACCCTCCCGAATCATGTTACTTCCTCCGAGCATACAAGTGTTGATATGTGATTTCTTTTGTAAAAGGATGTGTTCCTTTGATTGAGAAGTCATGCTTGATATGGACTGTATCTTCCTTGAGATTGCGTATCTTTAACCGAGTGAGAATATGATTGGACTCTTTTATTTCTTTCATTTTACACCTGAGTTTAATCTGATCTCGGAATGAATTATGGAGTTATCCATCTATAAGACCTAGCCTTGGATCAGTGGTATTGATCCAAGTGATGCTTTAAGTTTATTCATGATGAATTAAAATTATAGACCTTAAGCAGGTTGCAAGGTCTGGATGCATTGAATAAGCTAGTCCGAGTATAACTCAGGCTGATCATGTTAAATGAATTGGTTCCCGATATCGTAATATATCTGGAAGGTCTTGATCGTGGACCAGGTAATAATTCAGTTACATATAATTCAATAGCCTATTGGCAGTGCAGGAGTGAACCCTGTTCGTGAATGTATGTTGTAGGTTCTTTTTCTGAGCATTTGAAATGTTAGACCTAACTGGATTTATTAAGGTTAGTAACCTAAAACTAAACTTAACCTAGGGGTTAGATTAGTGTTAATCTAACCTAGACCTAGGCTAAGAGCTAATGTTCTAAGTTAGTATCTATGTGCTAAGAGGTTAGACTAGGTGTTATCCTAAATCCTAACCTAAGTTACTAACCTAACTATTGAACAAGGAAGAAGGGGACCTATGGAAGGGGCGAACCATGGGCGGCGGTTTCTGATGTCATTAAATGCAGGATAAGCATGAAGGACGGTAATTTGGTAGAAGTTTTAATGGCTAGCAAGAGCCGACGTGGCGAGTCGCCAAAGTTAGAAATGGTCTTTGATGTGCATTTGTCCATCGCCAACTATGGCGGTCGGTGGCAGTGGAGATTTAGCGGGAAATTTGGGAGTAAATGCCATTTATGAACTCGGTCTTCGAGCTCGGGTTTCACGGGAAGGCATGCAAAATGGAAAGTTAATGGTTTGTTTGGTTTTTCAAGCGCTCCGGTTTTCCCTCTGTCTGATCACTGGTTCTTCGCACCAGTCTTCTTGGTGTTGCATGGCAAGTATGAGCGTAACTAGCTCTTTTCTCTGGCAAGGAAAATTTATAAGTCATGGAAATAGAAAATTTTTGTTGGTGGATCTAACTTGGAAAAGGAGGAGAAGGTTCGAGCTCTTTCAGTGGTCTGCTTCAAAATTTTAAGCAAATAACCAGGCATGTTAGGCCCTAACCTTTAAAAATCTTGCTTTCTTTCAAGTGATTTCATTAGAACAACTCTGTTCAGATGATTTTTGGATTCAGTTGGTTTTTATGATAAGTTGTGCGTGATTTTGTTGCTATATCTTCTTACTGGCTCGATTTTTCAATAAAACCCTTAATGGGTGTGTGTTGTGTTTCGAACTGTTGCACTATCTTGTTGGGTTTTGCATTTCGGTTAGAATTAAAGAAATGCTTGCAAGGAAAAATACACGAATTCGCTTGTGGGAGTTCATGCATTGTTTTCTTGTTTGATTCAGTCGATACCTTGTTGTTTTCACTTGTTGAGAAGGATACTGTTGAAACTCTTGAAGGTGCATGATATATCAACTTCTGTATATGATATGTCGTGGGTAATATACGTTATTGATGCTGTTGAACTTCATTAAACAAAATTACGTCTTGTTTTCTGAGGAAGTACAGTTGTGAATGCATCTTGTTATTGAATACTTGAGTTGATAGTATTTTGACTTCTGAAGGAGTTTTTGATGGAGAATATTACTTGGGTTCGACTTATTTTAAACCATTGATGCGTATGTTATGTTTTCCTCTCTGTGTAACTTAGAGCGGATATTGTTTTTTTGGGCTCAGCTGGAATCCTTGTTACTTAACCAAGATTTTGCTTCATGTATAGGCCTCGAATAAGAATATTATCATTAAAATGCATTCATCTTGTATAATGGCTTCTCGTAGAAGTTTATTTGTAAAATACCACATGGGTAAGACCTCTTTTTTATCCTGGAGGCGTATATTATGTTTTCCTTCTCGAATTTTCTCAATGTGAATACTGTTGTGAAATTCTTGAGTCGTGGTCTCATGAAATCAATTTCAGTATAAACTGTTTAGAGCATTAGTGGTATGGATACAGTTAGAGAATTGAAATGATGCGAAGTGGCTTGATTTTCGATTTAACCTTCGCTATACATGTATAACGTTCGGACTCTTATTTTAATTTCTCGTGTTCCTTCATCTCTTGTGGGAAAGTAAAGGAAGAGTTTTCTTTTCATAACTTACTTGGTTGAGACCTTGTTGAAATTGTTTCCTGAAAAATGACTCCTTTGTTAGTCATGGCTGTGTTATTTTAAATTTTGTTCCAGTTAATGAGGTTGTGCATGTTGTGTGGATTCAGTATGAATATCTCTACATAGGCATAGGGAAAACATCATTTGTTTTAATGTTGTTGAGCCTCTCGGTTGACTGTGATAAAAAGGTTGTTTTTTTTTATTACGGCCTTGGAAACTAAGTCCTCGCAGAGTTTTAGTTGGGATGAGATTGAGCTGTACGTTGCTGGGTGGAATTGTAGTCGTGCTTGTGCATAGTTACGTCTTCTAATAGTATGAATATCCAGTCTTGAGCTTGACCAACTCAAGAGCTGATTTTGTACCTCGACAAGCGATGACATTGGATACTCTTCTCATTTGTTGATTGTATGGAAGGTTATGTGGGTCATTAATAGATTTTCATTACTCGTCTTGGTGTGAAATCTCTACTGTATTTCTTGAGGCTACAGGAAGTTGTTATAATCCAATTCTAACAAAACCGTGGTTCTTCTTATGGTCTCATTTGACTTATTCACATGCGTATAAGGTGAGTGCTTACTCTTAAGGAGACAGTACAAATCATGAGCATGATTGGAAGGGAAATATGAATGACTCATTTTCTTTCTCTTACGTTGTAAAGTATATGTTGATATATATTTTTATCTAACTGTTGGAACTGTTTTAACTACTACTGGAAGCATGGGTTGTTATGATATTCATTTTACTATGATGAATGTAATGATCTGTCTGATGTTTGTTTCCTGGGAATTCAGATGGATAGTTGTCTCTGATACTTTCGTTCTTCTTGATCCCTAATATTATGATGAAATATGTTTACTTGTTGGGTAAATTGATCTCATTTAAACAGGGTGTTTAATGAAAACAATTGATGGATTGCAATTGTTTTAAGAGTTAGTGCTTATCATGCTCAGTTCATCGAACTGACCCATGTTGACAATTTTTGCAGATGGATGCCGTAAGTGGTAAAAGCACAGATCTCGATAGATGATCGATTGTTTAATTTGATTTTAAGTTGAAATACAACTTGATTTTCTAAATGTACTATATGAGGAAAGATGTTCTTTTTCCGTAGAGTATTGTATCAAGTATGTCAATGCATAAAATGTATTTGATTAGTTCTCGAAAGGAATGGAAATTGATATTTTTACTTATGTGTTTGTATTCTTATCTTGATAGTTTGACCTTCTTCGGTTCAAATATCTTGAGAGCATTGTTATTATTGTATAATTTGGAGACTTTTGTGATTATCAATGTAAGCTTGCAAGAATATGTGATCAATACTTATGATTGTTTAGCAATTCTAGTGTGTTCTATCTAAAGCTAAATTGAAATATAGATCACTGTCTTACTGGAAACTAGGGTTAAAATAAACCTAAGCAGACGCTAAACAAGCTGAATTAAATTATTAATTCCTAGTCTTGATTAAACCAGACAACATTTAATTGGATTCTTAATCATTATATCTCGATACTTATAAGTAAGATATAAGTTCAGTTATGAGAACTGAATTAAACCTAAATGGGGTTCAGATGGCAATCTCATGTGAAGTTTATGAGTTATTGTCCAATTTCGTTGATTTAGAATTATGTATATTCTATGAACTCCTGGATGGAACCTTAGTCTTAATAACTTCTCTGTGTAAAGGGTTTTATTAAGAAAGGTCATTCTAAGGTGAGGAACCTGGGATCGGGAAAGGCTAACCTTAGGGGAACGTCTTTTAATATAATTTAACTCAAAATGTGTGTAACACTTTTAATAAGTAGATCTTTTCGAGGCGGATTTAAAGGTTGACGGCACAAGTCAACTACAGGGTTGTACCTCCGAGAAGGTTAGGATCTTCTCGAAGATACAACAATGCAGTGTCTTGTGATGACACACTTTGCATTGATCGATAAGATTTACACCTTAACTCGAACAAGTTACTCGGGACCGATTAGAAATGTGGTCACGTTATAAGGCTGCCTTTAGGAGACTCGGGTATCTTGACACACTTTGTTTAACTAGGGTTGACTCAAAGATGTCATCGTATCCCTAGTCCTTGAGGCATCCATATAACGTTGTCACCTTACTAATCCGTTTCCGAGTGAATAACTTGGGATAGGAGGGACTGACAGAAGTCAGTATAAGACATTCTACATAACATAAGAATGGGGTGAAGGACGTATTCCAGATTGACGAGTATGCCGTTAAGGAATACGAGACATAAGCAGTATGTTTCAAATCTTTGGCCAAAGTATCGCAAGCTGCTGATTGCGTTGTCCTGAGTCACCTGGTCTAAGGGATGAGATGCCGATGAATAATGGTAACAATTATTCAGTTAGGTTCCTTGGACAGAGCATTCTGAATCCCAGAATAGGGAAGAGAACCGCGAGAGTGAAGTGTTTAATGAAAACTCCAACTCTTATTACTCATGAATAGATCGGTAGATTGTCGAGTCATGGAATGAATAGATCGGAGGTACTCCGAGTCATTACAGCTGCATATGGTTATCTGTTATAAGAATGGTTATTTGATTTGTGAGTTCTAAATTATGTATTTAGAACCTGGAAGCATTTATCAAAAAAAAAAAATTGACTTGTTCTAATGTATAAAATGAGGATGTTACATCTTGGTATCGTAGTGAAGGTCAGCAGCTCTTGGGCCTATTGTGTCCATAATCTGATAAAACCCGAATTTTCTTGTAAATGTAAAAATGGTTAGAACAAGGGGGAACGTTGCGAATAATGCTCCACCCCAAGGAGGGGTGCAACAACCCGTAAAAACTTGATGAGATCCTCGCTGCCCGTTGACACAAGAGATCGTTTAGTTGTACTTGAACAGAGGGTGATGGGAAATGAGGAGGATGAAGAAGTGGTAATAACAATCAGCAACCTCCCGAGGACAACCCCAATATGGGTGTTGATGTTAATGCTGGAAATGCACCCGTCCAACCGTAGAAATAAAAAGGCCAAAGTCATGGTTGCAGTAACTCACTAATGATATAAAAGGATAAGCCCACCTAAGTATGATGGCACCACATTAGGAGATGGAGCCGAGAACTCGCTCAGCAAATGGAGAAGTACTTTGCAATAAGGAACTTCTCAGAGGAAACCAAAGCTATTTGGGGAGCCTATCAGCTTTCCCACGAAGCATCTTCGTGGTGGGATAGCCGTAAAGCTGAACTAAACATTGATGAGACCAACGTTACTTGGGATCAATTTAAAGGCTATTTTAGGCAACGTTGGCTGCCACAACTTTTCTATGATCAGAAAATGACAGAATTTCAGAACTTAGCTCAAGGGAAGCTAACGGTAACTGAATACTGGGAGCGGTTTACAAAACTCCTCAAGTATGTACCGCAAAGATCAAACCGACGAGAAGTTCAGAATACGGAAATTCATCATGGGATTGAATCCCGTGATAGGGGAGAGGTCGATGTTCACAGTCCAACCACTATGGAAGGAGTTGTTGAAAAGGCCATAAGGCAAGAATAGAAATTAAAGGCTATTTCTACTCATAAAGAGGAAGTGCGGAAGAAGACTGCAAACCCTTCTTCAACCTCTCTTGCACCCAAAAAGGGACCATGGAAAAAGTTTGGAAACAAAAGTAAGTTTCCAGGGGATAATAGTAAGAAAGCAGTGGCAAATAAGCCTACTGGAAATGTAAGGGATAATTTTGCTAAAAATTATAACAATGGGCAGAAGCCCTATGGAGGACAACGTGACAATTACAAGACTGGAGGCAATTTTGAGCCTAAAAAGGGACCTGTAGGAGGTTGCTACAATTGTGGCAAAGACCACTACACAAATCAATGCCCTTTGAAGAAGGATGATCGTAATCGTCAGCAAAGATAAGATACATGTTGCAAAGAGTGCATAAAGCAAGTCGAAAAGCAAGTGACACCTATAGAAGTTCCGGGTAAGTTATTTGGCATACCTGTCACTATTCTTTTTGATACAGGAGCTACTGAATGTTTTATTTCTAATAAACTTGCTTCTAAACTTAAAAGAAAAGCTGGAAAAATGGATAAATCTTGGACTGTACAGTATGGTAATAACTCTATTCATACAATGAGTATGTGTCTTTTTGGGGCAGTCCTTGACTTACCTAATTTCTCCATGGAAGTTGACCTCTATGTTACACCTTTGGGATCGTATGACATTGTCATCGGTGTCAATTGGTTAGCTGACCATAAAGCAAAGGTAGATTGCTATGAAAAGAACATAAAATGTTTAGATGATCAGCTGGAAACAACAGAGATTCAAGGTGTGAAACGGGAAATTTCAGTTAGAAAACTATCAGCTATGCAGCTTAAAAAGGCTAAGAATAAAGGATGTACCCTTTATGCAGTAAAGATATCTGAATTTTCAGAAGAAGATGGTGATTACATGAAGTGATTTCCTCTGTTACAAAGTTTCAGGGATGTTTTTCCTGAGGAATTACCAGGGTTACCACCCAAGAGAGAGTTTGACTTCACCATCGAAATCAAACCAGGAACAGAACCTATTTCCAAAGCACCTTATCGGATGACTACTACAGAGTTAGTCGAGCTTAAGGCACAGTTGCAAGAGCTTTTGTCTAAAGGTTTGATTAGACCAAGTGTTTCACCTTGGGGAGCACCCGTAATATTTGTGAAAAAGAAGGATGGAACACTTAGGTTGTGTATTGATTATCGGATGTTGAACAAAGCAACAATCAAGAACAGATATCCACTTCCAAGGATCGACGATCTATTTGATCAGATGCGTGGAGCAGCGGTTTATTCTAAGATAGATCTTCGATCTGGGTATCATCAGTTAAGGATTAGAGAAGAAGATATTCATAAAACAACTTTCCCGAACAAGGTACTGGACATTATGAATTCACGGTTCTACCTTTGATTAACTAATGCACCCGCAACCTTTATGAATTTAATGAACAATATTTTTCAAGAATATCTGGACAAGTTTGTACTTGTATTCTTGGATGATATTCTCATTTATTCTAAAAGCGTTGAGGAGCACAATGAGCATTTGAAGATAGTTTTGGGAATTTTGAGAAAAAGAAAGTTGTATGGTAAGTTATCCAAATGTTCTTTCTTTGATTCAGAAGTTCACTATTTGGGTCATGTCATAAGTAAAGAAGGAATTGCTGTAGATCCTTCAAAAATAGTGGCAATAACTGAGTGGCCTGCACCAAAGAATGTGCACGAAGTAAGAAGCTTCATGGGTCTTGCTGGTTACTATAGAAAATTTGTAAAGGATTTTTCTAAAGTAGCTTGCACCAAACTTCATTGCGTAAAAGAAGGATAAGAAATTCATATGGAATGATAAGTGCGAAGCGGCTTTCAAAAGTCTGAAAGACCAGTTGACTTCTGCACCTATATTAGCGGTACCAGACCCTAATGGGAGTTTTACTGTTGTAACGGATGCTTCTGGGGAAGGCCTTGGAGGTGTTTTGCTACAAAATGATCAAGTCATAGCATATGAAAGTAGAAAACTTAAGTTACATGAACTGAATTATGCTCCTCATGATTTGGAACTTGCTGCCATTGTTCATGCACTTCAAGTCTGGAGACACTATTTACTTGGGAAACCTTTTGAGTTGAAAACTGATCACTTAGGGCTGAAATATATTTTTACTCAACCTAATCTTAATGCCAGACAAGAGAAGGTGGTTAGAATTTTTATCACAATATGATTTTGATATTAGCTATATCAAAGGGAAGGAGAATAGAGTAGCTGATGCTCTAAGTCGTAGGAGGCACATTTCTGCTCTTATAACATTAAGAACTCAGTTTAAAGATGAGGTAAAGAGTGCCTCAGAATCTGATATTTATTTTCAACAAGTAAAAGCAGCGCTTGCTACAGAACCAAAGGATATAAGGTATAAAGGTTTTCATTTTGATAATGAAGGAATCTTGCGTTATGAAAACAGGGTATACGTACCTATGCTGAATGATTTGAGGAAGAAGTTGTTAGTTGAATTTCATAATTCACCTTTCTCTGGACACCCGGGAATCACAAAAATGCTTGCTGATTTGAAACAACAATACTTTTGGAAAGGTATGAAAAAGGATGTTATTAATTTTGTGACTCATTGTTTGGAAGTGTCAATGGTTAAGGCGAACATATGCACCTCATTGGATCATTATATCCTCATAGCATACCACAAAGATAAAATGGCAAGTAATAACCATGGATTTTGTACAAGGATTACCCATGTCCAGGAATAAACATGATGTTATCCTGGTAGTTGTAGATAAACTAACTAAGGTAGCTCATTTCATCACTGAAATCTAAAGGATGATTCACCAATGGCTGGCCAAAAGATTCGTACACGAAATTTTCAGATTACATGGTGTACCAGAATTGATTATATCTGACAGGGATCCAAGAATGACGTCAAGGTTTTGGAAAATGCTTAATACAGCTCTTGGAACGAAACTAAACTTCAGTTCTGCATATCATCCGAAACGGATGGACAAACTGAGAGGGTAAATCAAGTGTTGGAGGACATGTTGCGAATGTATTGCATGGATCAACAAGATAAAATGGGAAGAGTATCTTCCATTAGTTGAGTTCGCATACAACAACACTTATCACTCATCTCTTAAAATGGCACCATTTGAAGCACTTTATGGAAGAAAGTGCAGAACTCCTGTTAGTTGGGATAGTGTTGAGGATAGAGTGGTAATTGGACCAGAGATTCTCACAGAAATGGAACAACAAGTTAAGCTGATTCGTGAACGATTAAAGGAAGCAGCGGATAGACAGAAGAGCTATGCTGACCTTAAGCGGATTGATCGAAGGTTTGAACTTGGTGAGAAGGTTTTTCTTCGTGTTAAACCCAGAAAGAGTTCTATAACTTTTGGCAAGGCTGCCAAGTTGTCACCTCGATTCGTGGGACCTTTCAAATTGTCAAAATAATCAATCCCGTAGCTTATCGCTTAGCATTACCACCTTTTATCTCGCATGCATGATGTTTTCCATATTTCTTTGCTTAAGAAATACGTTTCAGATCTGTCACATGTTTTAAATTGAATTCCTCGCAGGTCCAAGACCCGTGAATAATCGTGGTTAAACCCACACGAGTGCTTTGGAAACTCACCAATTGCATTTAAGAAATCGTGAAATACAAGAATGTAAGGTCCAAAGGGGACCAGGTTTAACGAAGAAAGTGCAACTTGGGAAAATTTGGAAGAGATGAAAATTGCTTTTCCTTCTCTTTTTCAACAATGAAATCATTGACAAAACATTTCTTTTATGAACTTATTTTTTTTTAAGTTTTATGATGAAAGCTAGATGAAGGCAAACATTATTCAGGCTGAATAAAATGTGTTGTGACATTGATTTCTGGAACTATTCAAGTTGGAAAATAGTCGCATTGTTTTGTGAACTAATAAATTGGTTGACCTCAAGGTTAATTAAATATGTAATCATCGACGATGAATCTTTTTAGAGGGAAGCATGTAACACCTCGAATCGTAGTTACTTCCTCCTGAGCATACAAGTGTTGATATGTGATTTCTTTTGTAAAAAGGATGTGTTCCTTTGATTGAGAAGTCATGCTTGATATGGACTATATCTTCTTTGAAATTGCGATCTTTGACTCGAGTCGAATATGATTGACTCTTTTATTTCTTTCATTTTACACCCGAGTTTAATCTGATCTCGAATGAATTATGGAGTTATCCATCTATAAGACCTAGCCTTGGATCGCTGGTATTGATCCAAGTGATGCTTTAAGTTTATTCGTGATGAATTAAAATTATAGACCTTAAGCAGGTGTCAGTAAAGGTCTCTGATGCATTGAATAAGCTAGTCCGGAGTATAACTCAGCCGATCGTGTTAAATGAATTGGTTCCCGATATCGTAATATATCTGGAAGGTCTTGATCATGGACCAGGTAATAATTCAGTTACATATAATTCAATAGCCATTTGGCAGTGCAGGAGTGAACCCTGTTCGTGAATGTATGTTGTAGGTTCTTTTTCTGAGCATATGAAATGTTAGACCTAACTGGATTTATTAAGGTTAGTAACCTAAAACTAAACTTAACCTAGGGGTTAGATTAGTGTTAATCTAACCTAGACCTAGGCTAAGAGCTAATGTTCTAAGTTAGTATCTATGTGCTAAGAGGTTAGACTAGGTGTTATCCTAAATCCTAACCTAAGTTACTAACCTAACTATTGAACAAGGAAGAAGGGGACCTATGGAAGGGTGCGAACCATGGGCGGTCAGTTTCTATGTCATTAAATGCATGGATAAGCATGAAGGACAGGTAATTTGGTAGAAGTTTTAACGGCTAGCAAGAGCCGACGTGGCAGAGTCGCCAAAGTTAGAAATGGTCTTTGATGTGCATTTGTCCATCGCCAACTATGGCGGTCGGTGGCAGTGGAGATTTAGCGGGAAATTTGGAGTAAATGCCATTTATGAACTCGGTCTTCGAGCTCGGGTTTCACGGGAAGGCATGCAAAATGGAAAGTTAATGGTTTGTTTGGTTTTTCAAGCGCTCCGGTTTTCCCTCTGTCTGATCACTGGTTCTTCGCACCAGTCTTCTTGGTGTTGCATGGCAAGTATGAGCGTAACTAGCTCTTTTCTCTGCAAGGAAAATTTATAAGTCATGGAAATAGCAAATTTTTGTTGGTGGATCTAACTTGGAAAAGGAGGAGAAGGTTCGAGCTCTTTCAAAGGTCTCTTTCAAATTTTAAGCAAATAACTGTGCATGTTAGGCCCTAACCTTTAAAAATATTGCTTTCTTTCAAGTGATTTCATTAGAACAACTCTGTTCAGATGATTTTTGGATTCAGTTGGTTTTTATGATAAGCTGTGCGTGATTTTGTTGCTATATCTTCTGACTGGCTCGATTTTTCAATAAAACCCTTAACGGGTGTGTGTTGTGTTTCGATCTGTTGCACTATCTTGTTGGGTTTTGCATTTCGGTTAGAATTAAAGAAATGCTTGCAAGGAAAAATACACGAATTCGGCTTGTGGGAGTTCATGCATTGTTTTCTTGTTTGATTCAGTCGATACCTTGTTGTTTTCACTTGTTGAGAAGGATACTGTTGAAACTCTTGAAGGTGCATGATATATCAACTTCTGTATATGATATGTCGTGGGTAATATACGTTATTGATGCTGTTGAACTTCATTAAACAAAATTACGTCTTGTTTTTTGAGGAAGTACAGTTGTGAATGCATCTTGTTATTGAATACTTGAGTTGATAGTATTTTGACTTTTGAAGGAGTTTTTGATGGAGAATATTACTTGGGTTTGACTTATTTTAAACCATTGATGCGTATGTTATGTTTTCCTCTCTGTGTAACTTAGAGTGGATATTGTTTTTTTGGGCTCAGTTGGAATCCTTGTTACTTAACCAAGTATTTTGCTTCTCAGTATAGGCCTCGAACAATGAATATTATCATTAAAATGCATTCATCTTGTATAGCGGCTTCTGTAGAAGTTTATTTGTAAAATACCACATGGGTAAGACCTCTTTTTTATCCTAGAGGCGTATATTATGTTTTCCTTCTGAATTTTCTCAGTTGTGAATACTGTGGTGAAATTCTTGAGTCGTGGTCTCATGAAATCAATTTCAGTATAAACCTGTTTAGAGCATTAGTGGTATGGATACAGTTAGAGAATTGAAATGATGCGAAGTGGCTTGATTTTCGATTTAACCTTCACTATACATGTATAACGCTCGACTCTTATTTTAATTTCTCGTGTTCCTTCTGTCTGTCATTGTGGAAAGTAAAGGAAGAGTTTTCTTTTCATAACTTACTTGGTTGAGACCTTGTTGAAATTGTTTCCTGAAAAATGACTCCTTTGTTAGTCATGGCTGTGTTATTTTAAATTCTGTTCCAGTTAATGAGGTGCGTGTTGTGTGGATTCAGTATGTAATATCTCTACATAGGCATAGGGAAAACATCATTTGTTTTAATGTTGTTGAGCCTCTCGGTGATCGTGATAAAAGGTTGTTTTTTTTTATTACGGCCTTGGAAACTAAGTCCTCGCAGAGTTTTAGTTGGGATGAGATTGAGCCAGTACATTCTTTGGGTGGAATTGTAGTCGTGCTTGTGCATAGTTACGCCTTCTAATAGTATGAATATCCAGCCTTGAGCTTGACTCAACTCAAGAGCTGATTTTGTACCTCGATAAGCAATGACATTGGATACTCTTCTCATTTGTTGATTGTATGGAAGGTTATGTGGGTCTCGTTAATAGATTTTCATTACTGTCTTGGCGCGAAATCTACTGTATTTCTTGGAGGCTACAGGAAGTTGTTATAATCCAATTCTAACAAAACTGTGGTTCTTCTTATGGTCTCGTTTGACTTATTCGCATGCGTATAAGGTGAGTGCTTACTCTTAAGGAGACGGTACAGTCATGAGCATGATTGGAAGGGAAATATGAATGACTCATTTTCTTTCTCTTCTGTTGTAAAGTATATGTTGATATATTTTTATCTAACTATTGGAACTGTTTTAACTACTGCTGGAATCATGGGTTGTTATGATATTCATTTTACTATGATGAATGTAATGATCTGTCTGATGTTTGTTGTCCTGGGATTCAGATGGATAGTTGTCTCAGATACTTTCGTTCTTCTTGATCCCTAATATTTTGATGAAATATGTTTACTTGTTGGGTGAATTGATCTCATTTAAACAGGGTGTTTAATGAAAACAATTGATGGATTGCAATTGTTTTAAGAGTTAGTGCTTATCATGCTCTGCCCATCGAATCCACCCATGTTGACAATTTTTTTGCAGATGGATGCCATAAGTGGTAAAAGCACGCAGATCTGATAGGATGATCAGATTGTTTAATTTGATTTTAAGTTGAAATACAGCTTGATTTTCTAAATGTACTATATGAGGAAAGATGTTCTTTTTCCGTAGAGTATTGTATCAAGTATGCTGAATGCATAAAATGTATTTGATTAGTTCTGAAAGGAATGGAAATTGATATTTGTTACTTATGTGTTTGTATTCTTATCTTGATAGTTTGACCTTCTTCGGTTCAAATATCTTGAGAGCATTGTTATTATTGTATAATTTGGAGACTTTTGTGATTATCAATGTAAGCTTGCAAGAATATGTGACTGAATACTTATGATTGTTTAGCAATTCTAGTGTGTTCTATCTAAAGCTAAATTGAAATATAGATCACTGTCTTACTGGAAACTAGGGTTAAAATAAACCTAAGCAGGACGCTAAACAAGCTGAATTAAATTATTAATTCCTAGTCTTGATTAAACCAGGACAACATTTAATTGGATTCTTAATCATTATATCTTGATACTTATAAGTAAGATATAAGTTCAGTTATGAGAACTGAATTAAACCTAAATGGGGTTCAGATGGCAATCTCATGTGAAGTTTATGAGTTATTGTCCAATTTCGTTGATTTAGAATTATGTATATTCTATGAACTCCTTGATGGAACCTTAGTCTTAATAACTTCTCTGTGTAAAGGGTTTTATTAAGAAAGGTCATTCTAAGGTGAGGAACCCAGGGATCGGGAAAGGCTAACCTTAGGGGAACGTCTTTTAATATAATTTAACTCAGCGTATGTAACACTTTTTAATAAGTAGATCTTTTCGAGGTGGATTTAAAGGTTGATGGCACAAGTCAACTGCAGGGTTGTACCTTCGAGAAGGTTAGGATCTTCTCAAAGATACAACAATGCAGGTGTCTTGTGACGACACCCTTTGCATTGATCGATAAGATTTACACCTTAACTCGAACAAGTTACTCTGGGACCGATTAGAAATGTGGTCACATTATAAGGCTGCTTAGAGACTCAGGGTATCTTGACACACCGGTTTAACTAGGGTTGACCTAGTATGTCATCGTATCCCTAGTCCTCGGGAGCGTCCATATAATGTTGTCACCTTACTAATCCATTTCCGAGTGAATAACTTGGGATAGGAGGGACTGATGTAAGTCAAGTATAAGACATTCTACATAACATGAGAATGGGGTGAAGGATGTATTCCGTTGATGAGTATGCCGTTAAGGAATACGAGACATAAGCAGTATGTTTCAAATCTTTGGCCAAAGTATCGCAAGCTGCTGATTGCGTTGTCCTGAGTCACCTGGTCTAAGGGATGAGATGCCGATGAATAATGGTAACAATTATTCAGTTAGGTTCCTTGGACAGAGCATTCTGAATCCCGCATAGGGAAGAGAACCGCGAGAGTGAAGTGTTAAATGAAAACTCCAACTCTTATTACTCATGAATAGATCGGTAGATTACCGAGTCATGGAATGAATAGATCGGAGGTACTCCGAGTCATTACAGCTGCATATGGTTATCTGTTATAAGAATGGTTATTTGATTTGTGAGTTCTAAATTATGTATTTAGAACCCGAAGCATTTATCAAAAAAATAAAAAAATTTCTTGTTCTAATGTATAAAATGAGGATGTTACATATAACTTTCGCATTAATTTCTCCTCACCTACCACCGTACGTAGCTTTAATTACACTTTCTTTTTTTTTCCATGCTTTATGCCTACTTTTTCTATGCCCTAATCATAACCTTCTCGCATGACTATTAATTCTCTTCTACAAACCTCCTTATGTGTGCCTTTATGCACCAAAGTACATCAACCTCGATTCTTATACTAAGTAGTTTCCCATGCTACTACATATCTCATGTTACACTATGCGACCAACCTTCTTTGTGTGGTCTTTGATATGAGAAAATTTTATGTATCATATTTCTTCTATGCTCACCAACCTTTCGAGAGGACTTCATGTTCCAATCTGTTTTACTTGTATCTGCTCCACCCCACACTAAAAGTATGTATGGTCCTCATGAATTGAACTCAAAATATTGTTTTAAGATTCTAGAATGCAAGCGCATTTATTATAAAAAAACACTGAACTAAATTGACAAAGCATAGAAATGATGAAAGGAAACACAAAAGGGAAATATAATCTAAGTGGAAATATTGCCTTATTAAAAACACTAAGAAGCCTTATTTATAGTAGGGCTTCAACCTACTCCCATTGAAATAATTGGGAAACAAGGTGTCATCCAATGCTTACAACTACAATCATTTGATTTCAATATCTTTGTTACTATAGAATGTCCCAACTAATGCACTTTCAATTTCTATAGGTGGCATGTGTAAACTTTGAATCATATAGAAGAACCATATTTCCTACCTTGAAGGTTTTATCCTTATGTTCCTATCATGTCATTCGTTATGTCTCACCTTTTTGTCTTCCTGCCCCATCGGAAATAATGCACCTCTAGTCTAACTACTATAGTTTTTTTATGTTCTCCTCCACATCTTGTTCATCAATGATTCCTCCTACGCACACAATATGTAGGAATGGCAACATGAATTCAATAGGTTAAAAATCCTCTACTCCAAACACCAATTGAAATGGTGTGGCCTTATTCAATCCTTTTTAAGTTGTCATATATTCCCAAAGTAAAAAAATACTTTATCATCCCAGTCTTTCCTTCCAACATCACATATTTTTGTTAGTGTTTGTCCCAAAATCTTGTTGAAAGATTTAATAGTACCATTGGCTTGATGGGTGATAGGGTGTTGTCTTATGGTGTGCCACCATAAATTTAGCCAAAAGAATTCTAATGGTATCATTTAAGAAATGAGTGCCTCTGTCACTTATTAAACTCAATGGACATCCACACCTACTGATAATGTTTTCCCATAGGAATATTGTTGTTATAACAAATGTGAAATCCTTTGTAGGTGTTTCTTCTTCCCGCGGGTGGGGAAATAGGACCTATAAAGTTAATCACCCATTTCTCAAAAGGAGCAGCACTTTTAATAGGCCTAAAAGGCATATCGTATCTAGTTTTAGGCTTCCCAAGGCACTGACAATGGTCACATGCCTTGACATATTCTTTAATATCCTTGTATAAAATTTCCCACCAAAGGCTAGCCATCATAATCTTGCACATATTGGAATCCCCAACATAATGACCTCCTGCAATTACACCATGAGCTTCTTCCATAATAGCCTCACGATCATACTCCAGGACACACCAAAAAAACTTCATCATGGCCTAACTTATACAAATCTCCACCTATCAACTTCTAAGTTGTTGTACGTAATGCAAGTTGCGTCTTTTATAATGTCTTCATTTCCTCAGGGACTTGTCTAGTGCACAAGAATATTGTAATATCCTCTAAGTATGTGGGCATGTGGTTTAACTTGAAAAGTTTCATGTTAGACATTGTGTCCTCAATGCTCTGTGCATCCTCACAAGAATTAATTCTTAACAAATGGTTAGGCCCTGAATTACCTTTTCCGATTTTACAACAACTGTAAACTCAAAATCCTAAAATAGTAGTATCCACCTACAAATGCACCCTTGCAAAAAAGGTTTGTTGACCAAATACTTAAGTGTCATATGATCTATAAAGAAAATAAATGGTGTTACTAAAAAAATATAGCCAAAATTTGTGTATTTTGTAGATCATAGAAAAAAATTCACGCTCGTAGTTGTATAAATATTTTCCACAGGGGTCAACTTCTTGCTTGTAAAAAAAATAGGGTGGTCCATAATTTCTTCTCTTATTTGTGCCACCATTGCACCAATTTCCATTCTAGAAGCATCAATGTGAACATGAAAGGGTTTATCCCAAGAAGGAAAGTGTAAAATAGGTGCAATAGTAAGCCTTTCCTTCAATGTTTCAAACACCTTTTGTTACGCGTAATCCAAATATAATTTTCATTTATCTTTCAATAGTTCCTCCAGGGTGTGACAAAGTTGCATAACCCTTAATGAATTTCCTGTAATACCTATATGTATCAGGAATCCATGCACTTCACTTTGATTATTAGGTTCTTCTAAACCCAAGGTCGAGTTATCTTGGCCGGATATACCAAAGCAGCCCTCTTGATAAATAATATGCCCAAGTAAAGTGCCAAAATGTGTTGCAAAGATGCACTTGTTAATATTCAAAGATATGCCCAATTATCTGCACCTCTCAAACATAAGCCTCAAATTCTCACAATGATCCTTGACCAAACCATATACTATCTAATCATCTAGATATACCTGTAAAAACTTATGAATGAAGTCTTGAAAATCTTGCACAACAATGCATGAGAACACCGCTGACACATTCTTTAGTCCAAATGGCATCAATGTGTATGCAAAAATTCCCCACTCGGTTGTGAAATTTGTCTTTTCTTGATATTCCTTTGCTATGCACACTTGTTGATAACCTAAAAACCATCTATAAAAGAGTAGATCTCACACCCAACAACTCCCTCTAAGTTATCCTCTCAGTGAATGGGATGAGAAAAGGATCAATAAAACATGAAGCATTTAATTATTTGTAGTCCACATAGATCCTTATCCTCCCATCCTTCTTAATACTAATGACCATGGGACTAACCCATTCAAATTCCTCAATGGGCTCAATTATACCAAACTTGAGCATCTTATCAATTTCTTCCTTCACCTTAATGTGCAGATTAGGATTCATCTGTAAGGCCTCTTCCTAATCGGGCACACACCTTATTTAAGTTTTATTATCATCTCACCTAAAGAAGGGTGTACTCCTTTTAACTCATGATATCCCCTTGGAAACAAGTCCTGAAAGTCACATAGGAGTTCAATAATCTTAGCCACTTCCTGCTCCAACCAGTAGTCACCAATAATGGCCTCTTTAGGCTTTGCATCTGTTCCAATGTTAACCTTATTTGTTTTCATAGGCTCATGATACGTGTGTGCCTTTTCATCTGTTGTGTCCATCACCTTGCACATACCTTCAATGTGGTTAACATCTAGGTTATTATCCTCATCATCATCATCATTTATTAGGCATACTAGTTTACCATTTCTTTTTTCTTCATAGGTGCGGAAAATTTCTTCTTCTCGTCTCTTCAAGGTTAAGGCGTGCCTCTAAATCCATGTCCCAAACATATATAATAGGATTTCCTTAGCCTTTTTTCTATCTCCCAAAGTAAGGCATTGTATAATTTGCAGTTCTTCATTGACTAGAGGCTTAGTAGAAAAATAATCAAAAGTATGGATCATACCTTATATCATCTCGTCCCAATTTTTTGTTTCCCTTATCAACTCGTATGAACATAAAATGTGTGCACGTAGTCTCTTAAAGTGGAGTAGAACTTATGCACCCAAAGTGATGGTGGCAAGGCCTCTTACCCCTCCATCCAAAATCTCTCACAATCTTAAAAGTGATGCGAGGAAGAGCACTTCCTCTTAAATTCGCATATCTAAGAAGGTAAATTGTTCCGTATGAACATAGTAGAAAAGGTGATTCTCACTTCTCACCATTCTAGCAGGTTACCTCTATGTGTTTCCAAGCAACGCGGTCTAGCCCATGCAGAGTATATACTATAAAATTTCTTCTATCTTCTTCATTCTTCCACTAGGATTCCATGGCGTGAAGAAATACATCAAGGTTCCCTTCACCAATGTATTGAGGTACCTGTTTATAACTCAAACATCAACCATGTGAGACCTGATCATGTGATTAATTACGTTTTTAAAATACTTCATATGTTCCATGTGCCTAATTATCACAAGCAATACTTTTGGTGGTATCACTAACCGACTCATAATCATCCCACTATATTTCTCCTTCCTTGGATGGCTCAGTTACATCAAGGTCTCTAATTGTGTGTTCATATATCATGTTCAAGTCTTCTTCACTCAAAGGATCAATATACGGGGTGGTCTTTGCATCTCGCCAAAGGTATAATGATGCGCTCTTCCTTGTTCTCAAAGCTAATGTACCCTTTTTTAAAGCATAAATCTGCATTATTTGCATAAAACCAGGGTCTCCCAAGTAATGTTGGGAAACTATCTGCTTCAGCTAGCTCCAACCCCCTGATAAACTCAACTCCTTAAATTGTAATAGTTACATCCTTTAGTACTCTAATAGGATTAGCCCTATTTTTGTTTGCCATGTATAACACATTCAAATAAGGCTACAATGGTGGTCTTCCCATCTGATTCCAATCATCCAACATGAGTAGCTTCCACTCTCGTATCTATTAGAATGTTTCTCATAAGTCATCCATCTATGACTACATTTATTGTAATCTCTTTATCATACTCATGATTATGTGGGGGAATATTTGCATGAAGTATCTTCCTCTCATGCTCATTACCTACGCGTGATATCTTTTCTCTCAACCACTCTCCTAATAGAGGGATTATATTCTCTTGACGCAACATTCTATAGACCTCCTTCAAATCATCTACATCCTTTTGTAGGAGTTCAAATTTCTTTACTCATTCCATCACACGCGCCTTTTCCTTCAAGATTTGAATTTCCCCTTACATGATCCCTTATAATGTCCATAGTTTCCTTATAAACCTTTTCGATGTGTAGAATCGGGGTACTTGACATTAATCACTTATTGCTTTGTTATATTTGGATTATACTTCAGATGTTCAATTGTGCGTGCATCTTTAGCACATGTAGTAACTAAAATAGGTAACTCGGAGTAGGTGCTACCTTAGGAATCCATTGATCTTCAACTGTGCATTGTACCTTAATCATTCTCGTTCCCTTGTCTTTCTTGTGCTTCTTGCTCATGTGATCATATAAGTTAATACATTTTTCAAACTTGTGTTGTTTTCCACACCATGAGAAAACCACATTTTGAGGGCACTCATGCTAATAATGATCAAGAGATCCATAAGTATAACAAGTTCCTCTAGGAAACCCTCCTATTCCAACACCATCACCTTCTATTCATGTTGTCCTTGTTCCTTAGATCCACTTGATACACTAGTCTAGCACACGCCGCCTCTCAATGGCTTCATGAATATGATTCAACTGCATGTCAATGGTGTCATGAGTGTGAATTTTACAAATTTAACAATACAAAGACACATTCTTCTAGATCGCACATTGTAAGAGGGGAAACCTACCCACATCATGGTCGAAATTAAAAATATCACAATCCAACAGCATGGTGCACACTGACTTGCGAGGGCATCTATCCTTAGTATTTCCTTCAACCTTGCAATTTGTACACCATATTCCACTACAAATATCATGAGCTAAATCAACAGAGATATACTCCAACTATTTTTCCATGGCCGTAATTTTCACCTCTAATAATGGAATTATTCTAGTATCTATGCTCCCAACTACCTCGGTGCATACAATTGCTTCCAAATCATCACACGGATCTACAAACGTCTTATGAGATAGTATCATTCTAAACGGAGTCAAAAATACACCAATGAACCACTATGCATGTTGAATAGGATGTATAATATAAGAAAAATTTGACAAATTTTGTTTAAAACATGTGTCATACTCTCTCGTACTCTCGATAATCCTGTTAAAGGTCCTTAAGCACGCCGATAATTTTTGCTCAAATTTTGGAATATGGAACTCAATTGAAACGTAGAGTGCAAAGCATCATAATTCATTGTAGTATGATGTAGGTCATACTTTTATACCAGCCATGTGTGTTCCCTTGAAGAGTATTAGAAAATTGACTTGCTTTTATGTTTGAGGCCCCGATTCCCTTAGCGTTCCATAACAGCTCACAATTTTTACATGCTCTATAACATCTTTAATATGTTTATATTCTATCAAGTAAAGATACATTTCATACTAGACTTGTTGTGGTTGACTAGGGTATGGACCTTGTCCTCTATATTGAGAACTAGATCCTCCACCAAAGCATTTCCTCCACCTCTAGAAGCACCCGATCTCACGGTTAATCCCGATCCTCTTGATCCACCTAACATCCTCCTATAGCGGAAAAAAACTAGTGGATGTACTTCCTCATGTTCCAACTGTTGTGATAAACTAAATTCCCAAAGTTTGTGAAGTTGTAGTACTCCAAGATGTATTTCAAATGTTCGCACACCCACACTTTATCCAGGATGATGTGCCGAATATATTCCTCCAATTGGTCCTCCAAATAAGGATGATGTCATTTGTGCTACAATAGGTGTATGTGTTATCTGATGAACTTTTGTATTCAAAGGAAAATTATATCTTCCTAAAGCTACTAGATTACCTACAATCACCTACTTATCAATGAGTACTTCTAGAATCGGAACACCAAGCGCAAGGGCTAGGTCACAAGGTGAGATCAGATGCATACATGCGATCCTCAATATTTCTTCCTCTGACGTGCTCTCATCAAAATCCAAAAGGGATTCTCTACTGTAATTTCCTAAGTGGGGGAGAGTGTGATGCTCTAGCTCTACGTATTCGATGTGAGCTCCAAATCCTTTGTGAAACATCATCCTCCAAAATTGGACATAGACTCCTCAATATCACGATCTTCACCAATTCCATCTCCCACGCTTCATTATCCTTGAGGTGCTTTTCATATCTCTTCCTTTTTGTTATTAGGTCCACCATATTTCACCACACCTTTTCCTACCCTGCTTTCGCGGTGGTGGGTTTAGATAGCCATAGGTAATTTTTCCAAACTTAGTACCACCATCAAGATCTTAATTTCCAAAGGAATAGCAGGCATGTAAGATCCTATGGGCCCACACAAAAATTCAAACCTAGCAAGTTCAAGACAAGAATACGAAGAAACAATGTACTCCAAAGTATAAATTCACACAACACTAGCCCACCAATGATCTACAACACGCATCTAAGGTTCATCTGCATCAAACAATGTCTAGTAATCTTCCTACATCTAAACCCTTGGTCTGTAACTCCATCTTTTCTTTGATGCATATACAGACAACCACTCGTACAATTCTATTGGAAAGAAGCTAAAAAACATCTCATAGAGCTCATGATATAGATTATCTTCCACCCACTTGCACACATTGAAATCAGGTCTAGAACCATATCTTCGTGTAAAATGATCTTGTCCTTCGTCTACCCAACTTTCAATGGTTGTAAGATTCAATTGATACACCATCATCATGTAACATCATGTTAAAAAATTTGAAAAGAGGTCCCGATAATGAAACCAAAATATAGTCTTGTTTTTCCACTTGAATGCCTAGGCGCGTTAGAACTTCATTCAAATAGATCTAAACACTCACCCAAAGTGCATGAAGCTACCAGTACCTCTTTTGTACTATCTTGTCAAGATGTTAGCATGCATGTTCATATTAACCATTATCAAAGCATACATTCCAATATAAACGTCAGATCCATGAGCTCAAGTGGAAATATAGATAATAAAGAAGCATATAGATCAAACTATTACTAGAATTAGATTCACCATACAAATACCATGATCAGATACATCAATTACCATAATCCATCCACAATAATCCATTAATAACTAGAAATATTACATAACATAAGTTGAATACATAATAATATTTTCATGGAGTCATGCACACAGGTACATCTATGCAACACAAATCTAGTACAACTCGGATCCTCAAAAAATGTAGATCAACTAACATATATAGGGGTGGGGACTTGCCCTTCACCTCCCATACATCTCAAAATAAACTACATGCTCAAAATAGACATGTGCTAATAGTTGCACACTTTTACAAATTGGCTAACAATAGATTATTTATAATTAAACTTTATCTTAATTATATTATTAATACAAACCATGCATGACCTTTTCTCTTCCGCTTTGTTCCCAAAATAGTGCTTATTTAGCCACAAAGTCTTCATACTCTTATATTTTTGTGATCTAGCACTCCATCTACTTTTCCCATTTTTATCCTGCGTGCCATGAAAAATTGGCTACGTCCTAAACTTGTCTTCATGGGCATGCCATTCTTAATTGACACTTGTGAGCACCTACGCGCCCCATTTTGTGCACCCTCTTAACACCTAGGTAATTCTCCAGCCCAACACACATATAACTACATTGGGTCCGAGATGTAGTTCAACGCTTAGTGATAATTTCACAATTATGACAATTGAGGACAGTCTGACCCCTCATTTTGTATCTTTCTTTTAAGGATTTAATGTCTATTTGAGGGTTTTTTAGGTTCATTCTTCATTGCAAGTTTACGAAAACCTTGACGATCTTGGTGCGACCTTGGAGTAAACAAAGGTGAGTAAAGGAGAATACCTCATGACACCTCATAGGTTTTTTTAGCATTTTTGTAGACCTAGGCACCTAGAAATAGGTCTAATGTGCCCACGAGTGCCCCTATCCTGCTTGAGAAGCCCCAAGATAGTGTATCTCCTTGGATTTACATTTTTTATGCTCTAATGTGATGGTCAATGCTTTTATTTCTCGGTATCTAAATCTTTGCACTCTCCGTAACTTTGGAATTAGCTAAGGCTTATTACCCTCTCTTTGCAATTAGGGTTTCATTATTTATCACTTAGTTTCTTGGGTATAATTTATGTATTTCATTATATATTCATTTTACTGCAATCTTGCATTTAGATTAGGCTCATATATTTACATTTTAGCTTAATCAATATTGTAATTAATACACAATATTATTGTTTCTACATAGGGTGTTTACACATATATGAAGACCCTTATTTTGTGTTATCCTGTAAAATTGGCAAGGGCAATTTTACTGATAACCATACCGAAATTTTGTTCCGATCCCTCGTCAGGGATCCCTTGCGTTCGGAACGTTGCAAATCCCTTCCCGGGAAATCCAGTTTTCTGAACTTAGCCGTTTTTGGTCTTTTTGGGCGGGCGCATATAATCACTATGCAACATCACATGTTCATGCGCCCCCTTTTAATCCTTTGGCGCAGGTTTTCTTGTGTCAGCAGGCTTTTTGGTGCGCCTCTCTATGTTGAGTCTTTCCTGCGTGCGCCTTCCTGTCAACAGATCATTTGTTGCACCTCTTTTTGGTGCGCCAAAGGCGCACATATTCCTCTGTCAACACCACTTCCGATGTGCAAAGGTGCACATATCTTCGTGTTGACAAGTGTTTTGGTGCGCCAAAGGGTGCATGTTTTCTCATGTCGATAGCTCCTTTAGTGCGCAACTTGAAAGGTTGGTGGCACATTTATTGCTACCTCGCCTATAAATAGGCGCGTCTGCGCTGTCATTGTCACCAGAGCTATCACATGATTACTTTTAAAAATATTGTTTTCTCTGAGCCTGTCAGCGCACCTGCCCTGTCGCTTTCGATCACATAGTGGACCCGTTTGCACGTTCTTTGCTATTTATCCGTAAGTGGCCTTCTTTCTTTTTGTGCGTTTTGTGGTTGTGGTTTTTGGCTGTTTGTGGGTATGATTGAAAAAAGAATGAAATCATGAATTTGCTTCCCCCTCTGCTGGCTTTTTCCACATTTCCTCCTCTTTCCAGATCTGCTGGTAGAGGAAGCTCTGTCCTAAAAATAATGATGGTTTGAACCCCCTTTGATTAAGCCCCTTCATCACCCAAAAAGAGAGCTTAACCATATGTAAACCCCTCTGAAAAAGCAAACCTAAAAAGGAAAACTGTATTTTCCTTTGGCGCATTGGCACACCATGCAACATCAAGGACAGTTGCGCCCTTGGCGCATCGTCGTCCCTGTTACACAATGATAAGCTGCGCCCTCATGGCGCACTTCCCTCACTTGCTGCAAATGCTTTTCGTGCACCCCTTAGCGCATCAGACTTGAGTGCAACATCACAAATTCCTGTGCCCTTAGGCGCACCCAGCATCCATGTAGCAGCCTTTTTCTATGCGCCAAGTGCAAAGCTATAAATGGCGCAGGCGTGTCCCTCATCGCAACAACATTGTGTCATGCAGACCTTCCATGCACCGCGCCAAGTTCCCCTATGGTGCATGAACATATGATGTTACACGCATTAAGCGTGCACCCTTTGGCGCATCCTGTACCCATGTAACATGAAAGTAATCCGCGCCCTTTATAAAATAAATACACATGGCACAGGCATGCTTGTGCTTACAGCAACAAAGAATGCACTCTACAGTGTCTATGTGCCATGCGCCCTTTGGCACTGATTTAACCCTTGCAACCTCCCTTTCCTGTGTGCCTTGCCTGTTTAGCTCTGTAGCCTGCAATATCCATGCGCCATGCGCCCTGAGGCCTAAAAATTGCTAACTCTTTCTTCTGTCAGCATTTCAATGGAAAATCAAACAGCTGACATGGCTTTCTCCAATTGGGTTTCACTTCTTATTCTTGCAGATCAGCAGCTAAGTTCAGAAGAACATATGTCAACATCAAGCAAGAGACCTACCAAATCCAAAGGCAAGGCCAAGCTCACAGAAGAAGAAATGAAGTATAAGTATCAGAGGGTCAGAATGCCTCGACTCCCAGGCCGAGTGTGACCTGGACATCAGAGACTCAGAGTTGGGTCATATTGATATGGAAGAGTTCTGGGTCAGGACTCAGAAGGTCACAAGAAGTCCATGGATGGACAAGCTGATGGGCAGTGCCCTGCACTTTGCTGGAGGAATCCCAGTCAGCGCCGTAAACAATGAATTTATGATGGTGGTTTCCCGGTGCTACAATAAAGACACAAGATGTGTCGTAAATGAGAAGGGCGAGGTCATAATTAACCTCACTGCCCACCACTTTGAGATAATACTCGGCATTCCTCATCACTGGCACTTTGTGGCCGTCAGCCGAGAGGATTGTATCAAAGCCTGGGACGACAATGAAGATCAGTGCATGCAACTGATGAATGAAGTATATCTGAAGAACAAGAAGGTGGTGACCCGTTGGCCACAAGTCATTCACCGCAGTGATTTTTCAGAGGAGCTCAGTGACACCATCATGTTCCTGAGCAGGGTGTTTGGGCTTCCTGATGCCCACTATTTCCACAAATGGATGCTGCGGTATTTAGAAACAATGAACAAAAATATGCCCGATCAACGCTTTGAGTGGGCAGAAATCATAAGCGAAGACAATATCGGGTAGCAATCTGCAACAATTCCCCACAACGGGGGTTCTACATGAATTCCTTTGTTATTTACGCTGCACTTGAAAGGGACTACCTAGCTCGATGCGAGTGGGGTTTGGCCCCAAGTTAGAATCTATGAATACTATCCAGAGCTGAAGCTGGAGAATAGCATCCCTCAATTTACAAAGACCAATGATGCATTTTTCTATTTCATCATCTACCTGTTGAGGCCGAATATGATTTACGGTCGCATGACCAAGAGCATCATGGCAGCCACTGAGAAATGGGGGGCCCTGTTCACTCAATTCCCCACGTTCACTTATCTAAGGGCGGCTAACTTCTTGGGAGAGCCGACTAGACTTGCCAAGGTATCTTTGGGCCCAAGTTGATTCTCGCTTTAGAGTCACCAAGACAGCTAGTCACCTATCATGAAAAGTGCCTAAAAAGAAAGAAGGGTGGAACTCCTTTCCCCCTTACAGTGGGTAGATACACATGTCTCACTCACCACAAGGCAAAAGACATGTTTGCAGAGCTGGAGCTACTGAATCTGAAACATGACTTCCCGGCAAGGCCTACCTTCGACCCGAGAAATTGTCTGCCAAGGGCTAAGCTCGATCCGATCCACATCCCTCAGATCGAGGATATCTACATTGACCTATATCATGAGGTTGAGCTTAGAAGGAAGGACCATTCTCATTTGGCCTTAGCAGAAATCATCCAGTACGGGGTAGCCATCATCCCCAAAGGCTACCAAACTACCGAAGAGGAAGTGGATCAAGTGTATCTTGACACAGGTGGGGATGATTGGCCTTTTACGGCAATTGATAGGACTAAAGCACCTCAGACAATTGAGGAGAGGGTCAAAGAAACTCTGCGCAGCAATGGAGCATTGGTGCCGAATGAACGGACTCATCTACCTCGGGGTTGATTTCACAACCTCTCCATTGGGTAACGCACCTCCTCGATCAAAATAGCAGCCTAAAGGCAAAGGAAAAAGCAAAGAGGGTGAATCCAGCACCACTCAAGAGGAAGCTCCTGCAAGTCCTCCTTCCGTTACACTCTGAAAAGTTGTAACTCGGCTTCTCCAGAGAAGAAGCGGAAGAAGATGTTCCAATAGGCCCATCCA
Source organism: Taxus wallichiana var. yunnanensis (assembly GCA_018340775.1). Taxonomy (NCBI): domain Eukaryota; kingdom Viridiplantae; phylum Streptophyta; class Pinopsida; order Cupressales; family Taxaceae; genus Taxus; species Taxus wallichiana. The sequence continues at coordinate 632,631,282 of CM031243.1, read as the reverse complement.
CTCAAGATGTCGCCATTTGCTACAACAATCAAGTCCCTTCGTCCCTTCTTCTTCTCCTCCTTCCCCTCCTCAAGTGACCATTCCTTTGGTCGTGTCCTCTCCCCTTCTTCTACCATTCCTCCCGCTTCTTCGTCCATCTTCTCTTCTCTTGCGGACCTATTCCCCTCCATTTCTTCTCTCATCTCTGAGATCCCTTCCTTCCTATGTCTTCCTATTCTGCGCAGTATCTCTTCCTCCCGTGAACACTTCCTCGGCTTCCCTCTCGATGCCACCTCCAAGTGTCTCCACGTTTTCCCTTCTACTACCGCAGCTGCCCCCTTCTCTATTCCTGGTCCTTCTCCCATAAGTCCATCCTGGATCTCCCAAAGACTTAAGTCGCAGAAAAGGAAAGTTCCCATCGCACCGATGGACTTCTCCGTGATCCCATCAAAAGGGGTAAAGAAGCGAAGCCCATCACATGCTTCTCTCGAGTGCTTCGGGAGAAAGGGTAATGGAGATTACATACCCCAATCCTCCGAAGGATAAAAAGGATTTGTCTCAAACAAATTTGTAGACACCAAATTTGTGTTTTACGACACCTGTGCCCCGCATCCCATTTCGCAACCTAACCTCATCACCTAAACCTTACACAATTATTTATTAATTACCTTATAATTAATAAATCCACATTGCCATACCTACCACCTCATTTCGCCACCTCATCATGACCTAGTCTTAACCCTAAACTAACCTAATTAAGACCTATAACTTGGTCCACATCCACACCCATGACTCGATTACTCCTCACCCGCACCTAAAACCGACCTCATAATGACTTGACCAAGCCCGCAACTAATCCCTTGGGAGAAAAGGAGGGAAAGCCGGGCTATTTTACCAAAATAGCCCGCTTTGACTTTGACCGATACCGGTTCTACTCGACCGCCGTTGGAATGCGCCATCTGTCGGTTCCCTTTAAATGACCACCTCCAACCAAAAACAAGGGATCAGATTTTCATTTGATCGGGAGGAGGAGAAATCATTGAAAGGATCCAGATTTTGCTTGGCCGAGCAGAGACAAGTGAAGAAACAAGAAGAGTTTGCAGAGAAGGACATCAAGCCCAAGACTGCAACTGAATAACCAGAGCCCAGTGACACTCATCCAAGCATCAGAAGAGGAGATAGCTCATCTTGGATTGTCGGATCGTCCCTATTTGAGCCCACTGTCTTCGTCATCACGGTCCTCGAACCCGCATCTTCATCGAACGAACAGTAAGTAGTGTCTTGTATGTTTCTAAGAACCATTTCTTGAGCTTCGTGGATTGATAGTAATTACAAGCTCATTCTTAGATCTACCACCTACCAAAGCACCCCCGCACTTAACCTTCATCCTTACATCCTCAGTATTGCCCAGGAAGACCATTTTATCACACTCGAGTCTTCCCTATCCTCTCACTATTCCCCTCAGCCATCCACTAGTCTTAATAACCCCACAATCACCCTGCGCAACCAACCTCTATCCGTAAGAACATAGATTACCGACCCTACCGGTGTCGTTTATCCCCTACCTAAGCAATGTTCTCCAACCGCAATGGTTATCCAGATGACTGGCATCGATCCACCGTGACTTATACCCCAAAACCTTCCTCTCACCTCTTTGTCACCTAACCTCGATCCAAATGGTTTATCCCTGTAACTCAACTTGAATGTATCAACGACCAGTAACCGAACAAACAACGTGACTCTTTATTATTGATAGTTTAGCCTCTATTGCTTTGTAACGAGGTACCTAAATCGTGAGTTTGCAATATCTTTCTTTGTTATCATTTGTGTTAATTCGTATTAAAAGGGGAACTGACCACCTTCGAAAGGAAGTTTTATATTTCCTGGGCCTAAGGCAGCTCCCTCATTTATTGTCTAATTAAAATCTGGTGGTCTTGTATTCTTACTTGCAGGTAGTCCTTCCAAGACAAAAAGGAGTTCTTCGCAATGATCGATCGATCTTTCTCTATGGTACGCGCACACCATCTCAACATTCAACAGTATTCCTCCTAGCCCTAACCCTTATCTCTGCTTTCTAAAAGGAATGAAAGGATAGAAGCAACTCTATTCCACAAAGTTCTGAAACATTCCGTGCGAAACATGACGTAGAGGGATGCAAAGCGTTGAAAGCTATACTTCGTCAGGTCACCTCTCTCGGATAGAAAAATTAAGAAAGATAACTTACGAAGAGAGAGACCTTTAGCTTTAATTCCCTCTCTATACCACTGTCCCCACCTCACCAAGATCTATCATTATTACAGCCCCACCTCTCGAAGACCATGACATATCCCTACTGTCTTCCTCCTCTCTCGTATTCACGAGATCAATATGATTAGTGTTGCTACTCGAGGCGTAAAAAGCAATGGGAAAGCAAAGAAAACACACCTGCGGCATCTCTTTCTCTGTCCACCATCCCGATGGCACCACCACCTAAAGTGGTTATTCACGGACCCGCCTATCCCATCTCTAATGGAATTGCCCACCGAACCATGATCAAACAGCTTCACCAATCACCTGTAAAAATGACACTGTATGATCTCATTCAGACTTCTGAATCTCATCGACAAGCTCTCGTTGAAATCCTTCAAGGGATAGAGGTCTTACCTAATGAAACCTTGCCTGTTACCTCTATTCTAACACCCAATCACGTTGCTTCGCTCACCAAACAATCTATCTCCCCAACCACTTCGTCTGCGCAGTGACATTCGCATCAGGCTTCTCTAAAGATGAAATTATCGACTTTGGTGCTGAAGATCCCGACCTGCTATTTTCATCTCAGCTTATGTCCAGGGACATTCGGTACGCTGTGTTATGATTGATGGGGCGCTAGCTAAACATCATCTCTTGAAAATCTTTCCAACAAATGAATATCCTGCCTAGTCTAAAATTTTGTATGTGTGCCACCCCATCATGTTGTGGTCATTCAATGATGCTATTACTTCTACCTTAGGCACCGTGATCCTTAACATTCATGTAGGGCCATGCACTTTACCCGAACTCTTCTATGTCCTTAAGGGAGAGTTCCAATACAATATGTTGTTAGCCGCCCTTAGATTCGGGCTATGGGATGTGTTCCTTCCACCTTACATGATGCATAAAATTTGAGTACGAGGGGAAGTCCTACACCGTAAAAGCTGATCCTCCCCCTTCAAAACCTACAATATGTTGTATCACCCTAATGATGTGCTTATACCGGTCCAAGGCACCCATTCATCCAACCCAACCATCTACTTCAACCGCACCTACACCTTGAACCAATGAAACCGCCGTCCACAAATACCACTTCTTTTCCCACGGATAACATCCCAACCTCTCGACCCCTTAGTAGATGTTTTTCAACGCCTTATGATGGGGAGTACTGCCTATATAACGTTAGCTCTTTCCATACCCCGGCAGAGTACGGACGATTACATGCACATCCTACCTACGACCGTCGCGTGGGGGAGGTAATCTCTTACGGACCACCCCATTGCCGCACCAACCTAACGTATGGGGGTGTTGACACATCCTCCGTTACCCCTGAACCTCCTCTTGGTGTGGTTCCCTTCCAATCCGATTTTCAATACTTGATGAATCGTCGTTTCCATCCCTCACCTTTTTGACTCGCTGTGCTTGGAAAGGCTTTGGTTTTGGTCTTTATGAACAAGGCCGACATACACTCATTCCCGTGACTACACGCAAACACAATGATCATAGTGGTCTCGGTTTTCCTGAAACACTTACACCGAGAAACCTCATGTCGGTTATGTCTGGAAGATGACGATGTCACCCCTACCAAACCATCATCACCCATTTTTCCATCATCACCCACAGAGTCGATAGACCCTGAATCTATCCCTCCTAACTTTTTTTTTTCATAAATGCTATCTTCCTAGGTCCTCTCACTTATCAACGCGATAATGAGGACCCATATTCTCTTATCCTACGTATCCCGACATGATTGAAGAGGATTCCCCTTTGATTAATGTTGTTGAGTGCCGGGATGACGGACTCCATCCTCACTTACCTTGGTGCAGACGACTCCTATATTACGCGCATTACCATCACCCTAAATCCACGATTCCAAACCAGTCAAACAAAAATCGAGAAAATACATCCACGCATTGCCCTCTTGGTCAAAGAAGAGCTTCAATGACTTCTTTCTATTTCCTTCATCTTGCCTATTGACTATCCTCAATGGATTTCTAACATCGTACCTGTCACTAAAGCGACGGGGGGACTTCGAATATGCACGGATTTCTGAGACCTTAACCTCGCTTGCCCCAAGGATGACTTCCCTCTCCCAAGTATTGATCAACTTGTTGATCTCACTGTGGGCCATGAAATGCTTTCTCTCATGGATGGTTTTTCAGGATACAATCAAATTTTGGTAGCCCCGGCCGATCAACATAAAACTGCCTTCATAACTCCTTGGGGAACCTTCTATTATCGTGTCATGCCGTTTGGCCTTAAGAATGCTGGTGCGACCTATCAGCGGTCTATGACTTACATTTTTCATGACATTATGCACACTATCCTTGAGGATTATGTCGATGATCTTCTTGGCAAATCTAAACATCGCAAAGAAACATCTTGATGTTTTAACCATTATTTTCGATCGCTTTGTTACAATATTCGGTCCAGCTTTCAACCAAAGAAATGTGTCTTTGGTGTTCTTTCCGGGAAAACTTCTTGGCTTTATCGTCTCTTTGCATGGCATTGAGGTCGATCCATCTAAAGTCAAAGCTATCCTAGAAATGCCCCCACCCAAAAACCTCAAACAATTGCGTAGTTTGCAGGGTAAACTTCAATCCATCCGGCGTTTCATCTCCCAACTCTCAAATCGATGTCAACCTTTCCATCACCTTCTTAAAAAGGACATTGCCTTTCAATGGAGCAAAGAATGTCACCAAGCCTTTGAAGCTCTCAAAGCCTATCTCTTGCAACCACCCGTGCTTATCCCACCACAGGACGATCGCCCTTTCTACCTTTACCTTTCCGCCACCGACCACGCCGTAGGAGCCATGCTCACATCGTGACTCTGAGCATCGAGAACAAGCCGTTTATTATATAAGTCGTACTCTCGTGGATTACGAGACTAGGTATACACATGTAGAAAAATTTTGCCTAGCCCTATCATTCGTAGCCACCAAACTCCGACACTACCTCCTGAATCACAAAACTTTTGTCATCACCAATGCGGACCCCATTCATTATATGTATGCCAAACCACATCTAAACCAACGCATCACCCGATGGCTTATGCTCCTCACTGACCTCGACCTTGAATTTATACACCAAGTCAATCAAAGGACAAACTATTGCGAACCAACTTCAAGGAGGCCCCTTTACCTCGGGAACAATTCACCAATTTTAATTTCCCCAGACAAACTTATCGCCACTCTTTCACTCAGGGAAGAGTCATATCCAATGACCCTCTTCTTCGATGGATCCAAATGCTAGCGTGGCGGAGGGGCCGGTGTTGTTCTCATTCCTCTTGACACTGAGCCTATGCCTCTTTCATTCCGGCTCGATTTCCCCTGCACTAATAATACAGCGGAATACGAGGCCCTTGTTTTGGGTCTCCAGGTTGCGTTACACTTAGGTGTCAAATCTATTAATATTTTTGGTGACTCTCAATTGGTAGTCAATCAAGTTATGGGCATCTACCAATGTAAAAATGAGGAACTTCAAAAGTACAAACATTACGTGGATTCACTTTTGACCTCATTTACTCGTTATTCTATCCAGACCATTCCCCGCTCCACTAACAAATTTGCGGATACTATGGCTTGCTTAGCCTCGCAAATTCTGCATCACTGTTGACTCGATCGACATATTTGTCTTGGTCCAACAACTCTTTGCCCCATCTTACTCAGCCCGGTTGTTTGTATGATAAATAATGTGTCTGCTAATTCGCAGGATACCTGGTACCACCAATTTCACGACTACCTTACAACCTCTGTTCTCCCACCTGACCTAACTAGTACTGGCAAACGCACTTTTCTTAAACGTGTTTCTCGTTATGTCATCATGGGGGGACTCCTTTATAAACGTGGCTTTGATGGTATCCTCCTTCGATGTCTAACCGGTGCAGAGGTCACCTATACCATCCAACAGGTCCATGACGGTATTTGTGGCGGACATTTTAGTGGCCTTGCCGTGGCTAAATGAATCCTTCGCCTAGGTTATTATTGGCCTACTCTTAATAATGACTGCTATGAATATGTTAAGCGTTGTGTTATGTGTCAACAACATGCCAACCTTCAACATACTCCTAGCCATCCGCTACAGGTCGCACGAGATCTTTGGCCTTTCTCACAATGGGGTTTAGACCTTATTGGTGAGATCCACCCACCCTCTTCGCAGACGTCCACCGTTGGATTATCACAAAGAATCCGAATATTACACAAAATGGGTGGAGGCCATTCCACTCATTTCAATCAAAAAGAAAAAAATTGTAGAGTTCATTAACCACCACATTATCTGTCATTTTGGTGTTCCTCCTTGCACGATAATGATAATGGAAAATCTTTCAAAATAAGTTGTTGCAAGACCTTTGTGACAACTTTGGTATCAAACTTAGCTTCTCATCACCCTACTATCCACAAGCGAATGGACAAGCCGAATCTTCTAATAAAACCCTAACCAAAATCCTCATGAAAGTTGTTAATGATTCTAGAAGAAATTGGCATGATCACATTCCCTTTGCCCTTTGGGCTTATCGTACTAGCATTCGTACCTCCACTAATGCCACACCATTTTCTTTGGTATATGGTACCGAGGCGGTCTTGCCTCTCAAAATACAAATACCCTCCCTTAGAATATCTCTTCAGGATATTCTCACCAACGATGATTTCCGCCAAGAGCGGTTAGCCCAATTAGAGCTTCGACAAGCGTCATCTTACGGCTCTTGACCACCTTCAAATCTACCAAAACGCATCAAGTGTGCTTACGATAAACGACTTCATGAGCATACCT